>JAPMUY010007235.1:162500-207500 GCA_026901105.3 Galaxias olidus
TTATTTTGTGTGTGTGTGTGTGTGTGTGTGTGTGTGTGTGTGTGGGTGTGTGTGTGTGTGTGTGTGTGTGTGTGTAATCATGTTCTGATGGCAGAATTAAAAAAAATAATCTCAATGTGGTGCTCCCTCTTTTAATGACATTAGAAAATTCTGTATAATATCACTGAGAGTGATGTTGTAACTAAGTCTGATGCAGTTCCTCCTCCCTTCCTGAAGGTGGCGGAGTATTGTGGCCCGACCATCCCGGAATACCAGCCCAACGGGGTTGTGTTTGGGCTGTTGGACTGTGCTCCATCTGGACTGGCTGAAGAAAGACAGAGGGCTGAGAAGGTCAGTTCTTATCAAAAAACGTATGAGATTTAATAATAGAAATCGCATGGAAATTAAAGAATTCGAAACAGTTATTAAGTTCAATATTATATCATAAATACAACACAATAACATTGTAAAAAATATTTTACAATAAATGCTTTACAAATAAAACATTGTAAGCTACAGTGCTGTGCAAAAGTATTTGCCCCCTTACATATTTCTTCTGTTTTTGCTTCTTTGTCACACTTAAATGTTTCAGATCATCAAACAAATTTTAATATCAGACAAAGATAACCTGAGTCAATACAAAAAGCTGTTTTTAAATGATGATTTCATTTATTAAGGGAAAAAAGCTATCCAAACCAACCTGGCCCTATGTGAAAAAGTAATTGCCCCTCCTTGTTAAATCATGAATTAACTGTGATTAACCATATTTTTGGGAAAGCTGAGTTCAATTTCACTAGCCACACCCAGGCCTGATTACTGTCAGAACTGTAGAATCAAGAAATCACTTAAATAGAACCTGTCTGACAACATGCAGTAGGCTAAAAGATCTCAAAAAGTTACACTTCATGCCCCGATCTGAAGAAATTCAAGAACAGATGAGAAACAAAGTCATTGACATCTATCAGTCTGGAAAGGGTTACAAAGCCATTTCTAAGGCTTTGGGACTCCAGCGAACCACAGTGAGAGCCATTATCCACAAATGGAGAAAACATGGAACAGTGGTGAACCTTCCCAGGAGTGGCCGGCCTACCAAAATTACTCCAAGAGCGCATTGACTCATCCTGGAGGTCACAAAAGAACCCAGAACAACATCTAAAGCACCGCAGGCCTCACTTGCCTCAGTTAAGGTCAGTGTTCATGATTCAACAATAAGAAAGAGACTGGGCAAACATGGTATCCATGGGAGAGTTCCAAGGCGAAAACCACTGCTGACCAAAAATAACTCAAAGGCCTGTCTCACATTTGCCAAAAAACATCTTGATGATCCCCAAGACTTGGGAAAATATTCTGTGGAGTGACGAGACAAAAGTGGAACTTTTTGAAAGGTGTGCGTCCCGTTACATCTGGTGTAAAACTAACACAGCATTTCAGAAAAAGAACATCATACCGACAGTCAAACATGGTGGTGGTAGTGTGATGGTCTGGGGCTGCTTTGCTGCTTCAGAACCTGGGCGACTTGCCGTAATTGATGAAACCATGAATTCTGCTCTCTTCCAGAAAACCCTGAAGGAGAGTGTCAGGCCATCAGTTTGTGACCTTAAGCTCAAGCGCACTTGGGTTATGCAGCAGGACAATAATCCGAAGCACACCAGCAGGTCCACCTCTGAATGGCTCAAAAAAAACCAAAATTAAGGTTTTGGAGTGGCCTAGTCAAAGTCCGGACTTAAATCCGATTGAGATGCTGTGGCATGACCTTAAACAGGCCGTTCATGCTCGAAAACCCTCCTATGTGGCTGAATTAAAACAATTCTGCAAAGAAGAGTGGGCCAAAATTCCTCCACAGCGATGTGAAAGACTCATTGCCAGTTATCGCAAACGCTTGATTGCAGTTGTTGCCGCCAAGGGTGACACAACCAGTTATTAGGTTTAGGGGGCAATTACTTTTTCACATAGGGCCAGGTTGGTTTGGATAGCTTTTTTTCCCTTCATAAATGAAATCATCATTTAAAAACTGCATTTTGTATTCTCTCAGGTTGTCTTTGTCTGATATAAATATTTGTTTGATGATCTGAAAAATGTAAGTGTGACAAAGAAGCAAAAACAGAAGAAATCTGTAAGGGGGCAAATACTTCTGCACAGCACTGTATGTTCAAAGCAAACATTTTAAATATATAAATTTTAAAAACAACCTGGACAGGTGTTCCAGGAGCAACTTACAACTGCCACTCAGAAGAGGAGAGAGGAGCTTTACAACCAACGTCAGAAAGAGAAGATGGAGCGGGAGATGCTCCACAGAAACCGCAAGGCGTGAGTAGCAGAGGAGGTGGGAGGAGAGAGAGGAGGTAAAGTAGGTAGGAGGAGAGAGAGGAGTGAACGTAGGTTGGAAGAGAGAGAGGAGTGAACGTAGGTTGGAGTAGAGAGAAGAGTGAGAGGAGGTGGGAGGAGAGAGGGGAGGCCCTGGGGGAGGTGTGGGAGAATATAGAGTGATAGTAGAGAGACAAAAAGAGAGGAAAGAAGGGAGGAGGAAGCGAACGGGAGAGATACACCTACACAAACTGCAACCTAGGAGCAGAGAGGAAAGGAGAAATGTAGAGAAGAAACGAGAGTAGAGAAGAAAATAGGAAAATAAAGAGCAAGGAGGAAACGAGAGAACAGAGGGGAAAGGAATAGAGAGGAGAGAGCTAGTAGCAAGCAAATTTAGAAAGTTTAGTCAGAAATTAAATGTAGAAGTGAGCTAATATAAATATTTATAGGCAAAATATGACTAATGACAAGAAGGGCGAAGTGAGAAAAATTACGACTATAACTTTTCTCTGTAACGGCCTACTGACCACCGCCTCTCCCCTCGACCTCCTCCCCCTCCCCTCGACTCCCCCGTCCTTCATCCAGGCTGATAGAGGAGCGCGTCGAGCGCTTTAAGAGGATGAGTGGCTACAGATCCTCGCTGGAGGAAACGTGGGGACGCAGTGCCGAGGTCAAACGCCAGAGAGACAGAGAAGAGAAAAGTTTTATCAGGTGCTTTTGCACAGTCAGGGTCTTTAATGGCAGAACCCATGCGTTCATGTTTTATGCAGCCTTCGACTCTACTGGAGACTCATCACACTGCTGTTTCACTCATGCATTCAACCATTTATTCACTCATCCATTCACACTCATTAATCACTCATCCATTCACTCATCCATTCATTCAATCAGCCATTCACTCATCCATTCACACTCATCCATTCGCTCATCCGTTCATGCATTCATTCAATCATCTATTCATGCATTCATTCACTCATCCATTCACACTCATCCATTCGCTCAACTATTCCCTCATCCGTTCATGCATTCATTCACTCATCCATTCACGCGTCCATTTTTTTGTTCCATAATTTCTTAATTAGTTCCTGTATTTATTTGTTAATTCATGCCTCCACATTGCTGGTATCTTTGTTGACAAATACATTTATTTATTTATTTGCTTTCGTTGTTCATAAATTACTTAATTGAATGAACTCCTTCACCTACATCTCTCTCTCTCCAGGTCTGGAGACCAGCTTCTGCTTGAGCAGTGTGAGCAGTACAGACGCTGTTACCAGTGCAAGAAGAAAACCTCCAACTGTGGACAGACCAACATCTGGAAAGAGTCCCGCTACATACCGGGCTCTCGTCTCATGATCTAGGACCAGACACACACACACACACACACACACACACACACACACACACACACACACACACACACACACACGCACACACACACACACACACACACACACACACACACACACACACACACACACACACACACACACACACACACACACACACACACACACACACACACACACACAAACACATGCACACACACAAACACACACACACACTCTCTCTCTCCCTCTCTCTCCCAAACACATACACATGATCATGCACATACTCAAACACTCAGTAAGAAAGAAAGGCTACCTCTGGCTTGTGATCTGAACACTGCTTGCACAATTCTAATGCATAATGTCAGAAAGTCATGCGAAGTAACACAAATATACATTCAATTTATGTGACGACCTGCTAATTAAAAAAAAGGTTGCTTCCATGGATGCTTGAAAAAAGTCTGAGTAGACTGCCTATTATTTCTAAGGATGGTTTTGAATGTGTGCAATGTGTTTGTTACTAAAGAAAAGTGTGTTTTGATCTCTAATTTAGTTTCCTCTTTTCCTGTCTTTAGCCATATTTGTGGGTGGCATGTGTGATGTATGCACTTTAACCAATTGATTCAATCAATAAAAAATTATCACACACCGCAGCCCTGCAATGTACAAGAGCCTGATGAAGCTAGAGCCAACTCTTTAGTTGGATTTGTGTATAAGCATTCCAAACTCAAATGTTTTTGATTAATAATGACATACTTTTTCATTTCATATGATTGAATGAATTACTTTTCCTCTCACCCTAGTTCTTTGAGACACCTCACAAATGGTAGTGTACGTGGAGCTACCTAGAGATTGTTAATGCTTTTAGTGAACAGTACATGTGATGTCCAACTCCAGACAGTTGGTCTTAGTTAGCTTCAATGACGTCAGCTTGGATAGAGGGGTAACATATCTCATTCCCCTATGTGCTGACTGGAAACTCACTGGCTCTCGACGACCAGGATGTTAATGATTCTCAGCTTGCAGGTGATGGTTAGTGGTGGCCTAGTGGGTAGAAGTGAGTTCAAGCCCACATGGTTACACCACTGCTAGTGTGCCCATGAGCAAGGAACTCAATGATAAGTTGCTTCGGAGGGACTGCCCTTGTAATTTCATTGTAAGTTGTTTTGGATAAATGTCTGCAGCTTTAATATTGTATAGGTAGTAAAGAGGTTAAAAATGAAAATTTTTAAATACATATAACTGACAAGTTTTTGAGGGATGATTCCCAAATGCTTAACTTGACACTTCAATTACCTAAACCTTTGCAGAGGGAGCAATTATAATATCAGTACCCTTGTATAATAATAGGTTATTAGAGTTGTTTGGAATATGAATGAAAGATTTGATAACTAAAATGACACAGTCTAATGTAACAAAAAGGTCCCCAAAAAGTTTGAGAGTGAAACAACAACCAGGATAGTATGGTAGTTATTCATAGCTTGACTATGTTTAAACAGTGAATCTTTTTTACAGTTACAGAAATGGTCCTAGTTCCTTTTTTGAAGTCACTGTTAGGTGTGTATGGCCAACGACGTCTTCCTCTTACACGTGTTCTCATAAAATATGTAAGTAATGCTTCGAACATTTTAGCAGTAAACCAATTCAAATGTAAATGATGAGATTAATCTAATTTATGTTTTCCATAATTGCATGAATATTACTAAGCTTGAATTCATTGAAGTTTGAATTCATGGATCTAAATTAAAAATAAGCGAACTTCCTCTTTTGGTAAAGTATGAGTTTGCAACCATTAATTACCATATGATTTAAATGTGTTATTTTGGAGACATTAAACACAGGCTCTCTGACAGAAAAGCTAAGCTTTCATTAAGTTACGTTGGGTGCATTTCATTTCAAACAAGGTGTGCTTTTTTTGTTACAAACTCTGGGGTCTTAATTTTATTTACATTTCACAATAATATTTTGGCATGTTTTCAATGACAATGTTATCATCGATATTGTCATCTCAGATTAGTTTGTTTTTAAAATACACAGGATACAATGTTATCATATCCATTATGCCATACTCCAAGATGAGTCCTTCAAAAACCAATATTTAGAATAGATTTGGGTTGTGACTGAGAGCACAAATGTCATTATTTTATTTGAGTGGACACCCTCCATCCCTGATGTTTTGTTAATTTGAGCCCATGACACCTCCAGAAGGCTTAACGGTGAGCAATGACGGCTCAGAGCAACCCCAAGATATTACCAAATGCCACGAAAAGATCCTGTTGAGATTAATAATCTCTGTTTCACAGCACACCTGGCCAAGACAGGCAGCGACATACACACAAAATCAACAACGCATAGTCACAGACAGACAACACAAAATGAAACATTAAAGTTACTATAGGTAGCAATCTCTAGGACGTGATCATGGTGCATTTGCATGGTGTAATTCATTATTAATAATCAACAATTACTTTCCCCAACTGTCGCAAAGAAGACATGCAGGTTTCTTGCGTCAGTGTCTATCGCTACTATGGCTAGCAAGATCAACAACTATAAGGCCAATAATAAATCTCTTCCTGATATAGTGACAGACTTCCTTGTGCCAAATAGCAATTCATTACAGTTTCACGGGAGATCGTACCCTATGGTGGACAAAATTAGTATTACATTTTGAAACTTCAAGGGGGTCTGATCTGAACCAAAAAAAATTTCATTCTCCCATAGACATTACAATGTGCCATGAGAAGAATATTACGTACCATTGGTAACTCTTTGTAGGAGGTGATTGTGGCGCCCCCGACAGTTTGCTTGGTGTAACTATTTTCCCAAACCGTTGCAAAGAAGACATGCATTTGTTTAGAATGCTGAGTGATGGTTAGCACGATACTCAGTCACTTCCTGATTTAGTGAAGTAAAGCAATTCGTCACAGTTTCGCGGGAGATCTACCTGGTGGCAGATAAAGAGGACTGATCTGTACCGCGAAATTTTCATTTTTCTAGTGACATTAGGCTACAATGTGCCATCAGAAGAAATGTATTGATAATATGTTAATACAAAAAAGTTACACATAGGGGGTTTAATAAAAAAAAAAAAGCTACCAATAGTTGCTTTTAAGGAGCAGAAAAATTACTTAAATGGAACTCACATTTAAAAAGAGAACCAGGAAAATTAAAAGCAAAAAAAAAAAACACATTGACACTGGAAGTAAACTGTTTCTAGTTCTATCATTTTAGACTTAAAAACATTTAAAGAGAGTCATTGATTTAGTTTCACACCATTTTGCAACTTTTTCCATGCCGAGGGTACAGAATAACAAGAGAAGTTAAAGGTCCCATAATGTAGATAATCATACATGTTTATGTGCTTCCTTGGTGTCTATGAAGCATATAAAAAGGATTTGAAAGAAAAAAAATTGAAATCATTATTCTAAGGTGCCTCTTTCTTCCGTTCCAACTCGCATGCCGTTTTCAGTGGTGAACGCGAGTTTACGCCCATTGCTCATTAACATTCATCAGGTGAGTTATGTTATTGGATAGGGATCATAACATGCCACTGTTGTCATGGCTACGGCCGGAGTAGCTGGGTCCGTGATTGGCCAATTAGATTGCCTTGGATTTTCTACATCATAAATCAGTGAAATTCAGAGCAGCTTGTAAAATAGGGTAGATGTGCTGTCAGAGGTAAAATAGAGAAAATGTCCAAGGCACAGATTTAACTTTTTCATGTTGTTGGTACAATCCCTATAAGTGATAAAACAATGCTAGACAAAAAATAGTCCATAAATAGGATACATACATTGAATAAATAGTTAAAATCTTACATTAGGGGTCCTTCAAGTCTTCTGAAAGTGTGTGCTCAATAAAAAATAAAAAAAATCGGTTGATGGAAGGTGCCCACTTGAATACCCCAATGACATTGTCTGCCCTAGAACCAAGTTAATAATTAAAGGGGCCCTATTATGCTCATTTTCAGGTTCATACCTTTATTTAGGAGTTCTATGAGAATAGGTTTACGTGTTTTAATGTTTAATAAGCAATTTAGTTTTTCCAAACTGCCTGGGTGTGCAGCACCTCAATTCACCCTCTGTCTGAAACGCTCTGTTTTAGATCTTGTCTCTTTAAGGCCCCCCTCCCAACGAGCCCAGTCTGCTCTGATTGGTCAGCTGGCCAAACAAAGGGAATTTGCCTTCTCACTGACAAAAACAGCGTTTTCGTGAAATGGTGAAACCACTATGCAAACTTCCCGGCCTCCGCTCTGACTTGCTGTCTTTGAGGGCGTGCCAAACTTGCCGCTGGTTGGGCATTATGCAAATGTATGACTTAGTGATGTAAATAAGTTACGGAAGAAAATGCCGGACTACAAACTAGGAGTTTCAGGCAGTTCAGGAGCAGTGTTTTCTGTGAGAGTAGCTCCCTTTGGAGTGGACTATGGTCTTTGTACCTTTTCATACCTTTTACTTTCACAAAAAGCTTTATAACATACTAAGGGAAAGGGAAAAACCCAAAAAGCATAATAGGGCCTTTTTGAAATTGGTTTCTGAAGTGCTCATATTGGATTATGGCATGATGGAGTATATAACACCGTATCCTGTGTATTTTTCAATTGAGCAGACTAATCTCTCAACAAAAAGATGAAATAAATAAGAGGAAATGAAATGGATGAAGAAACTTGAACTGAAACCTGTATATTTACATTTCTGTGTATGTATGGCGTAATGGATATTATAACATCGTGTCCTGTGTATTTTTGAAATGTCTGTTTCTAGTTCCTCGTACAATTCACTGTTCAACATAACCTCTCCCTCTCAAGTGGGCATGTATTATATAATTATGGTCCAGTGTTAGATATATATGTACATTTTAAACATTGAACTAATACAATTATTCAGTTGATTTATTGTTTTAAAAAAAATAATCTTCAGCATTAAGCAAAGCTTTCTAAAAGAAATTCTGATAAGTTGGAACGTAACCTCCAAAGCCGAGAAGCATGTCAGAATATCAGTACAACGTTTTATTTCAAAATAAAAATATGATTAATATATTCATCTTATGTGACATAGCATACCTGTTCCTTTGGGTGAAAAAGTTATGTGAAGAGGAACTCAATAAGAACTTGTGACCAATTACATAGGTTGAACATGTTTTCAAAGTGAAGATGGTAGTCCAATAATAAAATTAAATCTTTGCAATTATTGAAACACAATTGTTTTATTGCATCTGAACATTGCATCACATGTAGATTAGAACACATTTGATGATGTTTGGTTGTCACACCAAAGCCACAGTTAAGGCAAAATCTATTGATTGAAGCAAAATGTTTCTGTAAATCATGTGGTACAAACATGATTTTCAAAAGCTAACAGAAATTAGCTGCTAATGTTACTGTGTTCTCTTTTAGCACAACTTGTTTTCATTCACAGTGAACCATTGATTTTATATCTGCAGCTTCAGCATGGCTAATCCTCAGGGAATCCTTCTCATTGTCTGCCTGCTGCAAGGTATTAAATACTATGTATAATTGTCATTCCATGTCCATAAGCTAGCTGGGCACAGTTGGTCAGATTCTACCACTGACAAGCTGTACTGTGTGTTGCAGGTTTACTGTGTCAGGACTGGAAAGCCACAATGCCTCAGAGAGTAGGAGCTATAAGTGGATCCTGTGTGACCATACCTTGCTCTTTCTCAATTCCCACATCTTTTAATGAGCATTTAAGAACTGATTGCATTGGAGTATGGATAAAGAAAGGCGATGATTTGTTTAGTTTTAGCCCAGATAGGGGAACCAGAACTGGGATATTAACAACCAAAAATTGTACCACCACTCTGAATGATACTCCTTCTACTGGTAGTGGTAAATACATCTTCAGAATCCAGTGTGATAATCCATTAAAATATACCTTTTCAGAGTCTATCAGCATAACATTCAAAGGTAAGAGTATAATTTTTTTCTTTATATAGTAAGGAGAGTATTGTTAAACAAACTTAGTGATTGACATGTGTTGCTTTGCTTTACAACTGTTGTAATATCGCAATATCCACTGGAAACCCTTTCTCACATTACTAACTTAATGTTGTCCTTTTTTCAACAGCACTTCCCCCCAATCCCAGGCTACATCCAGCTGCTGTGAATGTGATGGAGGGGACCTCAGTGAGTTTGACCTGTTCTACTAAAGTCTTCTGTCGCACTCTCCCCCCATCTCTGACCTGGACCCCTTCACCGAGGGACAGTCTGGGAAAAGCACGTCAAACCAACTCCAAGACCTCTGCCTTGACCTTCACTGCTTCTCACCTCCATCATAGACTGAACATATCCTGTACTGCACGCTACCAGCAACCAAATGGCGGCAACCTCTCTTCTCAAACAAGTTTGATCATCAATGTTTCTTGTAAGATCTGTTGTGAGCTTTTTGTCTAACTATTAAATGTATTATGTTGATAACGACAAATACAGAAATATTCAACCATTGTGTATATTTTTTATTAGATGCCCCCAAGAACACCTCAGTATCAGTCAGTCCCGCTGGTCCAGTGTTAGAGGGCAGCTCTGTGACTCTGACCTGCAGCAGTGATGCCAACCCAACAGTGGACAACTACACCTGGTACAAAGTACACGAAGAAAAGATTGTTACAATTGGATTTGGGAAGACGTATTATTTCCGTAAGATCAACATATTTGATGAAGGACATTTCTTTTGTGTGGCACAGAGCCAACTTGGACAGGACCAGTCTGTAAACACTGATATTGTTGTCACACAAAGTAAGTGGATACTGCATATGATGAAATGGACTGTTAGTTACTTATGATAATTTTTTATTTGGTCATTTCAATTACCATTTTTCCTACAATAGAAATCAGTATTATTAAGTAGTAGCATTGTGTCTTATACAAGTAAGAGAGTTTACAAGATTCTCATGTTGGCATTAGAAGAATGTTATGTTTTCTTTCAGAATGTGAAAACATGTTGATACCATACATCATCTTCCCATTTGTAATGATGTGTCTGTATCTCATTACTGTCGGGATCTGTGTTTACAAATTCAAAGAGTAAGTTGTATCAAGAAACATATGTTTTAATTCACCCACAAAAATAAATGAGATGGTTGCTGAGTACCAAAACATTATTTGTTTTTCTACCAGGTTGTCCAGGAAACTAAAGGTAAGTTAGTTGTTTTCTATCAAGCTCTATTGGTCTTTAAGCGCTTTGGGTGTCTAGAAAGCACTATATTAAATGCAATACATTTTTTTTATTTATTTATTATTATTATTTACTTTCCTTCTTTATTCATTTCTATGTGACGTCCATAGCCTCACACTTTCACAATTCACAATTCTTACCCTAGGATAACGGGAACAAAGTCACAACTGGAGACACATACGCCTCTCTAGACCTCACAACGGTGACTCCTCTGTATGACGAACTCCACACAAATAAAGTGAAATACTACGCAAGCTAGATACAGAGCTGGTTGCGTTTTGTGGTATATTACTGTAAGAAAACTATTAGGAAGTTATAAATGTATAAAGGTTTTACCAGGAGCAAGGAAATAAAGTGGCTTTTTGGGACACCTTTTTATATTGTTGTATTGCTATAATCCAATGTTTGTTGGCATGGCAAGTAGTTTGTACTGTAGGATACAAAGAAGCATGCACACTGGCAGGTACAGAGATCCTATTATTAATATTATAATATGTTATATTATATTATAAAATTATGATTAATAATAATATTATTATTATTATATTAATTACCTTATTAATGTATAATATTAATAATGGTAGGATTCATATGATTATTATTGTCAATGTTATTATTGCTATTATTATTAATTATTTTATATGTATATTTCAAATAATAATATGACAATTATAATTATAATAATAATTTGTATTATTATTAATATTATTATTATTATCATTATTATTATTATTATTATTATTATTAATAATAATAATAATAATAATACCTTATAATAATAATAATAATAATAATAATAATAATAATAATATATTAATATAATTATTTATAATAATATATTAATTATAATAATAATAATAATAATAATAATAATAATAATAATTATTATTATTATTATTATTATTATTATTATTATTATTATTATTATTATTATTATAAGGTATAGGCTACAATCTTTGCTGCAAGCCTGGCTTCCCTGGAACCTGGGCCTCAACCTAACCACTAGGTAGAGCTGTGAGTAACATCACAAAGGAGGACCTGCATGGGTCCTTTTCTAAGTAACAAATTGTGTAGGCTACAGCTGATGGGTGAAGGATAATTGAATGGATTGAATTAGGGGTTTCCATCTCTCTGAGCCATAGTTTCCAACTTCCTTAAATAATTGTATTATGAGCGTGCTGTGAGCTAACTTTTCATTTTACAAAGGTCGTTTTTTAATACATATTTGCTTAAGCTGAATCTAAATGTATTTTATAGTATAATGACATACTTGTTGAGGAAAGTGAATTTTGTTTTTAAAGATTTGTTATATCTGTAGTATTGAATTTCAGGAATTGAATGCACTGCTTGTGCATTTATCACAAGTTGTGTTCATTCATTATACTAACATTGATGTTTCATTCTCGTCTTATATTAAAATCCCCATTTGATGTTATTTGGACAGGTTTCTCATGTTCATGATCCATATTGTTTCTTTATCAATGATAATTGGATAATTGGTTACATTTTCTGTAACATCAAAACACTGCTTCAAATTTTTACTTGATGCTAATCTTGACTACAATGTGTTAATGCTCTATTTTAATTACGCGACCTTCAATATTCCCCCGGAAACCATGTACTTCACTATTAAAGAAACAACTGCTTATTCACTGGACAGGAATGATTCGCCATAGAAAATCAACCAGATAAAGAAAAACACCACTGCAACACTGAAACTTTACATTTTACCTAATAAACCGTTTTATTCTTTCTGTATGAACACTGACATACTTCACTATTTTGTCCTGTATATGATTTATTCAATTAGATTTCCTCTCACTCTAGTTCTCGAGTTCACACCTCACAGATGGTACACTGTATGTACGCACTTTCACCATTCAATCAATAAAAGAGGATTACACACCACAGCCCTGCAATGTACAAGAGCATCGTGGCAGCACGGTGGCTCAGTGATTAGCACTGTTGCTTCACAGCAAGAAGGTCCTGAGTTAAAACCCCACCTGACCCAAGGGCCTTTCTGTGTGGAGTTTGCATGTTCTCCCCGTGTTTGTGTGAGTTTCCTCCGGGTACTCCGGTTTCCTCCCACAATCAAAAAACATGCTCCATTCTCCTGCCAGTGCACTGACCAGCCACTGCCAACTCAGCTGGAGTTGGTCTGTGTGTCCTATGTGTGTGCAAATCTGTCGTAATATATGTTGGGTGAGCAAGTCTGGCGCAAATTGGCTGCCGTGGTATCACTCAGACTGAGTGTTGTGTTTCATAGCTGTCTGTTCCTTGTTCGTTCTGTGTAACTAATTGGCAACCAATTTGTGTAAAGCGCTTTGAGTCTTGAGAAAGGCGCTAAAAACTAATTAAAATGATGTAAAATTGTTATTATTATTATGAAGAGCCTGATGAAGCTAGAGCCAACTCTTCAATTGGATTTGTGTATAAGCATTCCAAACTCAAATGTTTTATGTCCATCCATCCATCCATCCATCCATCCATTTTCCGCTGCTTATCCGGGGCCGGGTCGCGATGGCAGAAGGCTCACCAGGGTATTCCAGCTGTCCCTATCCCCAGCAATGCTTTCCAGATCCTCCTGGAGGATCCCGAGGCGTTCCCAGGCAAGACGAGATATATAATCTCGCCAGCGTGTTCTGGGTCTACCCCGGGGTCTCCTACCAGTAGGGCGTGCCCGGAAAACCTCCAACGGGAGGCGCCCAGGAGGCATCCTAATCAGATGCCCGTACCACCTCATCTGGCTCCTATCGACGCGAAGGAGCAGCGACTCTACTCCGAGCTCCCTCCGGATGACCAAGCTCTTTACCCTATCCCTAAGGCTGAGCCCAGCCACCCTACGGAGGAAACACATTTCAGCCGCTTGTACTTGCGATCCTATTCTTTCGGTCACTACCCAAAGCTCATGACCATAGGTGAGGGTTGGAACATAGACCGACTGGTAAATCGCGAGTTTCGCCTTTCAGCTCAGCTCCTTCTTCATCACGACGGTCCAGTACAACGCCCGCATTACTGCTGATGCTGCACCAATCCGTCTGTCAATCTCACGCTCCATTTTTTCCTCACTCGTGAGCAAGAACCTGAGATACTTGAACTCCCTCGCTTCGGGCAGCAACTCACTCCCAACCCGGAGAGAGCACTCCACCGTTTTCTGGCAGAGAACCATGGCCTCAGACTTGGAGGTGCTGACTCTCATCCCGACCGCTTCACATTCAGCTGCAAACCGCTCCAGCGCATGCTGAAGGTCACAGTCTGAAGAAGCCAACAGAACCACATCATTTGCAAACAGTTTTATGTCACAGTTACATTCATAATAATTTTTATTTATATGATTGAATGCATTGAATGACATCACAGATGGTAGTGTACACGGAGCTACTTAAAGATTGTTCATACTTTTAATGAACAGTATATGTGATGTCCAACTCCATTCTCTCAGTGTTAGAAAGCTATAATAATGTCAAGTCGAATATAGAAAGGTGACATATCTCACACTCCAAGGTGCTGACTTGAAACTCATTGGCTCTTGATAACCAGGATGTTAATGATTCTCAGATTGGAGGTGATGGTTATGCATGCAATTTATACAGAGAATAAAGAGGCCTGTAAATGGTTATGAATGAAAATGTCAAATACACATAACTGACAGGTTTTTCATGGATGATTCCCAAATGCTGTACTTGACATTTCAATTAGGCCTACCCAAACAGTTGCAGAGGGAGCAAATATAATGTCAGTACATATAACAATAGGTTATGAGAGTTGTTTTGAATATGAATGAAAGATTAATCATTTGATAACTAAAATGGCACAGTCTAATGCAAAAAAAAGGATGGTGAAACGTAAAAGCCATGAAGGTCTTGTAGTTATTCATTGATTAGCTATGTTTAAACATCTATTTTACTGTCACATACATGCTTCTAGATCCTAATTAGATGCTGTGAGGGTTGTGGCGGCATCTGTCCAGTAGAGGGCGTTACAGGACCATGGTGGGGAGACCTTCAGCTAGCGAGTCGTGATTGGCAAGAGGTGTGTTCAATCTAATGATTAGTGTGATGGAGGTTATTTATGGGTGTCTGCTTGTTTCAGTAGGGGAGTGGGACGGTGGAGAAGGAGCTACTGCAGAAAGTGGCGGAGTGACCGCTCCGATGTTGATTGCACTAAGAAAAGGGTTAATACCCAAAAGATAATGTGCTGTGTTGTCTCAATCTGTGCCTAGAACTTTCATATACTTGTTCTCAGAAAATAAGTTAATAGGCTAACGTTTGAATATTTTAGACAGTAAACTAATTCAAAAATGTATGTTGAAGTTACAGTAAAATTAATAGTAAAATATTTTTGGATTGATACATTTATATTACTGAGCTTTTAAGTATGAGTACATAGATTTAAAATAATTTGTAAAAAGTGAACTTCATCGTATTTTGAAGCATGAGCCTTCATTGACTAAGAATTGTAGTGATATGTCTGTAGGTCAGCTACACATATCATCGACCTATAAGTGTCACTGAAGTTCTTGAGAGTAAAAGGACATCTGGGGAGTTAGAAAAGGGTGTTCAAGAGGGCGTTATAATGGATTCCACCGCTTTTCTTAGAGAACCCATGCTTCCACGTTAGAATCCTTGTGCAAGTGATTTAGATTTTACATGCCAATCCCCAATCTTATTCCTAACCCTAATTTTACTGTTTGTTATGCCTATCCCTAATCTTAATCCTAACCTTAACCTTACTGTTGAATGAAAAACTTAAAATAACCTTTGAAAAGCACAAAATGATTCACTGCTCATCAATCAACACTCGCACGTGCATGGGTGCATGGCCAATCCTAGCGCTTGAGGGGTGCGTCTCTCCAAGAAAACCATCCATCCATCCATTTTCAGCCGTTTATCCAGGGCCGGGTCGCGGTGGCAGCAGGCTAAGCAGGGTAGTCCAGACGTCCTTCTCCCCAGCAATGTTTTCCAGCTCCTCCTGGGGGATCCCGAGGCGTTCCCAGGCCAGATAAGATGTGTAATCTCTCCAGCGTGTTCTGGGTCTACCCCGGGGTCTACTACCAGTAGCGCGTGCCCGGAAAACCTCCAACGGAAGGTGCCCAGGAGGCATCCTAATCAGATGCCCGATCCACCACTTCTGGCTCCTTTCAACACAAAGGAGCAACGGCTCTACTCCGAGCTCCCTCCGGATGACCGAGTTCTTTACCCTATCCCTAAGGCTGAGCCCAGCCACCCTATGGAGGAAACTCATTTCAGCCGCTAGTACTCGTGACCTTGTTCTTTCGGTCACTACCCAAAGCTCATGACCATAGGTGAGGGTTGGAACGTAGATCGACTGGTAAATCGCGAGCTTCGCCTTTCGGCTCAGCTCCTTCTTCACCACGATGGTCCTGTACAACGCCCGCATTACTGCTGATGCTACACCAATCCGCCTGTCAATCTCACGCTCTATTTTTCCCTCACTCGTGAACAAGACCCCGAGATACTTGAACTCCCTCGCTTGGGGCAGCAAAGAACCATGGCCTCAGACTTGGTGCTGACTCTCATCCGGACCGCTTCACACTCAGCTACAAACCACTCCAGTGCATGCTGAAGGTCACGGTCTGAAGAAGCCATCAGAACCACATCATATGCAAAGAGCAGAGAAGAAATTCTGAGGCCCCCAAACCAGACACACTCCTTCCCCCGGCTATGCCTTGAGACCCTATCCATGAAAATCACAAACAGGATCGGTGACAAGGGGCAGCCTTGGCAGAGTTCAACACCCATCCATCCATCCATTAGCTATACCGCTTATCCTATGCAGGGTCGCGGGGGGGGCTGGAGCCTATCCCAGCCGACACAGGGCGAGAGGCGGGGTACACCCTGGACCGGTCGCCAATCTATCACAGGGCCGACACATAGGGACAGACAACAATTCACATTCACATTCACACCTTGGACAATTTAGAGTCACCAATTAACCTGCATGTTTTTGGACTGTGCAACACCCACTGAAAACATATTTTACTTTGTGCCGAGCATACGGACACAGATCTCACTCCAGTTATATAGGGACCGAATGGCTCGTAGCAACGGCCCCGGTACCCCATACTCCCTCAGTAACCCCTACAGGACTCCCCTGGCGACACGGTCGTAGGCCTTCTTCAAGTCCACAAAACCAACAGCCCCGCGAGGGTATGCTCCACCGTTACCCTCGCGGGGCTCCACCGTTCCATGACCAGGACGGAATCCGCATTGCTCCTCCTGGATCTGAGGTTCCAAGAAAACCAGTGGAATCCAATATCACTTCAAAAGGAAAGATTTCAGTAATACAGAGCTAGCTCGCTAGCAAGAAGTTACAAACTTCCAAAAGCCTTGTTTTTTCTAAAATATTAAACATTGCAATTACCATTTGACTTGAATTATATTTTTGACACCAGTGTTATTCTGGACACATTAAACATTCTCTCTGATATCATAGCATAGCTTTTATTTATTATTAATTATGATTGTATTTACATTTTGTATTATTATTTATTATTATTATTTAAATTCTACCAATACTGTCTTTTATTCTCTCATAATACATTTTGTAATTATCTGTAACATGCCAAAATTTCTCAAAATAGTATTAATTGTAACTTCGAGAATAGTGCATTGTGTACAGTATTATTGCAACACTGCTCATCACAGAAATGAGATTTAGTTAGTTTGTAAAGAGCTGAGATGAAACTGTGCATTGAAAACGCAAGAAGATATGTATTCATTGGACATGAGTGACACGAGATTAGGTGCATCACACTAGCAGACTAAACTCACTTCATAGCACAAACAACTTCCTACAATGAAAAGGTGAGAATGTAAAAGGAAACAAAAGGGATGACAAAACACACCACATTTAACTTTTACTTACTTTCAGTTCAAAGTAGCAGCGTAGGAACTGTTTTAAATGCTACTAGGGCTTTGTAATCAGTTTAAACAGTTTTGACGGACCATCACACTACTTGAACAGTGTCGTACATTTGAAAGGTTTTTGACTACCTCGTTCTGCGCTTTACTGTAAGGATACATAATAAATGCTTTTATGCGCGTATACAAACATAGGCCTGTAAAATGCACATAAATGATGAAGGTTGTGTATGCATAAACCAATACTATTATGTGGTAGGTCTATTATGTATGCAGACTCTACACCCTTTGATCACTGGTTGGGATCACCTATTATGCAGGAGGAACTGTTTAAAGGCTACAAGTAAAAATCTAAATTAACAATTATAACATCCCATTGGAAACTCAGAAATACAGGTTATACAAGTTGTTTTATGTCAGAAGGGGACAGTGAGAGGTTCATAGGTAAGTCTATCATTTAATATATTGTCCTCACTGTAATATTTAATCAGTACACCTTTGTCAGATAAAGCAGGGAAACTGATTTGTTAGTCTCAAGAAAAAGGGATATCTACAAATCTATACTGTGTTTTATACTTAGTTTGTGTGTAGTGGCCAAATTTGTCATCCTGGCGGATGTTCTAGCCTGGCCTGTTGTTCAGACGTGAGGGAAGGCCAGGTCACCAACAAGATAGCATGTGCTTTTTGGAGACACTGAGTGTGTCTCCGCCATAACATATGTGTGTACGTGTCCTTTTCGATATTGGGTGTTAACACATGTGTTCCCTCTTGACCAATGGGATGATTTGTTTTAGTTTAGCACCAATATAATGTCAACCATGTCAACTAATTAGAACTTACTATGTCGTTGTAACTGACTGAACTGACTGTAGTAATTTCTCTGTGTACAGACATATACTTCTGTAGTCATAAATAAAATTGTACTTGATCATTGCTTGTTTCCTCTCTCTGTTTAATTGGTTAGTTTCTGTTATAGAGTGAAATTATCAATAACAATTGGCGACAGGGGATGAGGATGGATATTTCCTTGGCGTATCGCCTGTACTGTACCGCGTGTTTGCAAGAGTAGGCCTACTGATACCAGCGAATATAGTTTAACTAAAAGTAGGCTAAAAGGTGAAAGTATATGTGTGACTTTGTTGAGGTAAACTAAAATAGTTTTAAATTAGGATGAAAGGATTTAGTCTATAGATTAATCAGCATTTGTGTACTGTGTTTGCAAGACTACAGTTTGTTCACTAATAACTTGTGCCGCGTATACTGTGGGTACCGCGTGTTTGCAAGATTACTGTGTGTGAACTTGCACCGATCGCATACTTTGTGTTTGGGTGTTGACTGAGTGTCAAACTTGCCCTGTGATAAAGTCCCCTGATGCCGACGGTCTATCAGTCAATATGGCAACACAACCAGATCTGTTAAGCACTGTTCTCCCTTCAAAGTCCAGCTTATGTACCCCCAAAAGTTTGCTTGCATAACTCAAAAACTAAATTATAGATTTTGTTAGTGACGTAATTATTTACAATTATTTTATGATGATGTACTCAATGAAGTGTAGACACATTTAAATGAGGATTTGTCTAAATAACATACGTATGTTTCACGCTTTCTTTTTCACACTCACTGCCAGTTTGTATTGCCTCCTTCCTATGATTCACTGTAAGCGACTTACATTTCTCACTCAAACCTCTACCTGTCAAGTCTGCTCATTCTCACAAACTCAGTAAGTAATATTTGAATATTTTAAACATTGAACAAATTAATCTGTAATAAGTGTAATAATTTTCAGTAGTGAGCAAGGCTTTAGAAATTCTTTTCTGATATTTTGGAATTTAACTATCAAAGCCGGAAGCAAGTCAAAATGTCAAAGTTTTTCTTCAAAATAAAAATATAATTACTAAAACATGCTTTAATTTGGGATGAACAGTAGAGATAGTCTTCAAAAGCTATTGTTTACTAACATAGTATTTTACATGTATTATTCTGGAAATAGTCACCTTTATGTACCTCATATAGCATAGCAGACCAGTTCCTTATTCTGACAAATTTTTAGTAAGGGGGTCAATGGGAATTTGTGAACAATTACATAGACTGGACATACAGTATTTTCACAGTAAAGTCTGTAGTCTCTCTAAAGAAAAAAACCCTAAAATTTCTCTGTAATAATCCAAACATTATATCATAATTAACTTTAACACATTAACACTTTGATGAATTTTGTCGTCACACCAAAGCCGCAGTTAAGGCGACAGTTACTCATTGTGGCAAAACATTGTAACATCTATTACTCTACTTACCTTTTATCTTTTCAGCACCGCTTGTTCTCAGATTCAGTGAACCATCCATTTATATATGTAGCCTCAGCATGGCTAATCCTCAGAGAATCCTTCTCATTCTCTGCCTGCTGCAAGGTGTGATATTTGTGTTTGTTGTCGTAAACCCTTAATTCCTGTTGTCTTCTGATGTTCATTGATGTCCCCTGCTTCAACTTCGTGTGTCTGTCCTATGTTTATGCATATATCGTACCGTTTTAAATATATTACATGTCTTGTACGGTGACCTTTAGTGTCTATAAAGGCGCTTATAAATTTAATATATGTGATTATTCATATTATTATTATTCATATTATTCATATTATTATGTATAATTGTCATTCCGTGTTGATAAGCTGGTTAGGAATGTTGAGTTTCTACCACTGACAAGCTGTACTGTGTGTTGCAGGTTTACTGTGTCAGAACTGGAAAGCCGCAATGCCTCAGAGAGTAGAAGCTATAAGTGGATCCTGTGTGACCATACCTTGCTCTTTCTCAATTCCAGCACATTTTGATGAACATTTAAATACTGATTGCATTGGAGTATGGATAAAGAAAGGCGATGATTTGTTTCGTTTTAGCCCAGATAGGGGAACTAGAACTGGGATATTAACAACCAAAAATTGTACCACCACTCTGAATGATACTCCTTCTACTGGTAGTGGTAAATACATCTTCAGAATCCAGTGTGATAATCCATTAAAATATACCTTTTCAGAGTCTGTCAGCATAACATTCAAAGAGTATAATTTTTTTCTTTATATAGTAAGGAGAGTATTGTTAAACAAAGTGATTGACATGTGTTGCTTTGCTTTACAACTGTTGTAATATCGCAATATCCACTGGAAACCCTTTCTCACATTACTAACTTAATCCAGTGTCCCAATGAACTAAAATATAGTTTTTGGAGAATGATGTCAATATAATGTTCAAAGGTATCTAAAAGTAAATTTTGCATCAAATGATGAGACATGAGAGTGTCTTTGAACAAACAAATGTATAGCTTTGCTTTAAAACTGTTAATATTCTACAGAAGATCCGCTCTCTTCCCAATATCTACTGGAAACCCTATCTCACATTACTAACTTTACTTTGTCTGGCTTTCATCAGCCATTCCCCCCAATCCCAGGCTACATCCAGATATTGTGAATGTGATGGAGGGGACATCAGTGAGTTTGAAATGTTCTGCTGAAGTCTTCTGTCCTACTCTCCGCCCATCTCTGACCTGGACCCCCTCACTGAGTGGCATTCTGTTGATAGAAGATCAGACTAACTTCACAGCCTTGACCTTCACTGCTTCACACCTCCATCACAGTCAGCCTATTTCCTGTACCGCACGCTACCAACAACAAAATGGCGGCAACCTCTCTTCTCAAACAAGTTTGATCATCAATGTTTCTTGTAAGATCTGTTGTTAGCTTTTTGTCTAACTATTAAATGCATTTTGTTGATAAAGACAAATACAGGAATATTCAACTATCGTGTATATTTATTATTAGATGCCCCCAAGAAAACCTCAGTATCAGTCAGTCCTCCTGGTCCAGTGTTAGAGGGCAGCTCTGTGACTCTGACCTGCAACAGTGATGCCAACCCAGCAGTGAACAACTACACCTGGTACAGAGTTGATGGAGAAAAAAAAAATGACAGCGAGCCGTGGACATAATCTCTCATTTACTGAGATATCTTTCAACAATAGTGGGGAGTACTACTGTGTTGCACAGAATAAACATGGACAAGACAAATCATTGACAACTAAAATTTATGTTGCAAGTAAGTGACCCATGAATATTGTTCCTTTATGATATAGTTTAATAGTTGTTTAATCCTAAACTTATTTTGCTATTAAAAAATAGTATGTAAATAATAAATCGGATTTAAATGGGTCTATTCATAATGTTGGCATTATTTTGTTGAAGTACAGTAACTTATGTAGATATTAGGCTAAATTGGATCACGTCATCTTATCATTGTCTGTAGGTGCTCCAAAGCTCCTCTCCTCCTCCCACTGCACCGTTTATGGAGATTACATCAACTGTTCCTGTGAGAGTTCAGGTAGACCTTCTCCAACCCTGGAGTGGCGACTGGGTGGAGTGCCTGTCAATTATTCCAATGACACTCTCGTAAGGTACGAGCCGCTCAACTGCATGGGTCCGAGGAGCTTCATCACAATGAGGACAACAGAGGGCAACACACCCACTCTGGTCTGCCTCAGTACTAACTCTGTAGGGTCTGCCAGACTCCAGTACTGTGTTCATGGTGTTACAGCCTCAGGAGGTTTGTCCTGTCATGTACAATATAATCTATTAACCAAAACCTAAATAGGATACAGATCATCTTTGGTTGCATTTTCATAAACATTGATAACTATCACAAATGCTTGCCAGGAGTTTTTTATTTTCAAAACCCCACAACATAGTTTTTCTATCCATCTCTAGGGCAAGTGTCTTTGTCCATTTTTGCCACTGCTGTGGTTCGGCTGTCAGGGGGGCTACTACTGTTTGCTTTCTTGTTTATGCTAAGGTAAGATCATCACTTTAAATACATGACTTTACTGCTTTATACCATGATTTTATTATTTACGTTTCCAAAAACGTATGTATATTTTCCAGGGTGTGTGTTGCCAACAGAAGTAAGACCGAATCTAAAAGCAGTGTCGCTAAGGTGGACCAAGCTCTGGCAAGTGCGGTCAGCGATGTACCGCCAAGCTCATTTTGAATTCTCACACAATTTTTTACGAAAAAATCGGTATTACAATTCGAATAAATATAAACTGATTGCGCATTATTTGTTTCAGAATGCCGCGAAGATACCATCTACCGAGGAGCCCATCTACCAGAACACCATGTTGAGAGAGTGACCTTAACAAAACTAAGCAGTGGCTGTTGGAAACTCTGGCTGCGTTTCGTTAGTGGTTCCAATTCCCCTCAACCCTTGGTGTTACATAACAGCATAGGTCGCACGATGGCCACTTTGGAGAACAGAGGGAAGATGGACGGGGGAGGAGCGGGGGGATTTAAATCGAACGCTCCTGCCCGTGTACACTTTCAGCCTGTCACGGATAGATCGCCAACTTCGCGCTTTAGCGCTATAGCCGTTTAATACTTCTTTTATCAAATCATTGAAAGCAGCTGCATACTTATTTCAAAGGCAACTTCCGCGAATAATTGCAATTTCTAGGTAATTAGTTGTATAAGTTTCTCACTTAGACATTTCTGTTTGTGATCTGCATATTGATTACCCTAACTATTATTGCTACTGGTTTGTTCACCATGTCCTTTTTCAGTTGTGAGCAAATGGCGTTTTACCCGCATTACTTGCGCCTAACCATGGATATTTTTTCTTGCACCAAATGCATAACTACAATGCATTGTGGCCAATATACACCCCCCTGGAGTGAACATCTTTGTTCACTCGCTCCCTCAGCCCTCCAAGGGTCGATCTCACCAAGTTCACTTCAAATTCTACTTCATATTTTTTGGGGGGCTTTTTTTTGTTACAATAGACAATTTAGTTATCTAATTACTAATCGTTCAGTCGAATTCCAAACAACTCTTATAACCTATTGTTATACAACGGTTCTGATTTTATAATTCCCTCTGTACTATTAGTAATTGGTAAGAGTATTATTAATCATTAATCATTAAAAGATGCTTTCACCCAAAACAATTTACAGTGATTTTACAGGGGCAGTCCCTCTGGAACTTAAGGTTAAGTGTCTTGCTCAAGGGCACACAAGCAGTGGTGTCCCCAGGTGGGCTTGAACTCATGACTTTTATTAGCCATCACTAACCCTCACCTCCAAGCACAGAACCTTTAACCTGGTCGTTGAGAGCCAGTGAGTTTCCAGTCAGCACCTTGGGGTATGAGATGTTACCCCTCTGTCCAACCTGGCATTATTGAAGCTCACTTACATAGACTGTCTGGAGTTGGACAAATACACTGTTCATTAAAAGTGTGAACAATCTCTAGTTAGCTCCACGTACACTATACCATCTGTGAGGTGTTGCAAAGAACTGCAGTAAGAGAAAAGGTGATTAATTGAATCATATGTTGTCAGTGTTTTGATGTTACAGGAATTTGAGTAAAACGTTGCACTGACATTCTGACGTGTTATGCTACAAAAAATAAAGCAATTTTCAGCAATTTCTAGCTTTTGCTTTAACTGTGGCTTTGGTGTGACGACAAAAGTCACCAAAGTGTGACTTCTTTACTCCAGAAAAAGAGCATTGAAAAAGGAAGTAAATCTACTTGTTAGTCTCAAGTCAAGTGGAAATGAGTACTCTCGTGAGAAAGACAAATCTATACCGACTGTTGTATACTTGCAGTAAAGTTAGTGTAATTAAAAAACTTAATTATAGATTGTTTTAGTGATTTCATGATTTACTATTATATTATAGTGATGTTAATGAAGTGTAGATTACTTAAAATGTGGCCTAGTTACCTCATATCTGCTAGAAACATTCCTCGGGTATACCAGTAGTAATTTTAAGTTGCATTAACTCAATGTAACATTTAACCTTCCTCATAATTTCTTTGCTCTGTAGTCGGTGTGTAGTTATTTAAAGGACTGGTTTAAATAAAGCCGTCTGTTTCACACGCACTGCCCAGTTTGAGGTGCCTCTGCTATGGAAATTCTAAATAATAAACACGGCGTTCCAACATCCAAGCAGTAAAACCCAAAAACCTTAAAACGTGAAAACGGTGTCAAACACAACGTAACCCAAGTGAACGTGCACACGCATGCGCACACATTGTCTGGACCGCGTCGTTCCAAAAAAGGTTAGATATAAAAACGTAACCTGTAGTCTTTTAGTTTTAAGGACAAACTACATGTCCCTGACCACTGTTAATGAAATTTAAAATATGATAACTTCACCAAAAAGCTTCTATAGCCTGCTTTCTATTTAACCAATTAGAGCTCATTCACCATATTAACGTAAACTCTTCAACTTAAAAGAAAACCAAATGAACACAGTTCTTGATCAAATATTCGCACGGTATCTCACTTATGGGAAGCGCCCCTGGGCGTAACCAACCACGGAAGCTCCAATGACACCACGTCTGTCATGGACAGACAGGTCACGTCAGTGACCCCGAGGGTCCCACCCCCATTTATAAGTCACTGACGGACCCCTAAAGTCATTCTTGCTCTCTTCCCCGTGAAGACCACTTAACTGCTCCTCCTCAGCTTGATTTGATTTAGCCTACTATGCCTGCTTAACCGTTCATAAACGAGCCGTCAAGGACTTTGTTGCCGAACGTAGGAGTAGGTGATCTTTTCAGGTTGAGTGACCTAATTCACAAGTTTGGATTTACCTCCTACTTGGGTTTTATTTCGGAATTGTTTCGGATTTGCTTTCGCGTTGTGGCGAGCTTTCCTAACAAACTAGTTTGGGCTTAATACCTGCGACTAGCCAATTTCGCTACACATAGCAGACGCGTCTTTGCGAGCTCTTTGACTCTATCTAACCTTACCAGTCAGATAAAGTTTTTCAATTTAGTTATGGCCTCTCCATTGCAAGAGAATGCCTTGCACGGCGGCGTGCGGGTCTATGATTTTGGGGAAAGACTCTCACAGTCTTTGCATAGCCTCGGAATCAAGCACGCTAGCGCATCTTTCGCTAATCCCAAAACATGCCAGCACTGTCATGTAATGTCGGAGAAGACTCTTCATAAAAGGGTGCGCGTTGCTGCCACTCCAAAAGAAGACCCTTGTCTCTCCTCCCCCTGCCCTAAAAGCACGGGGGTCGCCCAGGCTGGCACCAGCTGGGTTGACATGATGGAGGAAAGTTCTCCTGTTCTTCCTTTCATTTTTGAGCCTCTCGCTCCTGTTGGAGCCGACGCGGACGAGAGTGGGGGAGACTATGAGGACTTTGACGCGGAGCTTACCACTACCGCTGTCGCCGAGGAAGATGAGGACGATATCCTCTCTTCTGTGTAACCCTCCAGGCCTGCCAGTGCACAGGGTGGCAGTCTAACCTCTCTACCAGTTGACTCCTTGCTGGCGGAGGTCTGCAAGAGGGCTGCTGGCAAGCTTGGGCTTCAATGGCCAGCCTCTCAGCTGGAAGAGGGGTCTAGAAGCCTGTATGATGGAAGGAGATTGGCTGCCTGGCTGCCCGCCAGCCCCCTCCCAGACAGCTTATACCTCTGGTGCCGGACTGTCTTGCAGAGGTCAGGCGCTACTGGGAGAAGCCCCTCTCCCTCAACGCCACTGTCAAGGGCCTCTCCGGTGTGGATATTATTGGGATGGAAGAGCTTGGGCTCTCATCCCCACCACCTGTTGAGCCCGCGGTGGCCCGTCATCTCAACCCATCCCAGCGGATAACAACCGCTGGTCCTTCTCTGCCAGGTAAACTAGAGCACTTCACCGCCTCTACTTACCATAAGATTTACCAGGCGTCGGCGCAGTCAGTGAGGGCTCTGAACTCCTCCACTCTCCTGGAGGCTTA
Source organism: Galaxias olidus (assembly GCA_026901105.3). Classification (NCBI taxonomy): domain Eukaryota; kingdom Metazoa; phylum Chordata; class Actinopteri; order Galaxiiformes; family Galaxiidae; genus Galaxias; species Galaxias olidus. Next base: position 188,948 of record JAPMUY010007235.1, read on the forward strand.
CCAGTCCCAGCTGTTGGAGGACATGGGCCGACAGCTGGATTCAGGCTCCCTTGACCCAGCCGTTTGGGAGGAGATCTGCCTCATCTCGGACCTCACCCTCAGGACAGTCTGCGGTGGTGTGCGGGGCTGTGGCCGTGCCATGGGCCTGTCCGTGGTGGTGTCCTCTGGCTAGGCCTGTCTAGCCTCAGTGATGTGGAGAAGAGGGGTCTCCTCGACACTGAAATAAGCCCCAAGGGGCTTTTCGGGTCTTCTGTGGCATCCATGCAACAGACGTGTGACACTAGAAGGAAAGAGGGAGAAGCTCTTGAGACCTGCCTGCCTCACAAGCCTGCACCGCCTCCTCCTCCTCCGTCCCACACCCAATGCCCTGGCTTTGCAGCTGCGGCATCCGCAGCCAGGTCCCGTCAGACTGGCTACAGACCCCACAAGCCACCAGCTGCAACTCAGGCTGTAAACCCCCAATCCAAGGCTCCTAACCAGAGACCAAGGGGTAAGCAGTCTTTTGCAGCAACAGCGGCTAGAAACCACCCTTCTAACCCCTCTGGGGGAAAGAAGAGGCCTGCAACCTAGGGCTCACTCCCACCATTCTCTCCTTCCCCCTCAAAAGGAAGAGAGAAATGTCTGTGTCAAGCAGACCCCTGGTTCACTGTGCTACGGCTTTTCAATGTTCCCGTCACAATGTTCAGGCAGAGGAAACACTCATTCCCCCAGTGTCCTCTACAGAATTCCCGCCTCCACCCCCAGAGAGGGTGTGTTGGAGAGATGTGGAATTATGTTCCCCCAGTTGCCGTCAAGCACTGTTCCTTCACGGGCCCCCAAACCCTGTTCAACAGATAAAAATGTCATTTTTGCATCCAGGCAGACAGCCAAGGGCAAATTGCTTTCTCATAAAAAGCTTGACAAAACAGGAGAATCAATTCTCCGTAACACCACAAGAGGGCGCCCCCGCTCCACTTGTGGCGAGTATGAACATTATGGGACCGCTTGCCAGCCGAGCGCAGAACTGGCGCGCATGCGCAGTTCATCCGTGGGTGCTGTCTACGGTTCTGAAAGGTTACAGGCTTCAATTCGGCATGAAACCTCCCAATTTCAATGGAATTTTAATGTCGGTGGCGACTGGGCACCCGGCTCTAGTTTTAGAGAACAAAATACTCTCTTTACTGAGCAAGGGTGCTATTCGGATTGTACCGGCAGAGGAAAGCCTGTCAGGTTTTTACTCCCGGTATTTTCTCGTTCCCAAGAGAGGGGGGGGTTGTGCGCCCCATTCTGGATCTGCGTGTACTGAACGGTCACCTCAGGAAGTACACTTTTCGAATGCTAATACATTCAGTGCTGTCTCGGTCAATTCGGAGAAGCGATTGGTTTACCTCAATCAATCTTCAGGACGCTTACTTCCACATTCATGTTTTTCCTCATCACGGGAAATTTCTCAGGTTCGCTTATCAGGGCGTGTCCTATGAGTATCTGACTATCCCATTCGGGCTTTCTCTAGCCCCGAGGGTTTTCAGCAAATGTGTGGAAGTCGCTCTGACCCCGTTGCGCAATGCGGGCATCAGAATTTTGTCCTACATCGACAATTACCTGCTATGCTCCCCGTCACGGGGACAAGCGGAACGAGACACCAAAATGTCCAACCTTGGTTTCAAAATTAATTTGGGCAAGAGTTGTCTCATCCCTTCTCAGAGAATAGAATATCTGGGTCTCATTCTAAATTCTCTCTCTTACAGGGCTCGCCTGTCAGAGATGCGAGTTGCCTCGCGTTCCGACAGTGCCTGGCCCTGTTCCACAGCGGCCATTCGGTCACGTTAATAACGTGCCTTCGCCTTTTAGGCTTAATGGCTTCAACCCTGTCAGTCGTTCCCATGGGCCTACTGTTGATGAGGGATTTTCAGCGCTGGGTTTCGTCCCAGAGACTGTCCCCGCCGTCACCTCAATCGCATGGTGACAGTCTCTCCAGATTGTTTCGCTGCTCTCCGTCATTGGAGAGCTCCGTCTCTGTTCAGTGTGGGCACACCGATGGGGACGGTAGCACTGAGAAAGGTGGTGACAACAGATGCGTCGCTCACAGGCTGGGGCGCCATTCACGAGGGCAGGGTAATAAACGGCGTTTGGTCTCCGAACCTGCGCCTCGCTCACATAAATTACCTCGAACTATTTACGGTGTTTCTAGCCTTGAAACATTTTCTGCCTGTCCTTCGGGGTTTCCATATCCTTGTCAGGAAGGACAATACCACTGTGGTGGCATACTTCAATCACCAGGGCGGCACTCGCTCCCTACAATTACACTGGCTGGCTCACAGACTGTTAATTTGGAGCGATACACACCTCCTGTCGTTACGCGCGACCCATGTACCGGGCGTGCTAAACACAGGAGCGGACCTGCTGTCCAGGGGGAACCCTCTCCACGGAGAGTGGAAACTCAATCCCCAGGTGGTCGAACAGATTTGGCGGAAATACGGCCGGGCTGCCGCAGATCTCTTCGCATCGCGGGTAAATGCTCAGTGCCCTATGTTCTTCTCGCTGGTGGACGACGACGCACCTCTGGGAATAGATGCGCTGGCTCACCCATGGCCGAATGTGCTCCTTTACGCATTTCCTTCCCTCAGTCTAATCTCAACCACTCTAGCCAGAGTGAGAGAGTTCAGCTTGTCCGTGATTCTGATCGCTCCCCACTGGCCAGGCAAGCATTGGTAAGCGGAGATAATTCAAATTCTTTCAGCCGAGCCTTGGCCGCTTCCATTACGCAGGGATTTACTGTCCCAGGCAAACGGAGAAATATTTCATCCCCACCCCGACCGGGTGGCTCTCTGGGCCTGGCCCGTGAGAGGTTGAATTTAGATGCGGTTGGCCTGCATCCTAACGTTGTTACGACTAGGGCCGTTTCTACGCGGACTTTATATACCGCTAAATGGCGAGTGTTTGAATTATGGTGCGACAAGAGCGGGATTATTCCTTATCAATGCTCAGTCACTCGAGTGTTAAGCTTCTTACAGGAAGTGCTCGAAAGCGGCAAGGCTTTTTCAACCATGAAGGTTTATTTGGCCGCTATTTCAGCCTGCCATGTAGGTTTTGGCAACAATTCAGTGGGACAGCACCCACTAATTTGCCGTTTTATGAAGGGCGCGCGTAGACTGAGACCTGTTGTTCGGTCTATCGTTCCATCATGGGATTTGTCTCTTGTGCTGGAAACTCTCTCAATGCAGCCTTTCGAGCCTTTGGAGACCGTTGACATGAAGTTACTTTCGTTTAATACCGCCCTTCTCCTAGCCCTGGCCTCCGCAAAACGGGTTAGCGATTTGCATGCGCTTTCTATTCATTCCTTGTGCATGCAATTTGCTCAAGGGTTTACTAAGGTGTGCTTACTACCTAACCCTGCTTTTGTGCCTAAGGTGATTGACGCCACAACTACTCTGGAGTTAATGGCTTTTCACCCCGCGCCCTTCTCCTCTACCGAGGAGCAGAGGCTCTATACCTTGTGTCCAGTACGTGCTTTGTGAGTTTACATGGACAGGACTAAGGTCCTTAGGAGGTGTGACCAGCTCTTTGTCTCATGGGCTTCTCTTAACAAGGGAAGACCTCTCTCTCGTCAGCGGCTATCCAACTGGATAGTACAGGCTATTGTATTAGCTTATAATAGCAGAGGTTTGGAGCCCCACGCATGGACTTAGAGCGCACTCCACCAGGGGCGTAGCTACGTCCTGGGCTTTGTTCAGGGGCATCCCTGTACAGGACATTTGTGCTGCTGCGAGTTGGTCCTCTCCTCACACATTTATTAGGTTCTACCGATTGGACGTCACTGCCCCTTGCTTGGCGCATACGGTGCTTAATGTCGGTTCTTCCAACGTAATGGGGTAATCTGCCCTTTTGTAACAGGCCTTACAAGCCTTTGTTTTTCGGCCCACTTCTCTGTCTTGGTTGTCGTCGGAGCAAGGCAATACGGGAGTTGTCTACATCCTTCCCATAAGTGAGATACCGAGCGAATATTTGATAAAGAACTTTAGGTTACATTACGTAACCCAAGTTCTTTGATAATATGAGTGAGGCATCTCACCGCACATCCCTCCTTGCTGTGCACGTGGAAGAGATTGGCTTCAGAATGACTATAGGGGTCCGTCAGTGACTTATAAATGGGGGTGGGACCCTCGGGGTCACTGACGTGACCTGTCTGTCCATGACAGACGTGGTGCTATTGGAGCTTCCGTGGTTGGTTACGCCCAGGGGCGCTTCCCATAAGTGAGATACCCCACTCATATTATCAAAGAACCGGGGTTACGTAATGTAACCTAAAGTTCGACATTATCATGCAGACAAATATCGGCGTTATGCACATGCACGGAGGATTTGGCCAACACACACACACTAACAATGCACATTTAACTTTGACAAACACACACAATGACAGATCCCCGGGGAAGGACAACTTTTAAACATGGTTCGAACCTTCATTTAACGTTATGACTATTGGTTATTTTAAACAATACTATTTTACTCAGAAATAGTTTAACATCACCTTTACTTGCATTATTACACATTTTAATTGTCCAACCTTCAAATAAAAATCAATATAAATACAATATTCACGTCCCTTTAGAGAGGGGGTTACAGCCCAGAAGTGTCTGCTGGATGTCCACGGCAGCATCCAGCAACGCCGAGGCCGGCCCCCTCTGAACCGGAAGTCCTCTGAAAAATAGCGAGCTGTCCACATCAACATCCAGCAACGTGAAGGTCGGCTCTATCAAAATTGAAAGTACTCGAAAAACAGCCAGCCTATACAGCACCGTTGTGGACCGCACAGACACGGCCACTCCGTTCGCTCGTGGTTTATGATTCTGAGGTTATATTTGAGCAGAGTTCTCAGTTTGTCAGTGCCAAATTCAAGAATATTGTGTGTTTGGGTATTACCATAGTTCGATTCTGATTGCCTAGTTGTTGTTAGTTATTCGGTGCTTATTTCTGGAACATACGTGGTTCGTGATTCTATGGTGCACTTTAAGCATTTTTTTGCATCCAGCAACGCCGAGGCCGGCCCTCTCTCAACCGGAAGTCCTACAAAAACAGCGAGCCGTCCGCCTGTCTGCCATGGACGTCCATTTGTCTGGCGGGGACGCCCTTCTGTTCCGCGATAAATAGAAGGGCCTTCTTTCTATTAAGCAGGCCGTCCACGGAAATATACAGCAACGTTGTTGACCGTACAGCCATGACCACTCCGTTCGCTAGTAGTTTGTGATTCTAGGGTGGAATTTTAGCAGAGTTCTTAGTTAGTATGTCAGTGCCAAATGATGTAAAATTGTTCAAAGATAGTGGATGGGCATTAGCGTTATAGTTGTTAGTTATTCAGTGTGTAATTCTGCAATGTGTTTGTTACTATCAACTGGAGGTGAAGCTGCAGGGGGTCCGTGGTATTTTTGTTTAGTTTTCTTAACATAGTCGGATTTTGTGTTAAACGTAACAATAAACAAACTATTAAAAAAATGTGTAGGCCCATTCTATTTCATAAAAAAATAAATACAAAAATGAATACTATCTTAAGTTTGGTTTGTTCGTTTTTATAATTGTATTTTACTTAATCATGTAAGCAGTATATCACGTCGTCATTGTGAGTAGTGGGCCTAAATCAGTAAATTGTTGTGAGTATTATATCAGTAGTATATCACTGTGGCAAAAGCTGTTGATTATAATATATAATAATGAGAACAAATTTCTGCACAGATGATGTGCTTGAAATGCAGTGCAGGGTGATTCATATGTCCCTGTTTGGTCAGCTGTATACCGCACCTTGCAGATGTCCCTGCATGGCCAGCAGGACACACCGCTGCTCCACAGCATCCTGCACTATTGGAGATGTCCCTGTGTGCAGGATCCTCCCCTGCCAGAGGTTACAACTATGGATGCATGACAGCATCCTGCAGGGGCCAGCTATTAACAATGTGGCACATCCATGTAGTGGTAGGCTGTCCAAACAAGCATTTGTCTTGTATTTCAGGGCTGGCACAGCACAACGAAGTATAGAGATAGGTCTGGCACTTATTACTGCCTGAAGTCACAAGCATCATGATAGTTTATTTTATGGTTTCCTTTTATTGAGTTGGTAACACTTAATTTCAAAAGGGGTTACATGAAGTGTTCATAATTTCAGAAATGATTACTTCATAACACGAGAGCTGCTTCAGCAATGAGGTTTTTGTGGAATACTATGTTGATTTTGCATGGGTTGATGTTTAAAACAAAAGGTCCCAAGCTTAAAAAAAAATGTCTCTTGTTTTTACTGCTACAGTTCAAATTAAATACATTATGTGAATACAGAGCAATTTCTTAAATCCACAGATATATCGTTCATAAATACTCTGTCTACATGTTGATTGGAAGCTCACTCAGACTTACTAGACATTTAGATTGGCATTTATTACAGTTTACTCCATGACATAGTTTGTTTTTAATCAATCATTGTACATTTTAATTCTCTGGCTACATGTTTTAAAAACGATCGGCATTTAAATTGAGGGAAACTGCCAGTTGTAGGCCTAGAACTGGTGTAATTTTTTTATTTCAGTGGAATTGCGGTTACTTTCTCAACACCTACACTGTATTTTCGAATAATGGGTAAGTTTCAATTCACTTTCCATTATACAGGACTACAACAATGTCTTTGAAATGTGTTGCTCGGAGATAGCTTTGTGGTAAATGAAAACCTGGGCTAATTCCAGTGGACAAAACTATATTGGTGTTGCTAAATTGTTTTATTAACAAAACAGTAATATATTACAGTTTGCCTAACATTGTGGCTTGTATAATTAACCTATCGGTTTTGTCTTGCCTTCGGTTTATTTTCTGTTTTCCTAAATCAATGTATTTTGATTCTTTATTTATTTTGAAAAGATATTTGATTTTATTAATTCGGAGAATCTATTTAAAAAAGCAGATGGGTTGGACTGCGTATATTGTGAAACACCGACATTTTCCACGCAAAATCATCTGTCAAATCGTCATCTAAGATTTGCCGTTCATTTTATTGACGGTTGTGTCGGTAAGCACCTCATCAACACAATATGACTAGCCTGTCGCCTGCATAAAATATTTGTACCAATATTATTGTACTCAAATTCCACTTCTACATGAGTGCCTTTTTTTAGAGACCTAACCCAACAAATGTTCTGTTATTACATTTATTTTTACAATGCTTTGTTAGATGATATTATAAAAAACATTTTCATAAATTGAATCTATTATTATTATTATTATTATTATTTAGGTCTGCAGAGATTGTATGTCTCCAATTGAGTGAGATTGGGGGCTTGTTAGTGATAAAAAGTAAATATATGTTAACAGTAATACATTACTGTTATATTTTATAATTAATAATTGTTATTATTCACAATTAAAATGTAAAGGTTACCTAAAGAATAGAAATAAATTCTCATAGTCTAAGACTATCAATCTGTATTATTTAGATTATTGTTTGTGATGTACTTTTCAGAGAAGTTCACAATTCTCTGTGGCTGTGCGAACCATGGAGGTACAAGAAAAAGTCATTGGCACTGCTCAAAATGCCAGAAAGTATTGGGAAAACGCATTAATTTTGTAACTCACTTAAAGAGCCATGGTAAGACTGAAAAACTATGATATTGATGGAATATTATCATAAACGTTTTGGTAAAAGCATTGTGATAACATTTCAATTTCATATAGGTTACGATACAACAACCCAGGACACTGAAAGTGCGTGAATATTTTATTGACCACTTCTGTCCCAATGTACAACATATTGATAGAATATATGAATATGTGATACTAAATATCAAAAAATCTTTTTCAGAGATACTGCCACTAAAAAGAAGGAAAAGTGAGGACAGTGACAGTAATGTAGCGACCTGTCCTACCTGCAAGAAAAACTTCACCTCCGAATCCATACTGAGACGACACCTACACCAGATGCATGGCAGATCAACTGAACCAATTTTTTGCATTGATATCAAACGAGGAATATTTTTCACAGCAAAGGACAGACGTGGTCATGGAGTCCCGATTCATGTCTGCAAATCAGCATCTCAACAGACAATTGCTTGTGAGGTGGCAAGATGCAATGGGTTCATGGCTATTGCCGAAAGAACGGACAGCCTGGCAAAGAATGTATACATCTTTGTAGGGTTCAGGCTGCAAAAAGTCATTCACTTCCAGCTGCTCTGCTAAATACTTATCTGCAAGATATGCTTGACAAAGGGATAATTTCTACACCCCGAAGCAAGGAATGTCAAGACATTGTAACCAAAGCAAACACTGACGGGACATGTTGTGTTTTTCCTATCTTTAACAAGGACCATAGTTTTTCGGAAAGATGTTTATTTTTCTATTTTCACTGGACTCAAGGACTCATGGTCTAAATTTGGAAAGACACGTGTCACCTTTGACACCAACACTGGACAGTGGTACTGCCAGTGCAGACGTACAAAGAAAATGTCTCGATGTGCCTCGACCTTGCCATGTGGTGGATCTATCAGGAAAAACCACAAATGTTGATTCATCAGGAAGAAACAGAGTGACATTGACGATAGTGAGGGAACTACAGAATGCAACAGTGACACCCAAGATCAAGATAAACATGATTCACTCAGTATCTCAGACATCATGAAGATGACAGACTACCTCTGTGCCAAAAAACGAAATCCAGAGAATGTAGAGGGAAACTGGAGGATAGAGCCAGAGGTTCAACAAAAGTTTGAACCTTCAGAGGACCATTGCCCATACTGCCCAGCACCCACAGCCCCAGCTCTGTCACCTCCAAAACTGGTCACCAAAAATGCAACAGTTTTTGGACTATGCTCAATCAAAATAGGTTAGTGTAAAAATGATTGTAAATATTTGAATAATTCAATTTGACTAATTTCAGAAATATATTAAAAGGAGTATTATATTTCACCCAATCCAGGACTTCATGTGTTTATGAAAGTGTCCTGTCTGCAAAACACCAGTCAGATTTCAAGACTACCAAACTGGTTATCACAGCTATAACAATAAAATTCTCCTGACTGTTAAGCTGTGTAAGGTATTGACTTCTGCTTTGAAGGTTAGTTGCAGATAAACATTGGGTTCTACATTGAGAGTTTTTCATGTCTACTGATTTGGAAATAGTTTTTTCCTCTTAGTATCATTTGTCTTTACACAGAACCACACTGCTGTTGGCCGAAGTCTGTCTGTGCTGGAGGAAGTATGGGGGAAGAAAGTGCATCATGACAGTCTTCGGAAAGCCTTTTTTCATTTTCTTGCCATGACCGATTTTGGATATCAATACTCATGTTTACAGTGTGGACCCCACCCACCAGTAACAGTGGCCAATGCAAGCTGGAAAGTAGTATTCGACCTCCCAGGTACTTCATTTTCTTAATTGAAGGAAGACATCCAGTGTTAATAAAAATGTCTTAATAATAGTTTTGAATTTAAGAAGTGATGCCTGTTTTTAACCATATAAATGCAATGCTTCTGAATTCACTGTGAACCTTCTGAAGAGACCCGATGCACAAGACGTTAAACAGGAAGACCTGTGTGTTGACATTGATGATAAATGGCCAAGACTTGAAAATAAAATTATAGCTACAGGAATATGTGATGGTATTTTTTCACGTTGCTGGATGTTGATGTAGAGAAATGTTAGTCAATTAGTCAAATTGAATTATTCAAATATTTACAATCATTTTTACACTAACCTATTTTGATTGAGCATAGTCCAAAATGTGTTGATGTTGATGTGGACGGCTCGTTGTTTTTCAGGGGACTTCCGGTTCAGAGGGGGCCGGCCTCGGAGTTGCTGGATGCTGCCGTGGACGCCCAGCGGACACCTCTGTGCTTATACCCTCCTTGCTGTCCCTTTACCCAGCAATTTTCTCTCATTCCCCAGGTATATTACCCCGGAATGTTTTCTAACGACCAACCCCTATGACCAAAGCTTTACAGACTCCAATTAACTTTGCAGTAATTAGAGCTGGAATACTCGCCTATACCAAGGACTATTATTTCCGGCCAAAGTTGCTTTCGTCAAAAACTGTGGTGAGTTCTCTTACCCAGAACTTCTTATGCTATAAAGCGGATTCGTGTACTGCTATCTATATTTAATCCCTATTTATTTATTTCCTAATTTAGAATTTCTCACCGCTCTTCCTTGTTCTTTGTGGGTCTCAGCAACGGATGAGTCCGTCCCCAGGTCCCGGCCCGCTTTGCTTCTTTTGTCCCTGGGTCCGGAATCTATCCAGACGTGAGACCCTGCTTGCAGCGCCAAATTGTTATGGAAATTCAAAATATTAAACACGGCGAGACCAAATAATAAAGTTCAATACAAGTATTTTATTGAAAAAAGGTGCTTCTGCAAAGGATCAAACGCGTTCGCAAAAGGATCAACCCACACAGCGTTTAAGACGCTGTCCGAAGGAGATGACAATTTACTTCTGAAATCTGCTTTCTAATATACCAAACAGAGGTGTGTCCTTCTCCCTAAGCTAAGTCGCATATGCATCCTAAGCCCTGGGGCTATCTTATCTGCAGACATCCTGTCTCCAGTGTGACCCTTTACCTCCTGACCTCAATGTGACCCTTTCACAACAAGAATTACAACCTTTGCTATTCTCTAAACAAAACACAAACACCTTTAGTTTACGGCATGCTGCTGTAGTCAATCAGTTAAAACGTCAACCAGTTTGAACAATCATTCATCAGTGTATTCAAATGCAAGTCATCGAAATTCTGCCATTACACCTCCTATAATTCACTGTAAGTGACGCATTTCTCACCCAAACATCTTCCTCTCAAGTCTGCATCTTCTCACATAACCAGTAAGTAAAATATTTATATTTTGAACATTAAACCTTCACAGTTAATCTGTAATAAATTAAATAATGTTCAGTAGTAAGCAAAGCTTAAAAAATAAATGTAGGATATTTTGGAACATAATGCATGTCAGAATGTCAGTGCGAATTTTTGCTTAGTGAGTAAGAGATAGGCTAAAGCTATTGTTTACTAATATAGTATCTGGAAATAGTAAACTGTATTTATCTTATATAGCACAGCAAACCTATTCCTTTTTATGACACATTTCTAGAAAGGGGAAGTCAATGAGAACTGAACATATTTTCACAGTGAAGTCTGTAGTCCAATAAAGAATGAAGTTGTATTCTTTTTGTAAAGATCAGAACATTGTATCATAATGTAGATTTGAACCCATTAACACTTTGGTGACTTTTGATGTCACACCAAAGCAGCAGTTAAAGGTGCAGTATGTAAGTTTGAATTTCAAGCTATACATTAAAATGTTTCTTTTTTTTTTTTTACATTTATTACATACCTCCTGGAAGATATAATTAAACCAAATGCTCAGAGAGAAGGTGCGCTAAATATGAGCGCCCTGGGCACTGTATTCAGCTTTAAAAAATCTAAGGACGCCCACCTATCCCCAACCAATCAGGAGAGTTTTTGCAAGGAGTAAGGGCTATCTGCCTGTCAATCACCTCGCTTGCACACTCCTATGAAAAATACATACAGTGTCACCCTCCAAACAAGCTTGTTGTTACAATTCGCATCGCAGACAAAGGAGCAGCAGTGTGAACTAGTACTTGCAAGACGGCTGAAATCGTTGCATATTGTCACGAAAGACTTGGCTTGTCGTATCACCAAGTGCAGTTTTAGAACGTTGGGAAGTATCACGCCAGATTGATGTCAAAAAGGCATTATTCGTTTACATGCATATGTTGGAAATACTTGGCAACGTATTGAGGGTATGCACGTTACGTCACACTATGTGGAAGTTACAGCGAGAATTCCACTGAGTGGCAGAAAGACAGTTACTTATTAACTAGCCTTCAGTTTGAAGCCCGCGAAAATACAAACGAAACCGCTACTGTAGCTAGATCCTACGAACCAAAATGGGAAAGAGCTGTTGCGCGGTTAACTGTACAAATCGGTTCAACAAGAAATCGGAGCTATCTTTTTACAGACTGCCGAAAGCTATAGAGAAGAGGAATAAATGGATCGCTGCAATTCGTAGAAACAACTGGAATCCAGACACCGAGACGTGGATTTGCAGTTGCCATTTTGTGTCAGGTATGTTATTGTTGGATTTTTGGGTAAAATCGTACCATAACACTGTATAGACTATTCATCAATTAAATACTTACCATCTTCGATTTATATTCTGTGTAACTGTAAAGATTTTGTCAGCATTTATTTAAAAACATACATGATATTGAGCCTTGTGTTCTACATATCGTTAGCTAGCATAGCCAAACCCAGTTTTCCTTATTGGTGTACTTCACAAAGCAAGTTTAGACAGTTTGATAACTTAGGAATTTATACAAAATATGTTGAACGTTTCTTTATTTTTATCATCCTTCTGGGTGACTGACTCACACTCCCAGACCTTTGTAGTCCTGCTTTGTGGAATACATGACACCACCCCCTGGCACACCAGTCAAATGTTGTAATTATGTAACCAAACGATGTATAGTTATTGTGCATAGATACAAATTAATGAATATTACATTGCTAGTAAAACGTTTTTTGTTTGTTTCAGGGGAAAAAAAGTGATAATTCCCTGCACCCTGACTATGTGCCAAGTTTATTTAGTTTCACCTCCAACACTGATCAAACTCGGGCTGTAAACAACCTGGATAGATTTCAACGATATGAAGATGTTTCTGAGAAAAGACTTGTCAACACAAGTAGAGAACAAGCTGCCACAACCCTGCATCACATTTCTACATCAGAAGCAGTGGTACAGACCGTTGAAGTCCAAAGCACTGAGGTCCAGACAGAGGAGACACACGATGGCATCGCCTCATTACATACACAGATTCAGTCTTTAAACACTGAATGTCAGTCACTGAGGGGTAAAGTTCACAAATTAGAAAGTGAGTTGAAACATCGTACTCTTGACACTTCACAATTTGAGGACCGCAAAATGAAATTTTTCACAGGACTACCCAATTTACAGACTTTTATGTTATTGTTCAGTTATGTGTCATCAGTTATCCCTGCTACTGCAAAGCAGTCCCTGTTACCTACTCAGGAACTTCTTCTTACAGTGATGAAGCTGCGCCTCAATCTGCCTGAAGAATTTTTAGGTTACCTCTTCGGGATTCATCAGTCAACAGTATCAAGAATCTTTCGCCGTTGGATACATGTTATGGCAAGCAGGCTTCAACCCCTAATATTGTGGCCGGAAAGAGAAGACTTAAGATGCAGCTTACCAATGTGTTTTCGGACATTTTTTAAGAACTGTGTAAGCATAATTGACTGCTTTGAAGTGTTCATAGAGCGTCCTTCAGATTTAAAAGCTAGAGCTCAAACATGGAGCAACTACAAACAACACAACACTATCAAATTTCTTATTTCAATCACCCCACAAGGAAGCATTTCGTTTGTGTCAAAGGCCTGGGGTGGACGTGTAACAGACAAACACCTTACAGAGCACAGTGGGTTCCTTGACAAGCTCCTGCCAGGTGACTTGATACTGGCTGACCGGGGTTTCACAATAGAGGATAGTGTTGGCTTATTTTGTGCAGAATTAGTAACACCTCCATTCACACGAGGGAAGAAACAGCTTAGCCGCAAAGAGATTGAATCTGCTCGAGAAATTTCTCATGTAAGAATCCATGTAGAAAGAGTAATTGGAATGTTGAGGCAGAAATATACAATTCTGGGCTCAACTCTGCCCGTAAGCCTCATTAGAGTGGAACAAAATGGCAAAGTAGAGGACAGCCTTATAGACAAGATTGTGTTAACATGTTGTGCCTTATGTAATCTGTGTGAAACCATAGTGCCTTCAGATTGATGAAGTGAATATTATTTAATGTTTTTCAAATAACCCATGATATCTTGACTATGAGACATGGTCAGTGTAAAATTTGAATTTTCATTCAGAATTCCATGAATAGACAAGGGATTGTTTGGTACATTTTGTAAATATTAGACATGGCAATGAAGTACACGGTGTGTCATCGCGCAACCGGACTCCAGACATAACAGCAAACATCAACGCTGCTACATGCGAACATGTCTCTCCTAGTCCTGCCATACATGAACAATGGGCTGTCAGAACTGTCCCTGTCTTCTCTGCAGCTATCCAAGGTTTCAATTGGGGCTCATTCATTCTCTGGCTGTGCTTTACCTGGATACAACGTAACCGTTAGTGACAGTGTTGCCAACGAACAAACTAGACCTAGCTACTAATACTAGCTAGCTTTACCGCGGTAAACCACCTTACGGTTTTCGAAATAAAAGTTGTAATAAAATACAAATAGTTGTACTAACCTGTCCACATACAACCAGAATGTCCATTGGTGTCCTTGTCACTTTAATTTCGCCAACAAATCCTGCTTTGAAATATGACCAAGCGTCAAGGCTTTTTGTATGCCTTCAGGCTTTGCTTGGTGTATTTCCCCGGCGTTGAAATAAGGTACATATAAATGTCAGGAAACCCGATTGCTGGCCACATGTCAATGTCCCTGGACCACTGGTTCTCTCTTGTGTTATAAGGATCACTGTCAAGTCCAACTGCTTTTAATTTAATCAGGTACTCATCGATGTTTCCGATGAATGTAGCCATTGTAGAATGTTTTGTTTCGCCACTCAGTCCGACTGAGGGGGCGTGTAACGGTTCGAAAGTGACGTCAGTGCATACCCTCTATAGTAGCTATGGTGCCAATCACAGCTAAATAAAAATGATTGTCATGCAGTAGCTCATACTAATAGGGGAATACAATTATGAAATTGTGTTTATTAACGTTAGCTTACTAACTGTATGTCCTTACTATGGAAACAGTCATTTGTGTATGTGCTCGTTGCTTTGGTGTGAACCACTCAGTTTTAGAGCATTTATGATCAGACGTTCGGGATTCTTTTGTTTCTCACCTCATCAGACATGGCTTTATGCATTGTTGGTGAGAACCAAAAATGTGCTCAACATACACATGAATAATGAAACACCGTCTTGCTTAGGCTCATGAAGTCAAGTCAGCGCGTACGGGCATGTGTGGGATGGGCAGGGGTGAAAGTGAGCCGGTACGGTCCGGTACGGCGTACCACTAAAAGATTCACTGATGGTACGCAGTACCAGAAAGAGGTCTGCTAAAAGTCACGTTATAAAATGGGTAGTTCCAGGGTGCATTCCGATCGCCTTGTCGTGCTAGTGCACTACAAAGTGGACTGCACAGGGTATTAACGTTGCTCTCGTCTATGGTGGAATAGCCTGTGCAGTCCACTCCGTAGTGCACTAGGCTGTAGTGTACAATGAATCGGAACGCACCCCCAGTATTTGATTATGATTGACTGCCGCTCACTATGCCGTTGTAAAAAAAACACTACAACCACACAGTTGTGACCGAATTACAAAGTATCAATGCGCCGATACAAGTTTTGGAAGTTAGTGTCCTGCGTTGCTAGGTTACTATGCAAGGTCTACTTTGCTTGGTGGAAGAACGGTATTTGTAATCAATAAATTATTGTATTTCTTTTTTGCTATGTTTTTATCTTGAGAAACATTGCCTGGTCGATGTGGTGCCCTTGTTATCTTTACCATTCAAAATGAAAAGTCTTTCCAGATTATTTCCACGCCAATAGAATTATGCAAAAACATAAAAATAAACAAATGGCTGTGGTAGAGTTCCGGCAAGAAATAAAATCTACTTTCACCCCTGGGGATGGGCCACTGAGTATGCATAATTGAGAGGGATAGGAGGGACCAAAGACTCAGGAGGCTGGCCTTTTTGAGTGTTGTGATTCCAATTCTTGCAATTTTCCCCCAATTCTCTAGAACTACACAATTAATGCTTTAATGAATGTATCCAAAGAGAGGCCTGTAAAACGCACATAAATGATGAAGGTTAATTTGCACGACTCATAAAATGATGTGCTAGGTCTACTATTTATGCAGACTCTACACCTTTTGATCACTGTTGGGGATCACCTGTTGTGTAGGGGGAACAGTTAGGTCTCAAGCAAAAATCTAAATCAACCATTACAATATCGCTTTGGAACCTCAAAACAACAGGCTATACAAGTTGTTTTAAGTCAGAAGGGGACAGTGAGAGGTTCATTAGTAATTCAATTATTCATTATATTGTCTACAGTGTAAAATTGAACTAGTAAACATTACTCAGAAAAAGCATGCAACCTGATTGCCTCAAAAGAATTGTTTGTAAAGTGGCTATTAGTACTGCATGATGAAGACTAATCTAGACTGAGTGTTTTATACTTGTAGTTAAGTTTGTGCAACTTATTTTAGTTATGTAATTTTTTACAATTAGTACTCAATGAAGTGTAGACAGAGTTAAACAGATTTAAACATTTGTCTAAATTGCGTCTGTTTCACACTCTGTTTCACACTCACTGCCCAGTTGGTAGTGCCTCCTATAATTCACTGTAAGTGACACATCTCTCACTCAAACGTCTTCCTCTCACATCTGCATCTTCTCACATAACCAGTAAGTAATTTATAATTTTTTAATTGTAGTTTTATCATAAACATTTTATAATTTAAAAGATAGTTTATATAAGTAAGAAATGTGATTAACTTGGATCTATTGATAATGCCAGCATATCATGTTGAAGTACAACAACTAAATGTGATTTATTTTATTTTATGCCAAGGAGTGTATTATACTCTTTGGAATGTATGTCAGTGTAAAGCAGACCACTTTATGTTATCATTGTCTGTAGGTGTTTCTAAGCTCCTCTCCTACTCCCACTGCAACGTTTATGAAGATTACATCAACTGATCAGATCAGTGTTACGTCCCTTCAGCTGTACGGCTAGTCTAGGGCGCTAAAGGACCGAACATATTCCAGAGTATAAATCCCGAGGTGAAATGTGGACACAATACACAACCAATAATGTAAAAGCAATGTATTTATTAGCAGGGACAAAACAAAAATGATACCACGGCTATACGAACGGTGCCAAATCAAAGAAACGAACAAAAGAGCTAAGCTGCCTACCACAAGCTTGCTGTCAAAACTACACGGGGCGGCACCGCTCCTAAACTAATGTTCCTAAACAGAGCATACACTACGTGAAGTAAAATGTAAACCCACGGGTATCTAAACTAGCCGCGCTCCGGGAGAAAATAAAGCGCAGTACCGCGTACAGGAAAAATAAAGGGATCAGAAGTAACAACACACAAAACACAGTACCGAGTACTGGTAATAGGGAAAAATGGTGAAGAACAAACCAAACACTGTATAATATACAGGATCAAAAGGGCAAGGGGAAAAACCAAACAAAAGCTGTATCTAATACAGAATCTAAGGAAGGGTCGAAAGGGGACATGCAAACACACTGAATATCTATAGGTCTAGTTAGCACTCGCTAACAAAAGAACAGACAGACGATACAATCGGGATAAACCCTCTAGCCAACGAACGGAACACAGAACACCAAAAGAAAAAACCTTGTCTACGAGAGAGCGAGCTTTAAACACACCGAACACCAAGACAGAAATACCAATCTAATCTCGCTCTGACGAGACTGGCGGGGTGAAGGGGTTTAAACTAGACGGATCGGCTCCTGATTGGTCCGTCAAAGGATGGCTGATGGTGTGTGATGAGGGGGAGGGAACCAACGGAAAGCAGGCGGCAAATCTGAATGAAGGGAATAGCGAAGGGCAAAAACAAAAGGGAAGACAAAACGCACATACACACATGATGTATATTTCACACCGATACACCATACACCATACCACAATACAAACAATACGGACACCAAAATATGGGTGGCCGTAACAATCAGTGATCTACGTAACACCAAGGTCATTTTGAATTCTCATAAAACATTTACAAACGGATCGGTAATGGAATCATAATCGATAGTATCTGATGGTACATTCTTTATTTCAGAATGCACTTGAGGAAGACATCTACAAGAACATCCTGGCGCTTAAAGAGGGACCTCAACAAAACCAAGAGATGGCTAGTAGACACTGTGTGCTAGTAGACACTGCCGAAAAAAACTGCGGTTGACAAAAACACCGCCTAAACAGAGGACAACTGTGATGTTGTGTACTCATCTGCCATTCGGAAGAAAAACAAGAAGTCTGTGGTAGAGAAGAGAGACGATTCTGTGGATGTTGCGCCATCTACTGGATCCTACCAGGAGGTAGAGAGGTATGTGCTGGGAAATGTAGGCAATAAAGGCCTGAGTAAGGCATGTAAGGGGGGATTCCCTATGATGAGTTGGGTCCTAAAGAAGACAAAGAAAACTCAGTGAGTTGTGAGTATGCCCAGGTTAACTTTAGAAAGAAGTATTAAAAGTAGACGTAAACATAGGGTAGGCTATTTCGATAGAAACGGTATGCTTATATTAGAAAACATAGATTTTTCATAGACGTAACTAATTTCAAATAACCTTAATTTTCTTAAAATACAGAGATATATGTTATACATTCATAATGTTTTATTTTTTAAGCTACTGTAGCATTACAATTTTGGTTGGTCTCTAATTTGATCATATCTTATTTTCATTCTGCATTATAAAGCTGTCCTTACATTATCACAATTTTGTTTGTCAATAATATACAATA
>JAPMUY010007235.1:215000-237500 GCA_026901105.3 Galaxias olidus
TGAGAGATGTTTGTGTGTGATCATGCATTTATGTGGAGCATGTACATTGTGTGGGTACCCACGTTAATATTTCAGTGTGTCTGTGTGTGGGTGTGTGTGAATGTGTTTGTGAGTGTGTGAGTGTGTGAGTGTGTGTGTGTGAGTGTGTGTGTGTGTGTGTGTGTGTGTGTGTGTGTGTGTCTGAGTGTGTGTCTGAGCGTGTGGGTGAGTGTGTGAATGTGTGTGTGTGTGTGTGTGTGTGTGTGTGTGTGTGTGTGTGTGTGTGTGTGTGTGTGTGTGTGTGTTTGTGTGTGTGTGTGAGTTTGTGTGAGTGTTGTAAGGATACCATGAAAAAAACAACACAGAAGGTGACTGGTCTGCAGAGCGTCAATTGGAGGCTATAGGGTCCAGAACAGATCCGGGATCCGCCTTTGGCCGTATATCACACCGTACACCATCAGCATGCAAAGCCATTCTTCTCAGGCCTGGGGCTGAGCCAAGCTGGTGTCACCATCTAGAGCCGAAGGACCCACGGAGCCAGAGAACAGGGGCTGCCGGCACGCTATACATTAATGGTTACGCAACGGCCTACTCCCCACCACAACCCCCTCTGAGTGATAAAACTCTGAACAAAGTGTTCCTTCTCAAAGCAGGAGCGGAGACGGAAATCAACAAAGACATCAAATAACGCTCTCTATCTTGTTGCTCTGTGTTGTATATTTTTAATTGTAATTATCACAGACCAGGACCACTTCTTAGGCTTGTGAGCACTGAGAGCTGCCTTTGGAGAAGGCCTAACTTAAAGGTAGCGGCTGTTGAATGACAGCCAGAATGTTGACAGCCAGTCTACAATATAGACAGTGATGTAGGCCCAGGATTAGGAGAGGGGGCTTAGGGACAGAAGTCAACTGGTGGTTTCCAACTTTGCCGCGTAACATTCCACACAGCAGCTCCACCCCACAAAGGATCCTCTACACACCAAGTAGCTCACACAAAGAACGGAAGAAACGGCATCAAGGTGTTAAAAATACTACCCTTCTTTTGGTGATTTAGATCTGCCGGACAATAGAACAATGCACTTCCCCGTCGTCACATCAAACATGGGAAACCCCCATCGTTGGAATGACGCAGAAAAGTTCCCACTCCTGTAGAGCACACACACACACACACACACACACACACACACAGAAGCTCTCGTTAACCCAGCATTCTCCGCATTTCCTAGTTCAGAGGGAGACGGGCTTGCGGGTCAGGGGTTGCCGTGGTAACGTCATGTTGTGCTGTTGCGGGTGTCTATGGTTACAGCTTGGTCAGACAAAAACAGAGTACTCTGATGACAGAAATAAAACACTAATGTGTTTGTGTGTGTGTGTGTGTGTGTGTGTGTGTGTGTGTGTGCGTGTGTGTCTGTGTGTGTGTGTGTGCATAGTGTGCTGTACAGCAACACAACAGCTTACTGATAAAAAGTACTGTATGACTAACTTTGTACTACATCTTTGTAAATCTCTGCTATCATTGATGCAATAAAAGATAGGCTCTCTTTGATGGGATCCACATCATTCTGTATCCTAATCGAAACCACATTTTACTAAAAAAGGCAGATTGTGAAGTTCTACACACTCACAGATACAGTGTGACAATAGACATGTTACCGTAGCGTACCTTGCCATAGTAACTATAGGTTTGGCATTCTATTACCTTGTTTTGAAACCGAAAAATTATACCAAGGAAAAATATACAGTACATTCACAGACTAAATTCAAAGTTACATTTGGTGGTCCCTCAGTGTCTTATATAAAGAATGTGCATTCAATATATATATATATATATATTAAAATTGTATTACAAATCTGTACTGTGTACTGCTATTTTCACCATAAACCAGCCGTCTATCTGGAACAGCAAAGAAAGTGTTAACTTGATGTTAACGTTAATGTGAAACTACTCATAGGTCACATAGGTCTCTGTTATACATCAATATCCTGCCACCAGGGCCTTATATGGCCCTCATCACACAAACTGCAGTCAGCATTAATAGAGAGTGACAATAAAATCAACCAATCACCAGCTGCCATATTAAGGAACTGAAGGCGGGGCTCTAGACCCCCTCGGCCCACCACATTCTGACAGCGTCATGGTTCCCCTGACAGGGGACAAAGTCGAGATACGTTGAACATTCAATTATATCCTAATAAATCCCCCCCCCCCCAAGAAAAAAGAATAATAATAAAAAAAGTTGCGATATATATATATCGAAAAACACAAATCAGATGCAGACTGCTTAAAACAGAAAATCATTGTCCTGCTTTGGACTTGCAGAGTCTCAAAATAAATTTTTTAATTGGAAATATAATAAATAAAAAATAAATATCTTCCTTTCTTTTCAGTTGCCTTTGCAGTGGCCACCTGCTCCTTATCAACTAACGTCATGGGAACGTAATCAGATGTTCCACAGACGGTTTTATGACAACACAATTATAATTCCTGGACATACACACACACATACACTTAGACCCCTGGACAAACAGACACACACACACACACACACACACACACACACACACACACACACAGTGATCTTCCACGGTTCATGACAACACAATTATAACTCCTTACTTGAAGTCATACTAGGGGAACAATGTAAAAAAAGATATAACTTCAGTTTGGCAAATTAAAGAAAACAGATAACGTGACAGTGTGACATCCTATCCACTCAATTTGAGCGCCTTGTTTGATCAAAACCATCCAAAACAAACTCCCTCTGTGTCTCTAATTATGAAATAATGAAATAATCATCCTGCTGTTTTTCTAATGATATAAACCAAAGTCCAGATGGCTCCACAATAGCCAACTCTTTTCACAGTGTGTCAACGATACTTTTAGACAGCTACAAAAACAACAGTAAAAGACACACAAACCTCATAACCACAAATCTACAGTGTGCACAGATTAAAATGAGTGAAACTGTTCCAACTAAACATATCACAGAACAACAAATGTTTTAGTCAGTGAATAAGAGTGTATGAGTATAACACAGAATTGTATGTAAAACATAATCAGTCTGTTATTGCATCAACCACTTGTATACATAACAATTAAAACAACTCTGAATGATTCAGACCTCCAAGGTCGCATGGAGGGAGGGAGGGAGGGAGGGGGTGGAGCTGGCCAGCTCATGGACCCAGATCTGAGTCACTTGGTCCCCTCGGTTACCACGCCACCTCCACCCCTGACCCCCCAGAACGTCAGCCTAAATGCAGACCAGTGACAGTGGAGGAGGCATCTGGAAGACCTCCGTAAGAGTTGAGCCGGGTCCAATAGAGAAGCTGGCCAAGGGAGGGTGGGAATGGAAGTTTTGTTTCTGGTCCAGCCAGAGGTTGGGCTTAGGGGCAGGCTGTGTGTTTGGAAACAGAACCAGAGGTTGTGCTTAGGGGCAGGCTGTGTGTTTGGAAACAGAACCAGAGTTTGTGCTTAGGGGCAGGCTGTGTGTTTGGAAACAGAACCAGAGGTTGTGCTTAGGGGCAGGCTGTGTGTTTGGAAACAGAACCAGAGGTTGTGCTTAGGGGCAGGCTGTGTGTTTGGAAACAGAACCAGAGGTTGTGCTTAGGGGCAGGCTGTGTGTTTGGAAACAGAACCAGAGGTTGTGCTTAGGGGCAGGCTGTGTGTTTGGAAACAGAACCACACACACACACACACACACACACACACACACACACACACACACACACACACACACACACACACACACACACACACACACACACACACACACACACACACACACACACACACACACACACCAGCTCATCCTTCCCCTCCTTTAATACAGGGAATAACAGGAAAGCATGGCTCTGGATAACAGGCCTCGTCCCCGGGCTGGTGTCCTGATGGTGTTTTGGCCTGAATGAGTCAGATGGTGAGGGACGACATTCCTCTCCTCTACCCCCCTGGTGGGGGATGGGGTGGGGGACTACGACCCACCACTCAGATGCTCCGATCAGGGGGGGCATGCATTTGCACGCTATGCCAAAGTCCGAAGAAAGAGCCACATGTCCTCCAAGTTGAACAGTAAAGCACTGACGAATTTGTTTATTGGTTTAAATCAGACAAGAAAAATGCAGATCGTAGACAGTTTTAAGTGAATGTGCTATCAGATATCACCACAAACTTTCCTGTGGGAAAATACACGTAAATTCAATTAAAAGAAATATATTAAGATCGGGCGCCCTAGTCTCCTAGACAAAATATAACACACACAAAGACGGGCTATTTGATGTCCCACTCAGCATCCTAACTCATTCCTAAAGTTATTTTTTACATAAATAGACTGTGGGAACAGCGATATAAAAGACGCTGAGAAGGCAAACACTTAGACAGAGGGACTACTCTCTCAACGATGGGTTCAGGATTCAAAACATTCTTATCATATCTGTGGGGTAGGAGTATTTGACTAAGTGCGTAGATGCTCTCAGAGTACAGGCTTCACAAAGCCTTGTAAACACTCATTTCCATTTCATTTGTAGCTTGACTGAGCCAGGGCAAACCAGGTAACCTGTGACTGACAGAAATAAGAACGTCATTTTTTTTTAATCATACCCCCGGCTAAAAAGATTGCTAGTTTCTACAGTATGCGAGATTGTCACAAAGAATAAGAGTAAGCACAAAAAAGCCCTGCTTTTGTGTTAGTGTGTGTGTGTGTGTGTGTGTGTGTGTGTGTGTGTGTGTGTGTGTGTGTGTGTTTGTAAATGTGTGTGAGCGGAAACTGAACAAATACCTCTCTGTCTGGTTGAATATGCTAACCGACCAATCAGAAGCTTTGCCAGAATTCAACGTCACACCAGCCTATGGCGGCAATGTACAGTGTCATCTAAACACATAATATGTTTGTATGCCGCTCACTTTAAGTACAAAATGTGTCCTATAAAAGAAAGGTTTCTTTGTGGAGAACCTGTCATGGGCTCATTCATCACTAATGCGTTGACTTTAAGCCCAAGAACACACACAGGGAGAACGGGGGCCATGTTTAAACAACACCAACACAAAGATAAACAATGTGAGAGTTTTTTCCGTTGAGTATATATGTGTGTGTGTGTCCACTTATGTCCTACTGTGTAAGTATGTGTGTGTTTGCTTCAGCCTGGTAGGAAGAGCTTAAGCACTAACCCCAGAGGTTAAAACGTCACTCAGCGAAATCATAACACACACACGCCTGCGTGCGCGCACACACACACACACACACACACACACACACACACACACACACACACACACACACACACACACACACACACACACACACACACACACACACACACACACACACAGTGCTCCACACTTACATTGGCACCTGGAGAATCATTTATGAAACAGTGAGGACTGACGAAGCGTTCCAAAGTCACCAATAAAATAGCCGACGAACCCTCCCCGGGGTCCGTTACCATGGTTGCACAATAGGAGAGGCTGACATACCCATGAGCCAATGAACCAGCGGACGACGCAGTCGACCTCACTTCCTGGTGAGGGGTCCAACAGGGGTCCATCCCTCTACGGTTGATAAAATATAAAATACACATGAAATACTATAAAATACACATTAAGTACAATAAAATACACATTATGTACTTTAAGTATTGGTCAGAGGCCTCCACTGAGGTTTTCTGCTCTGTTTTCTCAGCCTTTGCAAACAACTTAATGTGTAGCGTACGTTTGGCGGGAGAAAGACATGTTGGCAGGGCTGTGTCCGCTTTGCTAAACCAGAGCTGTCTGACTCATCGCCGGGTCCCCACCCTGAATTAGATGAGAGGGAGACAGCGGAAAAAAGAAACCACAGAGTAAGAAACAATGAAAATGTAAAAGTATATTAGTCCTCCATGTGCTCTTAAAGGGAATGTGGTTTCACTGAAATGCCAGTGACTTATTCCAATTCACGAACAGTGTTTCATACCAGATTCAGATAGAGGACAGCTATTGATTCAACTGAAATCTCATTAGCAAGGCCGTTGCCAAGGCAAAACAGCTGATGCTGGTATGTTACCCTCCAGTCATGGATTTAGCAACAAAAACATATTACACTGCTGGGTAACGAGCTGGCACACAGAGTGCAGTGTTGGACTCCCACTTACATACTCTCTGACACACACACACACACACACACACACACACACAGAGTGCAGCGTTGGACTCCCTCTTACACACTCTCTGACAGACAAACACACATTCACTCTCACACGCAGAGTGTGTTAAAAGATACAAAGAAAAAAAAGTTATCCAACTTCGATTACTACATAGTGACCCGTTTTGAAAATAAACATCACATACGTATATGCATTCTTACTGCCCATTACTCTTCATTTTGCATTAGCTGGACTGTGTATTGTGCACTGGTTTGTACCCGTTTCTAAAATCCCGTGTTCTATAACGTGACGCTCAGCTGTAGCGTAGACATTTCCCTGGGGAATGATAAAGTGCTACTTGAGGTTGCGTTATCTAAGGAGGTTTGCCCAGCTAGAACCGATGAAGAGCCTGAGGATGAGAAGGGCCCACAGAGGGTTTAACATCAGTCTGGAACAGTCTGCAGGGGCACGAATACCACGAAGGAGGAGTTGGCTGACTGCAAACAATAACACTTTTTATGTTTTCATATCATTAGCTTCATTTTGATTGCACGCATGATCCCTGTATGGACGCCCTTATGACTGAGTGGATCGAGGGGGGAGTGAGGAGACAGAGACTAGATAAAGAGGAGATCCTCAATTATACTGGATCATAATCCTATTCAACTTTAAACAATAATAAACATGTCTCAAAAACCTTATCATTTCAGACAGACTCAGTGCAACCACTTCCAGAGTCTTCAATGAGGATGTGAGTCATTTTTTCACAAGGTGCCAGAAAAACATTCAACACTCAGCCCAAGCCAAGGGATTTAACCAAAGTCACGCTAGCAAATCATTCTCCCGTGGCCTAACATCCTTTAATACCTACACTGCATTGAATCTGAATGGAGGATTTTCACACCCCTGTTACAGAGGGTGTTTAGGGGGGCAATGCCTATGTGGAGATCATGGAGCTTCACAGTCATTTTAACACTTGGATCATGTCTAATACTGAGGCTTGGCAGGGTACTTTCTGGGTTTGAAAACACCGGATTTGAACCCTTGTCCGTCATGCTTGAAGTTTGTTTGCATGCTAGCCCAACAACCTTTTCTGTGGGTGGGAGACTCGATTTTTTTCTCTTCTGTCTCTTGGAAATGTTGCATTCCTAGTGATTTCACAGCACATAACTTCACAGAGAAACTTTTTTTTCTTTTTTGAAAGCACTGATTTTTCAAACAGCTGGTTTAATGGACGCCAGGGAACGGGAACAGGACAAGCACACGAGGTCCAGGGTGGGGGAGTAGAGACACACAGGGAGGGAGGGAGGGAGGGAGGGAGACATACAGAAAAGGAGAGAGGGAGACAGAGAGAGGAGGGGTAGAGACATGCAGAAGAAAGGACATGGGAGGGAAAGAGGGAGCAGAGAGATCCAGAGTGGGAGGAAGGGAAGGTCAAGGGAAGGGGAGACATGCAGAGAAGAAGAGAGAGAGAGACAGAGAGAAGGAGTAGAGATATACAGTACAGAGAGGAAGAGAGAGAGACAGAGAGAAGGAGTAGAGATATACAGAGAGGAAGAGAGAGAGAGAGAGAGAAGGAGTAGATACACAGACAAAGAGAGAGAGAGAGAGAGAGAGAGAGAGGAGTAGAGACATACACAGAGGAAGAGAGAGAGAGAGGCGGAGAGGAACAGAGATACAGACAGAGGAAGAGAGAGAGCCAGAGAGGAGAAGAGATATACACAGAGGATGAGAGAGAGAGAAGTAGAGACACAGAGGAAGAGAGAGAGACAGAGAGGAGTAGAGATATACAGAGAGGAAGAGAGAGAGAGAGACAGAGAGGAGCAGAGACATATAGAGGAAGAGAGAGAGAAGTAGGTACATACAGAGAGGAAGAGAGCTAGACAGAGAGAAGCAGGGACATAGAGACACATAGTTGACTTTTGACAGGACTAAAATAAAGTAACCTGATCTACTGTTGGCAAGGATGGCAGCAGTTCCGATCACTGCTGTGGCATGAAAAGACAAAGGGAGACGTGCTATAGCAGCAGCAATAAAACAGAAAGAGAGAGAGAGAGAGAGAGAGAGAGAGAGAGAGAGAGAGAGAGAGAGAGAGAGAGAGAGAGAGAGAGAGAGAGAGAGAGAGAGAGAGAGAGAGAGAGAGAGAGAGAGAGAGAGAGAGAGAAACTTAGGGTGAGGCGTTTAAATAAGCCTGCGGCCAGAAGCAAGAACAAGAGAGGAAGAGGTTGTGAAGAAGAAAAAAAAGAATTTACATGAACAACACTCCAGGGAATGTTGGTTGCCCTGACAACAGCTGTCATTGGCTAAACAAGCGACTCCTTTCATAGCAACTCGCTAACAAACAATATCTGCTCCCTTGTTGGCTCCCACACACACAAGCCCACTCTCACATTGACCCGATGAAGCTACTCTGCTTCATCTATCCCTGTTTCAACTGAAAGGCTTTTTGAGAGCGGTCACCATGAGTTAATGTGGCTTCTCGCTCTCAAGGATCAGCAAACCCTCGTTATGGTTTCCATTGTTGCCCCACTGTTGTCTAACTCCTGCTTCGGCAACACACTGCAGTATAGTGGTTGGCCGACCAATTGGAAAGTTGTAGGAGTAAAGTTTGATTTACAATGGTATTTCTGTCAGTAAAAGATGGTGAATTGCATGTGGAAAAAAGTCCAGAGGAAATGCAGTTCTGAACAGGGACACTTGGCTTAACTTGCCATTTAGCTATGGCCCATGCATGACCCTGAAAAGCTAAATATCAAGTAGACTGATTGACTGACTGAATGACTGACTGATTGAGTGCCTGTCTGCCACCGTGACCTCCAGACCAAATGCCACACAGAAACACCTGCTACCTAAGTTTGGGGTGAAAATACGCATAAGAGAGGGATTAACGTATAAAAAGCTGAGCTGGCCGAACCTTCCGACCCAGTCACACAAAACCTAGCGTCCCTCTAACACAGAGAGACAGAGACGAGAGCACTGGGAGGAGGTGACGCCCTTTGAGTGAGACTCTGTGTTTAAAGTGGGCCAGCCAGCACAGCCAGCCCACCCCAAACCTGGCCTTGGAGTCCCACTCTATTATAGTGGGTCAGCCAGCGAGCCCACACCCTAAACTGGCATTGGTTCTTATCTATAATCAATGACAGATCAAATCCTCTCAAATAATACATAAAAAAACACTGAGATTTGAATTTAATCTTTCCCACAGAGTAACATGTTAAATCACTTTGGAGCCTTGGCCTTGATCTGAATGATCGTTCAATTCAATCCCCCAGGGTCTGCATGAATATCGAAAGAAAAATGGTTCCCACAGGATTTTTTATCATTGTTTATTCTTCTAACCTCAGGTTTGGGATATGCACCATATGTACGTGTGCAACACTTGTACAACTAGTAGAAAACGTGATTGTGAATTGCATTAATCATCGTCCAGTACCACAGGAGCCCATACAAGGCCTGGAGAGCACCAGCTAAGCGTTCGGCTATGTCAGAAACAGCATGTTCACATTAAACGCTCCCTGCTGAAGGGTAAGGGGCGGGGTGGGGGGTAGGTTGGTGGTGGGGGGTTGTGAATGAAGTGTGACTTAAATCTCTGCTCCTGTCTGTGATTTGCATGGGCGCTCCTGAAAGAAACCTGGGGTTTGAAAACAATCCATGCCATTAAAAACAAGAAAGTACAGTACAGACCTGTAGGCTATAGCTCTGACCTGCATCTCTTAAGCATGCTATTATAAAAATAATATTATGATAATAATAATAAAAATAATAATAATAATAATAATAAAACATTTTGTATAATATTAAGTTAGCTTGTCATATACCATGGGGGTGTGGCACATCATTGTGAAGTGCAGCATTCTCACTCTCACAAGATCCTTCAGGTGCCTTAACCTTTTAAACAGTCTTTATCCGTAACAGTCCCTCTTTCTTTCTCTGCCATTTCTCAGCCTTTACTGAATATGCACTGGATCTAGCTAATGTGGACAGTCCTTGTGGAATCTCTCTCTCTCTCTCTCTCTCTAAGTGTAAAGGCATGATTATTAGGGAAGTTAGCTTAAACACAGCAGCAAAGTGCTACAGCATGGGTCTGTCCGGGCAAACCTCTGGAGATATATGTAGTCTGTTAAAAATGAATATGTGAATAGGCAAGCCTGTCTCACTGTGATGCTATAGATGGTAAAATAGCAGCTAATGTGTGTGTGTGTGTGAGCAGGAGTAGGAGGTGGTGACAAAAGTTGACCAGCAGTCCAGAGTGCAACCATGGAAACCAGAGGAGTTTAATACAGAGACGGTTTTCATCATACAGGCGCACACACGCACGCACGCACACACACACACACACACACACACACACACACACACACACACACACACACACACACACACACACACACACACACACACACACACACACACACACACACACAATCTAAATGTCACAGCTCAGATATTTCACCGTGCCCTCTCTTCAGCCTTTTATGATGTTCTCTTCCTCTGCTCTGTGTGACCTGTATTGTATCCATCTTTTTTTTAAATCTTCTTCTTCATCATTTCCTTTCTTCTGGTCTCCACACCCTTGCCGAGAGACTAGAGACATCTCGTTTCCTCTGTTCTTACTAAATTGATAGTCCCTGGCCAGAAACCAGAGAAAGCAAGAGATCTGGTTAACTTGTTTAAATTCCTAACAATAAATATTTTTCTTTAGAGAATAACTCCAAAACTAAAAGAGGATTGTTTTTCTATCAAAAGATCTTGTAATCAAAGTACTTTACAGTATGCTTATAACTTACTATTGTTTATCTTAATGTGTAAATGTTTTACTGTTGTTACTGTACTTTTAAAAAGAGCTATAGAAGAACAATGTTTCTACACAGTGTATCAGCGTCATTGTTATTATTATTATATCAATGATAATAATAATAATAATAATAATAATAATAACATTGATGT
This sequence comes from Galaxias olidus, assembly GCA_026901105.3. Lineage (NCBI taxonomy): Eukaryota > Metazoa > Chordata > Actinopteri > Galaxiiformes > Galaxiidae > Galaxias > Galaxias olidus. Next base: position 226,040 of record JAPMUY010007235.1, read on the forward strand.
AACAATGAGTTTTAATAACCTACTGTGACATTTTTACAAAAGGGGCCACTTCTTCCAAATTCCAAAAAGACTGTGAAAAAACCTCAGATAAACCAAATCTCTTCGCACTCTGCATGCCATAAAAGACACATAACATAAAAAAGCCTGTTTTATTATGTATGTCCTGGACTTAGTACAGTTTGGCCTCTTAATACGTGTTTATATTGGCTGAATTGTCCGATGACTTAATTGATGAACTACAAACATCTCCCACGTGACGACGTGAGCAGTAGGCTAGGCTCCAGCTGGCCAGTACAGGAGGCAGTACACAAAACCGGTCGGTTTCACTGACTACGGCTCAGGGAGGGGGCCTATCCATCAATTGGCGCACAATGGTTCGAAAGGACTCATATTACAACTGTTTTCATACCGAAAGCTTTTGGATTCTAACAACTTTTCATGGAATAATTGAGGGACTAAATTCCTGAAAACTGAAAAGAAAAATACTACGTATCCAATAGTGTTTCTTATTAGCCGACTAAAAACTCAACAACCAGTTCAGTCTACCGTGAAATCTAGATGCCTGCGTGATATCCCGGTGGCCGTGCCTACAATCGATCCACCTGTCAGTTTACAATGCAGCCCAGCATAGTACTCTGTTGGTAAGTAAACCCACGGCTAAATTAGGTGGTTGTGTCCATTACATGCGTAGTTGACACCACCCGCTGCCTCAAAATGTGTAGCAATACAAAATCAGAAGATACCAGTTAGATAAATTAGGCTTATGCACTGTGCTCTGCGTGTGCGTATTTGACAGAATTTTAGCCTAGACCTAGATACATTTTTATGGAAAAATTACGTGCGTAAAAAGCCTTTCAGATAAACTGTTACATGGAAGCTAAACTCTTAAAATGTTTAAAAAAGATACATTTGTTAATGAATACTATTGTTAATATTTTTCAAAATTAACGCACGCTCTTTCCCAACAATCAACTTCAGGAGTTATTTTCCTTGAGTGCCTCTGATCCTTAAATTTTGCTGTCTGGCACAAAGTCAGGCCTATTTTAAGTGCAGATTTAGCAAGAACTGGATTCCAGTACAGATCAAAATTCTTCTGTTAATAGTCGTGATCCCATTAAGGCTACCAACTACCCGCAACACCAGCGACAGTTCGACTTTCTGCTAGTTATGGCTATAACAACCACAAATTTTTTTCTTAAGTTTTCCCAAAGCTGTGTATGAAGTTCCAGACATCCGGTAATTTTGAGTAAACCAAGTTTCTAGAGATACTGTCCACTGGAGCATTGTACAACAGTGTTAAAAGTCAACTCTGAAATATGATTTTGTACATTTACAATGACAGTCTGCCTCTAACAGATTTTTCACTTGACCATTGACACACTGAATGAGGTGTGTGTGTGTGTGTGTGTGTGTGTGTGTGTGTGTGTGTGTGTAAACCATCTGTAATGCAATGTTAAAGGATCCATATTTACTCCATCCATAATGCATGCCATTTCATGACCGGATATAAAACCAGAGGTGCCGTCTTTCTACTTTCAGGCTGGTCAAGCCTAGACAGGCTCGGCAGTTTAGCATCCATCATTCAATTTGAATTATCGCACCGTGAAAGTATTGTGTGGAGAAGTTAGGATGATATACACATTTGTATGTGACTGCATAGTCCTTTATCACAGTGTCCCTTTAAAAATAGCTCGCTACTGTCACCGTCACAAGTTGAAAAAAAACTCACTTCCCTCTCTGCTTTCTTTCTCTCCTCTCCTCCCTATACAGGTGCCATTCCTCTTTCTTTCTTCTCCTTCCACTCCTCCTCTCCCCTCCCCCCGTCTCTCCGTCCTCCTCCCGCCCTCAGTGGTCTCTCCAGCGCGTCCCCGTGGTCCTTCCGCAGCAGATCCAGGAACGCCCCGCCCCCCACTTCCTGTCCCCAGCCCGCCTCGAAGTCACTTCCCCCTGCGACCCGGAATGTCACAAGAAAGCCCCGCCCCCAAGTTACTGGGACTTGCGTAATATTTTGGCGTACGAGACGCTCCACTCCGACGGACGTCTCACCGAAACAGCCGTCGGTATCTATGGTTACAACCTCCGCAATAACACTAGCCCCGCCCCTGCCTCTAAAACCCCCTCCAGGAGGAAACGGCAGATTTTCGGCCATGACGGGCGCTTCAGCATTGCGGGGCGGGACTTCCTGTTGAAGTACCCTTTCTCTGTGGCGGTCAAACTGTCCACGGGCTGTTCCGGAACATTGGTGGGCGACCGGCACGTTCTGACGGCGGCGCACTGCGTCCACGACGGCAAGAACTACGTGAAGGGAGCCCAGAAGCTCCGCGTGGGCTTCCTCAAACCCAGACAACGAGACTCACCCTCCTCTTCCTCGAACTCCTCGAACCCCAATCACCTCTCTGCTTCCTCCGCTAGCACGTCCCCTCACACCCCGCCCTCCAACGACAAGATGAAGTTCCAGTGGATCCGCGCCAAGCGCACCCACGTGCCTAAAGGCTGGATCAAAGGCAACGCCAACGACATCGGCATGGACTACGACTACGCTCTCCTGGAGCTCAAGAAGCCCCACAGGCGACGCCACATGAAGCTGGGGGTCAGCCCGACCGCTCAGCGCCTGCCCGGCCGCAGGGTCCAGTTCTCGGGCTTCGACAACGACCGCCCGGGCCACTTGGTGTACCGGTTCTGCCGGGCTGGGGAGGAGACGTCGGACCTGCTGTACCAGCACTGTGACGCCCAGCCGGGAGCCAGCGGGTCGGGGGTGTACGCCCGCATGTGGGACGGCAAGCAGCGGCGCTGGGAGAGGAAGGTGATCGGCGTGTTCTCGGGCCACCAGTGGCTGGAGCGGGACGGGGCGTCGCAGGAGTTTAACGTGGCCGTCAGGGTCACACCGCTCAAATACGCCCAGATCTGCTACTGGATCAAAGGAAACTACCTGGACTGTAGGGAGGGGTGAGGAGTGGAGGGGGCGAGTGGGAGAGGGGAGGAGTGGAAGGGGGGTGGGGGGGGGTGGAGGGGTGAGGAACAGAGGGAGGAGGAGCAAAGGGGTGAGGAGTGGAGAGAGGGGGGGAGTGGGGTAGTGCGGGGGGAGGAATAGAGGGGGGAGGACCGGATTGGTGAGGAGCAGAGGGAGGAGGAGCAAAAGGTGCTGATGGAGGGAGACAAGATGGCACTGAATGATGTTAGAATTATGACACTGTCACACTTTTCATTCTGAGAACATCTGGACACACAAAATACACGAACACATACACGCATCCACACAGACACAACAGGAAAAACACACGCATCCACACAGCATTTTTGAGTTACATTTAGGAACTGGCTCTACAGGATCTCTTAATGAATTTCTAATTTCAAACCTTGTGCAAACGATTAGTCTATCTGGGGAAACAACACGTGTCAAACATGCTCAGAAAAAAACAACTACAGCATATTGTAAATATTGTACTATCAATCCATTCACGTTACATGCTAACACACTGACTAACACGTTTCACCATATAACCATTATTTCCATAGCACATACTACAGCACTATCCATACTGAGCAAATGACCATCACAAAGATGGGAAGTTTTGACTCTTTTATAAAGTCTGAACCATGATAAGATGGTGCGAGATGATTCTTACAGTACTCAAGACTTTTCATGATACTTTGTTTTTGCTTCTACTAAAGATTGCACTGTAAAAGATCTTTGGTCTACTGTAAGCAATTGTTGTGATTTTATTGAATGTAACAATTGCCATAATACCAAATGTGCTATTCACTTTATCTCCTAAGCTGTTGGCTTAACTTTAAGTTTACCGACCATAAATGTGTATAATATGTATCTACGCAATCTGACTGTTAAAAAGGAGTATTTTATTTAAATAAAAATGATCTTATCATTGAAGAATGAGGGATACTATATCATGCGTACTTGTTCTACTATAGTTGTGAATCTTTGTCGCCATCTAGTGGACAAAATTAAACACAGCAGGCGACAATGACAGTTCATTCTGACCATGGAGGGATTTGTGTTTAAAAAATGTAAAACCAACCAGAGCATAATGATCACTCCTTCACCAAGTCAGAAATAATAATATAAAAAAAGGTTCAAAAGAATTTGGACTCTTTTGGATTCTGTGCCTTCTTTTCCCTAAACCTTCAGAGCAGTTAATATGCACTAAGATCATTCCCATTGTTTAAATGTTATTATCCAGGTAAAGTTGTCTGTGAAGTAGATCAACAGAAATATATTCTAAAATGATTATTTGAATTATTACAAATTTTTTTCCTATTGCCTTCTCATCATCATCATCATCATCTTCATCCGCTTTGTCCGGGGTCGGGTCTTTGAGGTAGCAGTTCCAGCAGGGCATCCCAAACTTCCCTTTCCCGGGCCACATTAACCAGCTCTGACTGGGGGATTCCAAGGTGTTCCCAGGCCAGTGTGGAGATATAATCCCTCCACCTGGTCCTAGGTCTGCCCTGCGGCCTCCGCCCAGCTGGACTTGCCTGGAACACCCCCCTAGGGAGGCGGCCAGGTGGCATCCTTACTAGATGCCCAAACCACCTCAACTGGCTCCTTTCTACGCAAAGAAGCAGCGGCTCTACTCCGAGTCCCTCACGAATGGCTGAACTTCTCACCCTATCCCTAAGGGAGATGCCAGCCACCCTCCGGAGGAAACTCATTTCCGCCGCTTGTATCCGCGATCTCATTCTTTCGGTCATGACCCACCCTTCATGACCATAGGTGAGAGTAGGAACGAAGATAGACCGGTAGATTGAGAGCTTTGCCTTCTGGCTCAGCTCTCTCTTCGTCACAACGGTGCGATAAAGCGACTGCAACACCGCACCCGCTGCTCCAATTCTCCGGCCCATCTCTCGTTCCATTTTCCCCTCACTCGAGAACAAGACCCCGAGATACTTGAACTCCTTCACTTGGGGTAAAGACTCATTCCCTACTTGGAGTAGACAATCCATCAGTTTCCTGCTGAGAACCATGGCCTCAGATTTGAAGGTGCTGATCCTCAAGATCCCGAAGATACTTGAGACCGATGATGCCTCAGGACCACATCATCTGCAAAAAGCAGTGATGCAATCCTCTGCCCACCAACCCACACTCCCCTGTCCATGAATACCACAAACAGGATAGGTGGCAGCCTTGGAGGAGGCCAACCCTCACCGGAAACGAGTCCGACTTACTGCCGAAGACCCGGACACAGCTCTCGCTTTGGGAGTACAGAGATTGGATGGCCCTGAGTAGAGACCCCCTCACCCCATACTCTCGCAGCACCTCCCATTGCCTTCTGTATATTGTAATGTTACAAACAGTAATAAACAACAAAACGTATTTGATACCTACAGTTCAACACCCATAAAAGCAATCCTCGTTCACAAATTAAAACACACTCCGTTTCACACGTGCACAAACAGAGGGAAACCAACTGTTAAAACTGCATTTTTCTGAGGGTAAATTTTATTTCAGATGATTTTAGAAATGCTGAGAGGAATAGAGAATACTGTAAAAGCTGACAATACATGGACCAATCATTTGGATCTGGTAATGACCACGGAACATTCAATAAACACAATCACATGGGAAACCGCAATGCATCCTTGGGTATCAAACAATGATGAACACATTCCATTTCTTATTTAATACCATCTCCACCTAGTGAACACCAACTTAAGGCAAAACTAAAAGGTTATAAAATGTCCTGATCTTAGAAAAGGTACATGCACAATTACATGTTGTCTCAAATACATCAAGGTCAAGAAAAAAAAAAAAGTATTTATACTGCAAATATTATAGTTTTTTTGTCCAATACACATTTTTCAGGGGTATATATGTATTTAAGGAATCTATCCCAAAAGAAATTGAGGGAGAAAAACAAAATACACTAAAAAGTTAAATTAAAAAGTACTTCCTTTAAATCTTCCGAATTCATAAATGGCCATAGATGAAGAGTCACTATTTGGGTTTTAAACAGGCTGTATTATGATTGGAGCATCGTGTGAATCGTCTTCCTTCCTATTGGTGCCTGCTCTCACCTAGTCTCACACCCAAGCACCATCAAATGAAGCCCTTACTAAAAAATACGTTTGAATAAAAAAAAGTCCAATTAATGAACCAAATCTTACTTGTTTTCTTTTTACATAAAACAAGATATTTTAACTATGATTTCCTTTTATTGCAAGTGCAGAAAACTCCAAGTTTCTCCCCTAATAGGTTTGCAGATGAACAGAGACCTTTGGTAGCATGCACCGGGGGTGGACACTAAAATCTGTACCAAGGGTTTGGCCAATGTATCCCAGAACTTAGCCCAAGTACTACTGAAGCCAGATCAAGGCCCAGATGATCAGGGAACACACGGTCTGCAGATATCAGAACAGCTGAAACCAAGCGCAGGGGAGTTAAACAGCACCACATGCTGCTGTCACATGAATAATCAGTGAAAGTAAATCCTGTAAAAATCCATGGGATCTAAGACGACTTGGAAGTTGTATTTAGGACTGGTAACGCGAAACAAGAAAATGACAAATGGACAATGTACGGCACCGATTATGAGAAGAAAGAAAAGTGAGCACCTATCACATTTGAACCAGTGAATGGAGCAAAAATAAACCAACCCCAAACACATGTAACTGTGCTAGTATTACACACTGAATCCCTTAGACCTTCTACTGAAAGACCTTAAAAGCACCGGTGATCAAAAGCGACGCTGCGTGTTTTGACACAACACTGGTTCATACGGCAAGAGCTTACAGGTGCATCTCAACAGTATAGAGGTTTTCCCGTTTTCCAAATTTCTTTTTAAATACATCCAACCAATCAATTTGAGACCTATCACATGAGCTGGAATGTGAGAGAGGATGTAAGGGAAATAAACCATTTAAGATTATTGAGGATTCCAAACAAGGATCAGTTGTCATGCCTTGTATGATTTGGCAACAAGGCAACCAGTCTCCAAGGCAACCTGTTCACAACACTCCAATAGCAATAGAAAACTAAAAGATAAGACACTCCTGTTTTGATTTTGTTAATACTGTTGATGAGCAGTGGTAGCCTTTTAGCCAGCTAGTCAATTACCTCCACGGTCACCTTGCTCTTAAAGCCTGTCCACGCAGTCATGTCTTTTTTAAAGAAAAGTTACGGGAGACTGTCCTTCAGACTATGAATCCAGGAAAACAATTGGGTTGAATAAAGATTCCCATTTCATGACCTGTTTGAAACAATTCAACCCCTATCAAGTGACAACATCAGAAAATTCTATTCAAATAATTCAGACATTGATCACAACCAACCAAAATCAATAAAAAAAAAAAAGCTGTTGTGGACAGGGTGAAAAAAAAATGTCTTAGCCAGATTTGGATCTACAGTGACACTGATAAATTCTGTCTCTATGGTAACACCACATATGATAACTGAGTAGAACGCATGTAAACCAAAAAGAATACTCACTGCCTCCACAATTCTATTTGCGGCATCCCTCTTGTCCAATTACTACGTTTCAAAATCATTTCATTGGCAGTAAGGGGTTTGGACTGGGTTTAAAAAAGGTGCTAATATGATGAGCAGGGGTGCGAGAAGTTGGGACATAGCCAGACAAACGTAAACAAACAAACAAAACAAATCATGCACATTCACTGTTGCCAACAATAATGACTGATGACTGATAATGACTAATGAGTTCCCGGAACAATTTTAGTTGACTGTTCCGTTCTCGACATGGCACTTAGGCACAAAAACCAAAAAAATAAACACTGAAAACCAGACACTGATTGATTGCCCAACCTGATGGAGGCCACATGGTGATGGACCATACGAAAGACAGACAGACACAGACAGACAGCCCGACGGACGCAAGCACTGTCTCAAGACATTACAAATTGACATAAACTGCACTTGGGTGAACCGCCATTATGAACAGACAGAGAATATCTGGATTAAACTGGTAAAGAAAATAGCTTGACGTGACAGTGTCTGGCACTGCTCCAAGGAGGTGAAATATTTCATTGGGCCTTTAAAAACCAGTCTGACATATCTGAACCGTCACTGTGACAGGGTGTCTGCTCTGAACAATCCCCGTTTTAAAGCTGTACCTGCACCAGCATAGCCAAACTCCAAAGATGAAAAGTAAAAGGCGATTCGGGGGGAATTTGGTGCCGACGGCTGCAGCTGTTCTTGTGTCTATCTGTCGTTTCTGCAACAAACTCACAGTCATAATAAGAAGCCATATGAGAGAGAAAGGGAGCAGTATTGTCTTGAAGAGAAGATGCTTGGTAAGGGGACGCCCTAGCTAGGTGATGTAAAACTCCTCAAAAAACAACGCCTCAGTGCAGGACTATCCACACAGCTCAGGCGGGGAATGTCAATGAGCATGAACGCTGATCACAAGACCTACACAAGACCTTTTTGCTTGTTGTTCTGTTTTTTTACGTAAAAACAGGTGGCAGTTGTAACAAACCCAAATTGTTTCTTTAAGGATAGGGATACGGTCCAATGTTACAAAAAAAAGAAAAGAAAAAAGAAAGTCACCTTTTCTTTAATTTCCTTGCAACTATTTGTTGATCTCTCTTATGGATATCTGCAAAAGGGTTAAAGGAAAGAGGATACACCGTGCACATTCATCCTACAACTCAGAGAGAGAGCAAACAAATCCTGCCCTACCCCTGCCAAGTGTCTTCTCTCTCTCCACTGGCTAGGTAAGCATCTAATCTTGACTGGCCCACTAACACCAATTCTAGTCTGAGATTGGCCACCAGCACTTTAAGCATCTTTGGTGGGGGGTGGCGCTTCACAGGCGTCCTCTTTCTTTTTTATAAATTTTTTCTCTCCACTCTCTCCCGTCGCCTGGCAACGACAGTCGCCGTCGACGTGACACGCCGTCACCGCGCCAACGCCTGGTTGTAAGTCGAAACAGTATACAAAATAAAAATATTCTTTAAATAGGTATATAAACATCATGAAAAATAGAACCGTATCAAAACACATATTTTCGCTCAGTCTGTACTCTTAAGCACCCCCCCCCCCGTTGTCTCCACACTGTTTGCTACAATACTCGGCACACCCTCCTGCCTTTCATCTAGAGTTCTTGAGCAGGGGGGGGGGGGCGGAGAGGAAGGCCGAGGCCCCCCTGAGGCACCCCACAACTGGGCTCTCACTGTGGCTTGAGTCCCAGGCTGCTGCCGGCGGAGGAGGAGGAGGAGGAGGAGGAGGAGTGGGGGTAGGAGTAGGCCTTTCCCAGGACGATACGGTCCCGGAGGAGCTTGAACAGGACGTAGTAGTTACAGAAGAGGATGAGGCCCAGGGAGAGCGTGTGGTTCCAACGCTCGGAGCGCAGCAGCGAGTATAGCTGGTAGAGGACCACGCTCAACTCGATCCAGATCAACAGGTTCAGGATCCGCAACGGCTTGTGGAACAGGAACTACAACACCCACAGCACAGGAAGAGAAGGGTTAGAACTACAAAAAAAAAAAAACACAGGTTCTACAATACCCAGAGAGACAGATAGAAAATAAAAACTACAGACACACATACAGCAACTACAATCCCCAGATACAGGGAGACGCTAAGAACTGAAAAAAACAAAACACCAAAATTCTACAATAACCTGATAGAAATCACCCGGCAACGGGTGAAAGTGGATATGCAAGAGTGAAAAGATCAGGAACTACAAAACACAGAAAGGGGAAGAGATCGCTTTGAATACAAAAAAGAGCAGGGAACTACAATACCCAGAAACAGGAAGTAAAAAGGTCAGAACGACAAAGAGAACGTCAGTGGGTAGGTAGAAAGAGGAGGAACAATTGAAACAGAAACTAACAGCTTCTAACCACAGAGAGAAAAATAGTTAGAAAAAAAACACCTACTTGAGAGATCAGGTTTAACAACAGAGGAAGATACACGCACAGAAACAAACCCAGACATCGCACAGACAGGGACACACACACACACACACACACACACACACACACACACACACACACACACACACACACACACACACACACAGGGACTTACATAAAATCTGGCGTGGGAGACATCTGAGGGCAGAGCCACGTTGTGAGGCCCTACGGCTTTGTAAAGGGAGCGACTGTGTCGTACCAACACCCCCTGAGGCCAGATAGTGCTCTCTGACCACCTACAAATCACACACACACACACGCACGCACGCACGCACGCACGAACGCACACACACACGCACACACACACAGTAAGTCAAACTATATGGGCCAGACAGCTTGAGTCCAACACCATGTCAAGCGCAAGAAAACTTTGTTACGTTAGCGGCAAAATCTTCAACAAAGACAATAAAACAAAATCACTGGAAGATGAGCTGGATTGTCCAGGTGTGCCCCGCCACTCACACGTGCTGCGGCGTGTTGCTATAGGAACCGTGCTCCAGCTTCTGCCAGCGGCCCAGGTGTGAGGCCGAGCGGTGCATCAGGTCGCAGTAGCTGGGCGGCAGCAGCTGACTCATCAGCATGACGAAGGCGTTGATCCACACCATGATCAGGTGCTCACACGACCAGCGCATGTCATAGTACTGGGTGCTCTGCAGAGGGCAAAGGTCAATACATCAGACGGGCAGTTACAGACTGACAGACAGAGAGACAATCAAACAGCATGTCGTAGTACTGGGTGCTCTGCAGAGGGCAAAGGTCAATACATAAGACGGGCAGTTACAGACTTACAGACAGACAGACAGACAGACAGACAGACAGACAGACAGACAGACAGACAGACAGACAGACAGACAGACAGACAAAAACAGCATGTCGTAGTAATGGGTGCTCTGCAGAGGGCAAAGGTCAGTACATAAGACGGGCAGTTACAGACAGACAGACAGACAGACTGACAGACAGAAAGACAGACAATCAAACAGCATGTCGTAGTACTGGGTGCTCTGCAGAGGGCAAAGGTCAGTACATAAGACGGGCAGTTACAGACAGACAGACAGACAGACAGACAGACAGACAGACAGACAGACAGACAGACAGACAGACAGACAGACAGACAGACAGACAGAATAAAACAGCATGTCGTAGTACTGGGTGCTCTGCAGAGGGCAAAGGTCAATACACAAGACGGGCAGTTACAGACAGACAGACAGACACACACACACACACACACACACACACACACTCTCTCTCTCTCTCTCACACACCCAGCCCCAAACAATGGGGACCTAACTGTTACCCACCATGACGAAGCAGAGGGGCAGGAAGGAACACACACACACACACACACACACACACACACACACACACACACACACACACACACACACACACACACCCCAAACAACGGGGACCAAAGTGTTCCCCACCTTGACAAAGCAGAGGGGCAGGAAGGCCACGTAGTAGGCACTGAAGAGGGAGTTGAAGAGAACCTCCTTGATCCGCCGGTTAAAGTCACTCTTCAGCTCCTCCACCTCCGACCGGATCAGCTCCGGCGTGTGTGTGTGCGTGTGAG
>JAPMUY010007235.1:242500-250000 GCA_026901105.3 Galaxias olidus
CTTTTTAAATTTTTTTTTTATAAAAACCTACACTGTTCCTTTACTGTTGTTCCTCTACAACAGCCTTACTGGAGCCATACTGTAGGACTATGTATTATGTATATATATAAACAAATTTGTGTGGCTAGATTAGTATAAAAAATGAACATGTTATGATGTTGTCACTAAGCAAGAAGATGAAATTGGTGCTTGTGATTAAGCAAACACAAAAAGCATTAGCCATAAACATAATCTTTGCGTAAGAAATGCATATTCAAGACAAGTTCTCTGTAAAACATCTTTATTAAAAAATGTTTCCTTCGTTCTCACTATGCAATATAGTATACACCCAACACAAAAGTATTTTTACTTAGCTGCGAATATTCAAGCATTAAATCTGTTTGCACAGTTTACAAAACAAACTAAAGTAGGTTTTTGTTACATTATTTATATTGCCACTTGGTAAACAGCTCACCAAAGAATAAAAGATTTGAAACAGCTGATGCTTCCATAACCAAGAGATCCTGGCAGGTGCTTGGAATGACCAAACACTCAACCAAAACGTAACAAACTAATAAAAAAAGAGTATAACCTGTCAGACCTGAAGCTGCAGCATTGACACGAGATGATGTCATTAAAAAAACTGTCACATAAACGAGGAATAAAAGGTGTTCTAGTACATAAGAGCCACGCAAAGCCTCAAATGCGACAAATGAAAAACGTTTAAAACAATACAAAAAATGTAAAAAACATTAGTTTTCTACATGGCATTTTAACTTGGCAGAGCCATTCAGGCACACACAAACAAATAAACTCCTAAAACATCATAGTTACAGGTATGCAATGACAGTCTACACAGTTAAAACTGATAACTTCATTTTCATTTGAGGTCTTCATAGAATAGATTATATCTTCATAACAGACTATTTCTTCTTCTTAGGTCATATATATTTCTTATCAATTAAAGTGACCAAGAGCATGAGAATGGTCAAATCCGTATTGACCATCAAATCCTTCACAAAGTCAATCTTGAGCACGATACTACAACTACTATTACTTCTAGGACAAGGATCCAAATCGTATCGATCTACAACAATAGTAGAACCACACCCGATCAATATCTCCCTGATCACATTCCAAGCAGTGTGAAAGCGCCAATATTTCCTATACATACTTCAAAGAGGGGCGAGCTTCAAAAAGTAAATGTGTGATATCCCATTAGACCACAGCAGCACCTGGATGAGATCTGTGTGTGTGGTTCTAGCGGAGACTTCTGAAGTTTTAGTAGTGGCAGCAGAATGTCAGAGCTGTAGATCATCAGATGACCACACTGGTGCCACTGCGGGAACTCTTGTCCTGTCAGAAACACACCCACTTTAGACTCACTTATTTAAATCAACCGTGAATATTAAGGTTGGGCCAATGCACTAGATTGAGGTTGTAATGGCTATTGACTCAAAGATAAATTAATGATTGTCTTTTCTTCAGGTCCACCCAACTGAGTGGACTCGTACATGTAGGCCCTATATGTTGCCATTGATAAATAACAGGTTTCCTGAAACATTTGCTGGTATAATGAAAGAACATAATGTCCATCTGTATCATAATATCCAATATTTTCGAATTTAAACCCAACCAGGGAGACTGACAAACTGATTATCAATAGTCATTAAAATAAAAAAAAATAAAAAAGTGGTGATATTGTTTTGTTGAGTGTCCGAGTGAAGATTGTTGGGTTGATTTTGTAGCATGTTCGAAGTTTGCTACAGGAGTAATTGATCAAGTGCATGTTTACGTGTTTGTATGTTGATTGTGCATAGGTTGTTTGTTTGAGTGTCTAGAGGAATGATTGTCTTACAGAGTAGCGATCGCTTCTCCGCACTGGTTTTTGCCCGGGCTCGTATTCAGTGTAGCTGGGTGGTTTCTCGTTCCTCCTCCTCCCACCACCTCCTCCACCTCCTCCTCCTCCTCCTCTCCTGCTGATACTGTCGTCATCCGAACTCCAGGATCCCCCCTTCGAACGCCTGGAAGCTGGAGGAGAGTAGTTCCCCCTGGACCTGCTGTCAAAAATGTCGTCACGGGAACGAGAGCGAGGGCGGTCCATCCCTGCGATGCTTCGTGGTCCGCTTCGGTGGTGCCCGTCCAGCGACTCCTCGCTGTAGCTTCTCGGGATACCTCTGGACCGCGGCGGCGAGGGGTAACGTCTCCCTCCTCCTCCTCCTCCTCCTCCTCCTCCGCTACCGCCCCTGTCGTCGCGGCGACGGGTGAAGCCGCTACGGCTGCTCCCGCTGGAGCTCGGTGGGCGTGTCCTAGGCGGCTGGGGCGGGCCCCTGCCCAAAGGCTGGTCTGTGATTGGTGGGAGTGTGATGACCCGGCGCGCGGCGGCGTCGTGGTCGTCCAGAGCAGAGAGCATGCTGGGAGGTCCGGGGGAGAAGGGGATGGAGCGAGTCATGTGCGGGGGAGGTGGGGGGCCCTGCATCTGCATCTGCATCTGCATCTGCTGAGGGTGGAACAGGTGGGGGCCACCAGGCTGCTGAGGCTGTCAGAAGGAAAAGGAGGGGGTGTTTACACATTTACTTTAAAGTTAAAGGATTGTATTTTAATGGGTTTTATTCAATCTAATGTTCTTATTGTATAATAATAGAAATTAAAAAAAAAGACTTTTCTCTGGTAAACTTTTTTTTTGTTTAGAGATACTGAGTGAACAATGGCTGCATCTTATTTGAGAAAGAAACTATTTTCTTGGTCTCGATAAAAACATCTGCATTTATCAGGCTTTGAAGAGAGATCATTGAATCTTATGAAAAGTCATTTCTAGAAGGTGGGCATGTTCTCCCTAATGAGTTGAACATTCAAATGTGCATATTTAACATTTGGTCAAACTGACTGACTTCTGGTATGATATTATTATGATTATGATTGTTATTTCTGTTGACATACCTGTAGGAGGGGACTGGTCATGTCCATCCCCCTCACCTGGTTCTCCAGGAAGTCTAGCATCTGATTGGTTCCAGCAGGTGATTGGTGTCCAGGTGGACCGGGCGGCTGCATGTTATAGGCCATGGAATGGGGAGGGGGGAGGGGCATAGGGCCCATTGGAATGTTCTTCCCAGAGACGGAGCCTGGAAAAAAATAAAAATACTTTTACAAACCAAATCTCTGATTACGAGACATCTGTGAACAGTTTATTTTTAAAAAGCGTGTTTATTATAGAAGTACAGTGCATGTCAAAGGTTTGGACACACTTTCCCATTCAAGTAAATAGGAAAGTGTGTCCAAACCTTTGACTGGTACTGTACATTTTTTATAAAAATAATCTGGATTATTTAAACATTAATATTGTGTGTGTGAGAGAGCGAGCGAGTGTGTGTGTCCACTAACCAGAGTAAAGCAGTGGGTTCATCTGAGAGGAGTGGTTGCTCATGGGTGCATATATCGGCTGACCTCCAAGCCAGGGTTGCATGGCCTTCTGTGCCTCCTTTATCATACGATGCTGCATCACCGCTACAATACAGAGAGGGGGGAGAGAGAGAGGCAGAGACGGAGGGAGAGGCAGAGAGAGAAAGAGAGGCAGAGGGGGAGAGAAAGGCAGAGAGAGAGAAGCAAAGGGAGAGAAAGAGAGGCAGAGAAAGAGAGAAAAGTGGAGGGAGAGAGGCAGAGAGAGGGAGAGAATGTAAGGGGGGCCTTGCCTCATTTAACCTTACCTGAACAGTAAGTTAGTTTGTATGTATATGTGTGTTCAGTTTCTGTGTGTGTGTGTATATATTCTGGGTGTGGATGTGTGTTCCGTTGTATAGTGTGTGTGTGTGTGTGTGTGTGTGTGTGTGTGTGCACGGGCGTGTTACCTTTCTCTGGACAGCAGCATGTCTGAGGGCAGCAGGGACAGCGGATGTAGCAGCAGCACTTCTGGGGACAGCACTGGCAGCAGCAGATGCAGAACAGGATGATGAGCATCAACGCTCCAATAATGATGAGGAGTGCCGTCAACCAATCTAGGAGGGAGAGAGAGAGAGAGAGAGAGAGAGAGAGAGAGAGAGAGAGAGAGAGAGAGAGAGAGAGAGAGAGAGCCATGGTTATCATATCAGCGGAACCATTTCATTTACAGCTCACGTGTTTTAGCCATGGTATTTAATTTACTTTTTTATATATTTTTAGGAAGGTTAAAGGGTTATGATCAAAATAAAAAAAAAAATGTGTGTTGCTCATGGAATATGTTTGTTGTAGCAAAGTAATTACATCAAGAAATGTTTCCCTTTTTAACATCTGATAACCTCAAAGCTTGTGATTGCTATTGTCAATAACAAAGCTTTGTTTAAACCATTTCTGACATTAGTTATAAATGGTCATAGAGCTGTCCTGTCAAGATAGAGAGATATATATATATATATATATATATATATATATATATATATATATCTATATATCTATATAGATCTATATATCTATATAGATCTAGATCTCTATATAGATCTAGATCTATATATCTAGATCTAGATCTATCTATCTATCTATCTATCTATCTATCTAGCTATATACAGTACTGTGCATAGGTTTTAGGCACAGGATGCTGTTTTTATTTTACCAGATGTTCATTTCTGATTGTTGCTAAGCTGAACATTGTGGGGTAGAATATACTGTATATTCATATATAGAACCGTTAAGTGTTTTTAAAGTTATGAATTTCTTGATTTCCTTACTGTAGACAATCAGCTGGATTTCCTTATCGGAGTCTCCCGTAGTGTCTCCTGGGGCGTCTATGGAGCAGAAGTACATTCCATTGTCCCACCACATTATCTCCGAAATCACCAGGTTTGCACCTGGATTCAAAACAAACATCCACAGCATTTGAATTAGTTTTTTTTGGGGGGGAAAGATGACTTAGCATGTACTTAAAAAGCCTTCAAAGTGTCAGCACTGACTTGCAACATAAAAACAAACCAAGCTCTCCTGAAAATATTTAGTTCATAAACATTACGTCTTTCCATCTTTGCTTTTTATTCGTACGTTTCCATCCCAAATCAGACCGTTTGTGTGTTCCGTTTTAGTGCTTTACTACCAAAGAATTTGTTAGAATTCTGGGATATTCCATGGCAGGATTCGGACTATAGTTCAACGATCAACTTCAATGTTCCAAAACATCCAATTACCACTAGATATAGAAGCCTTAGCGTATCACTATATATTGCTTTTAACTAATATCACTGAGTTTTGTGTGTATTTGTGTGTTTGAATACTACCAACTCACTGTTCTGGATGGTGATCTTTCGTTGGCTGTACTCGGACCCCAGCACGGCGTCACTGGTCCCACTCTTCTGGGCCACGACCCGCACCGTCCGCTGGCTGTCGGGACAGTTATCGACCGGGTTTTGACCCAGCTGTAAAGCCGACTGGTATGCTAGGGAACAAACGGAGAGAGGGTCCAGTTGGGTTTGGAAAAAACTGAAAAAAACTCAAGCATTGTGTGTCTGTTGAAACAAGAACGCCTTGCTGGAAGAGCAAATTTGGCTTGCATTATAAACCACATTTTTCATAAAATAGGGGATAGTGCCTTTTATTACGTCAAATGTTGTTTTTTTTTGTACAAAAACATAGAAGCCCCGATTAGTTGCTCAGCAACCCAGAACTTCAACACAGCCTGGAATTGTACAAGTGTGCAGTCTGAGTTTCCTTATCAGCATCATCATCACCATCATCAGTATAAGCATTACAAGCAGAGTTAGTCTGATTATATATTACTATTATCATCATATATGCTTAGTAGTAGTAGTAATATTATCATCATTCATGCTGAGGTACGTGTGGAATAGTATAATCAGTACACACACTCAAGTACCTGTCGAGTATTATCCTCTAATAAAGGTACCTGTGGAGTAGTAGTACCTGTGAAATATTATCATAGTAGTGGTACCTGGAGCAGTATGCAGTGTGTATAGTGTACCTGTGGAGTAGTAGTCGAGGACAGGATCCTTACAGAAGGACTTGTACTTCCAGGTGACCAGGACTTGCTGCAGGTTGGCTGAGGTTGAGTAGTCGCAGCGCAGGGTAACCGAGGCAAACAGCATGGTGCTGCGCTTGGTCTCAGGCACGTTCACCTGGATACACACCAACTCTGGAGGGGGAGCAATCAGAGGGTTAGAGTGAGTCTGTGAGTGAGTGAGTGAGTGAGTGAGTGAGTGAGTGAGTGAGTTGCTTGTGTCTTTGAATAAGAGAAAGAAAAAGATGGAGAAAAGAGAGACCTAAAAGTATGAGTGTGTGTCTATGAGTGATAAAAGGGTAGACAGCGATGGAGAACACAAACAGAGGGTGTGCATGCGTGTGTCACAGTGAGAGAGAGAAGTCAACGGTCACTTAGTGGTTATGACTGAATTGCGGTTGGGAGGTTGGAGGAAGTTGCAGGGAGTACTGTGTGTGTGTGTGTGTGTGTGTGTGTGTGTGTGTGAGAGAGAAAGTGGATCTAATTGCTTCCCAATCAGATGTATGCATCAGGTAAGCACCAATCAACATAGACATGATTGTCGCGTTGTGCTGTTCGTAAAGGCAAAAGACACCGAGAGAGAAAGGAGCAATATAACCAAAAGTACAGCGTGTGTGTGTGTGTGTGTGTGTGTGTGTGTGTGTGAGAGAGAGAGAGAGGGGGGGGGGGGGGGAGTGTCAAACAAACCAAAGTAGTTCATTACAAAGCTGTGGAACCAGAATAACTAGTTAGATTAAGGACATAGTCTCCAGAGGTGGGGGGGTGGAAAAAAGTGGGAGAGCGAGAGAGAGAGAGTCAACTTGAAAGAATGGAACCAGACTGGATAACTTCCACTGAAAATGAAAAACTATACAGCCTAACACAATATTGAAGTAAATTACTGTATGGCACATGAATAAACAAACGTTAATTTTAATGCCAGTCATAAGACTACATGCCGCTTTAATCTCCCATCTCAAAATAAAAAATGAGGCTTGGGTAACCCCCTAGGCTACTTTTACCAGCATTAATTCTAAATGTAAACTGTCCACGCTGAGATCTATGCATTGATCGACGTAGTCTACAGTTGGCTCTACAGACAGTGAGTCATTTATGAAAAGCATCCGGTATCTGTAGCCTAGGTATACAATTAACAAAAAGTCATGTGACCGATACCCTAGCCAGTCAAATTGTTCAACTGAAACGCTTGGGGTTGCCGTCGAAAGTTAACTTGGCAACCTATAATCTATTGACATTAAGTTGATAATGACATTTACAGTAGACTAAACATGTGCGTATTCATCTTCTTTACAAGTTGAAGTGAAAGATCCATAAGTTTAATAAAAGCAGTTACCTGTTGGGAGACAACATAGGACCGAGAAAAGCAGAAGCCAACGCATTGTTGGATCCGATTCCAAATCCAATCAAACAATGAAAAACACCTTTCCCCCCCAAAAAAAAGTTACGAACAAACCACGTTGATATCCCAAACCCCTTCCCCCCTCTTAATTCGTTCTACCCAAATGTCATCGCTTTATTGTGGATGTCAACTTGAAGTGATCTTCGTA
>JAPMUY010007235.1:255000-257500 GCA_026901105.3 Galaxias olidus
TAACATTGTGGCCGATGACAACATCCTGTCTGAAAACTAACCACTAAATTCCACCTTCTGATCACAGTTGTCAACAAGGGACTATTGCTGTTATTTTGCCATCACGTCACAACTCTTCGACATAATGTGTACCACTACTATGCTAATCCTCTTTCAGCGAGGGGATTGAAACAACCCAAACCACAGAAGAAAACAAAGTGATCTCAGTTTAGTCCACGGCTCACCTGCTTCTTGTTGCTCTTGTCTCTCGGTTCCTCTCGGCGTTCCGGTAGGGTGTAGGAGGCACTGTGGGCGGGACTGGGAGTGGGACGGGCGTACGCGATTGGACGTGGGGAGGGCTCGGCGGATCTGATTCGCTCCCTTTCCTTCTCGGAATACGGCGGAAGCGTGTCGGCTTCCTGTAACTCCGGCCGGTTGCTAGGCGACCGGCTGTGGTGGCGGCTGGAATCGCTGCTGCTTTTTTTGGAGCTGGCTTTGGAAGGCGTATCCGAGTCATCGGCGGACCGCCCGCCCCCGTTCCTTCCCTGGTTGACCACTCCCTTCAGCCGGGCCTTGCGATCCAATAGGCTGGTGAGAAACGTGTCGTCGTAGTCCTTCCCCTGGGAGGAGGAGGAGGCGGGGCTTTGACGTAAAGGAGGTGGAGCGGGGACCTCGTGGTTTTCCCACGTCTCCCGTCTCTTTTTAGGCGAAGGGGGCGGGGATCTGCGCCGGTCATTTTCCCGCTCTTTCCGTC
This sequence comes from Galaxias olidus, assembly GCA_026901105.3. Classification (NCBI taxonomy): domain Eukaryota; kingdom Metazoa; phylum Chordata; class Actinopteri; order Galaxiiformes; family Galaxiidae; genus Galaxias; species Galaxias olidus. The sequence goes on from JAPMUY010007235.1 coordinate 255,734, forward strand.
GCTCTTCGTGGCGCTCCCTGTCTTCCTCCTCGTCGTGATGGTAACGTTGAGGCGGGGCGTCTCGATAGGAAGGGTATCGCTGGAAATCCTCCATCTCGTAATCCCGCCTGTGTTGGTCCCTGGGCTCCGCCCCCCTGGTCTCTTTCTGCCTATAGGAGGTGGCGAACTCCTCCAGCTCGTCCAATGAGCCGGTTCGGCCCCGCATACGGAACGTCTTCCTCTGCAGGTGCTCTGAACGAGGGTTCCACCTGAACAAAAGAGAGAAAGAACACCAGCAACATAAACATATAAAAATAATAGAGAAGGAGAAAATAGAAAAACAAATTAATTAAAAAATAAAAGAACAAATAATTGTACTGATTACAGAAAAAGAAGAGGGCAGAGTAATTACCATAGCCAATTACACACTGAACGTGTTCATTATTTTGTTATGTGACACTGTGTGATCCTGTCAGTGTGTGTGTGTGTGTGTGTACGTGAACAGACCTGTCCAGGTTGTCATCCTGGCTGAGATTGCGTCGGTGCTGGTAGCGGTTCGGCCTTCGAGTCTGAGTGGAAGAGGAGGCTGGGAGGTCGTCGCTGAACCGTCGCAGTGAGGGCGGGTCGTCGCGGTAACGCCGGGGCGACGCCGGAGGAGGAGGACCGTCGTCGTCGCGGTAACGCTGCGGCTCGGCGCCGGGGTTGTCGCGGTAACGCTGGGGTTCGGGCTGGAGGTCGGGGATGGCTGGCAGAGCCTTCTTCTGCACTTGACGGTATGACTGACGGAATCCCGTGTCCACCTCATGGAGGGAGCTGAGCTCTGATACGCTGCAGGCTGCTGAAACCACGGCCATAAACACAACGAGTCATTCAGATATCACCCACAAGTTATCAGTTATCAGGTATTTTATCAGTTATATTCCAAGTTAAACAATTATAACAATGTGTCTGTATAGTTTTTGTAAAAGTGTATTACTCATTATGTCAATAATAAAAAACAAATTAACTCAACCGTCAAAGGATAGATTATTTTGAGACCATATGACTAAAGAGACCTAGAGGTAAAAAGTCAAACGTGAATTTCATGTAGGCCATTATGTTACAAGATAAGAGGGACATGCAACTTTTTTTCAAAATGGTGAATCATTTTGGAATAAAACTTGTAAAAATGCAGAACTGTATGAAAAACTGTGACTAAAGAGCAGAAGAGGTGAAGTAGAAGAGACTGGAGACTGGAGACCTTTGCCATTACACACAACACACACATGCACATACTCAGACCTATGAAAGCTTACTACAGGGGAAAATAAAAGCTGCTCTCTGCCTATTATGTCTTAGCAGCGTTGAGAGGATTTAAAATAGGAGCCATGCAGAGTCATCCAGAAAGAATGAACATAATGTATAGAGTCGAGCGTCAATTGTACTAACACTACAATTCCCAGAAAGCCATTGTGTTGTGTCCGAGGCAGAATAATGCGAGACATGCTTCAGAACAGTTGACAATGCCATGCATGCTGACGTGTGCGGTGTAGGGCAAGTCACATCATGCAAGATTGGACAGAGAATAGCCACAGAGAAATTGTGAAAAGAGCAATTGCCTGCTAAAGAATTGATTGTCATACTATAGTGCAGATTGCAATAAACTAGTGCTAGTTTATCAATAATAAAGCATTATTAGACCCCTATAAAGCCACAGCATGCCAACATACTGGGCTTACAGCAGGTGCATTCCAGAGAATTACAGCGCAGGCTAGCCATTCAGTTAGCATAGCACGCTCACATATATGA
>JAPMUY010007235.1:260000-287500 GCA_026901105.3 Galaxias olidus
ACACAAATTACAACAGCACCACTATTCTGGTTTAACTCAACTATCGGTCAGGAAACAGCTCTTTATTCCATTGGCTCTGAAGCTCTGGCTCCACCCGGTTAAGGCGCCCTTGGACCATGGAATCAAGCGCACCCGCTAGTGTTATGGTTATTGGTGATTTGTTTAGCTATGCGCTCAGTAGACAGTGACAGAGAGTGTTAGTGAGCGAGGTTAGTAAAAAGGGGAGGGGCTAGGTGCAGACATGACACGCCCCTACCTGGCATAATCGTCAGATCAAAGTCTGGCAGAAGATCTTCAGGCACACCTGAGAAACCTGGAGAGAGAGACCGGTGAACCAAGCAGAGGAGAGGAAAAGAAGGGAGGACAGGATGAGAGACGGAAGCTCATAGTATTACAAATTTGTGGATTTTGAATTTTGGGATCGTCTTCAGACATACAGTATAGCTGCAGGAAGAAATATGCAAAACATAGAGTTTGAAGAGGATATAGAGGGAGAGAGAGAGAGCAAGAGTGCAAAAGCGGTAGAGAGGGAGAGAGAGAGAGAGAGAGAGAGAGAGAGAGAGGTAGCATGCATTAGCAGCAGTTAACATTTACATGCGCCAGAGTATCTTCATGCAATTCAACATGGTCACCAAATCTGCAAAATGTAACCATAGACATGTTTCCGTTTTAACATAATACTTTGTGTGTGTGTGTGTGTGTGTGTGTGTGTGTGTGTGTGACCTGTCCATGTTATGCACGGTTTGCATATATTTTTTTATCAGATCTGCTGTTAACTGGTCAAGGAACCCCTAGATAAATAACATGCTTAATAATAACATGCAAGAGTTTGGAAAATGTTGTTGTCAGTGCTGGCCCAGCATGCAGAGCAGTTAGAACATGAAGCTTTGGTCTGGGGAGAAGAACCAGAGGAATCTGAAATCTTCTCTGTCCCATTCAAATGTTTCCAAATGAGGAAATGTGTTATTTTTCTTGAGGATTGCTTAAATGCTCACTTAATTTATCTTGCATTTACACACACACACACACACACACGCACGCACGCACGCACGCACACACGCACGCACGCACACACACACACACACACACACACACACACACACACACACACACACACACACACACACACACACACACACACACACACACACACACACCGACATGGCAGTCTGGAGCATGTGGTCAAGGCCAAATGCAAAGAGAATCATTCTGGAATGTTTTGCAAGTCAGCGAAACGTGAATGTGCGTGTCAGCAACATTAAGGGATGATATCTAATCGTTTTGTTGAAGTAAAGTATGCAGGGGTTCAGTTTAGGTCAGTTTGGGCAGCCATGATCTAGTCTGTATTTTTCTTCTTCACTCTCTTCCTCCCTTTAACAGAACAGAGGAGAGCATTAGTGGCCACTGGCCAGAGCCTTCTCACAGGGGAACAACAGGCAGGCAGCTAGATCCAGAATAATCTTCTTCCGCAAGAACACACATCCTACTGCCAATACTAACACGTGTGTAACAGAGGAGATATGAAACTACACCAACACGTCGGTAATAGAGATATGAAACTATAAATCACAGACTGGTACCAGAACGTGTGTCTGTGTGTGTAGTGTAGTGTGTGTGTGTGTGTGTGTGTGTGTGTGTGTGTGTGTGTGTGTGTGTGTGTGTTAGTACGCGTGTGTGTGTGTCAGTGCGTGTAAGAGAGAGAAAGAGACAGGGGTGTGTGTTGAGAGAGAGAGAGAGAGAGAGAGAGAGAGAGAGAGAGAGAGAGAGAGAGTGTGCGAGAGAGAGAGAGAGAGAGAGAGAGAGAGAGTGTGTGTGAGAGAAGCAGTGTCTGTGTGTGTGACTGTGCGTGTTTGATTCAGAGAGCGGGTCAGTGAGGTGAAAAGACTTCAGAGGGATCCTGGTGTAGGAACTGGAACGCTGAACAGAACAGAAACAACATACAAAGCAGCTTTTTTGGGGAGTGGTGGGTTGTTCTTGCCCCTGCATAAACAGGGTGTGTGTGTGTGTGTGTGTGTGTGTGTGTGTGTGTGTGTGTGTGTATGTGGGTGGGTGGGTGGGGTAGGGTGACTCAAAGGAGGGCTAGCAAACACACACTGCTTTAGAGAGGTCTGTCCTGTCCTGATGGTTATAAGTGGAAGAAAACTCCCCTCTCTGTCTCTCCCTGTCTTTCTAGCTTTTTGTTTCCCATTCTCTCTCTCCTTCTCTCCCCCTCTCTCCATTCTCTATCTCTCACACCCCCCCCCTCGTTCTCTACCCTCTTTCTTTCTCACCCCTCTCCCTCTTTTTCTAACTTCGTGTCTCCCATTCTCTCCACTTCTTTCCCTCTCTCCATTCTATCTCTTTCTCAGCCACTTTCTTCCCTGTTTCTCTCCCTCCCCCCTTCTCTCTACCTCTTACGTTTTGAGGCAGCTTAATGCGGAGCTTACGGCAGGAATTCCCTCTCCCTCAGCGCTCCCTCCTGCAGCCTAAAGGCCAGCCATGCTACAAAGCACACTGCTGCTCAGTCAAAAACTGGAGTCGTTGTTTTCGTTCAAATACTTCAGGTGCATACCATTTGTTCTACCCTGAATGCCAGGGGGTGGAGTCATCTACAAGCTCAGTTAACCCCCATAAAGTCAGTAAAGACAAAAACAAAACAAAAACTGATACAGCTAAGAATCCATATATAGCCTACATCGTAGATCAGAGAAAATAGGATTATATATGAACCAAGGCAGAGTTAATCCTTATTCGTTTAAGCATGAGTAAGCAGAGTTGGGTGGTACTGGAATGAATCTCTGTAAATATCTTCTAGTCAAAAACTAATGACATATTTATTACTATTCATCTTCATTCAGACATGTATTCCCTCCTGACTGAAGCATGTGCTATCTGTCACTTAGGAACACTACTCCTCTTTTTGGAGTTAGAGACACTTAGAGACAGTTAGAGACACTTCAGACCTAATGACAAATCTCCGTAAATATCTTGTAGTACAAAAAAGTTCTGTTCATTCAGACATTCATTCCCACACGACTATTCCTGTGAGGTTTGTGCTATCTGTCCGTCAGTTAGAAAGACTATTCCTGTGAGGTTTGTGCTATCTGTCCATCAGTTAGAAAGACTACTCCTGCGAGGTTTGTGCTATTTGTCCATCAGTTAGAAAGACTATTCCTGTGAGGTTTGTGCTATCTGTCCATCAGTTAGAAAGACTATTCCTCTGAGACTTGTACTATCTGTTAGAGACACTTTAGCCCTAATGACAAACCTCTGTAAATATCTTCTATAAATATCTTCTAGTAAAAACAGTTCTGTTCATTCAGACATTCATTCTGCCCTGACTGCTGAAGCTTGTGCTATCTGTCTATCAGTCAGAAAGACTCCTCCTCTCTCAGAAGTTACAGACACTTTAGACCTAATGACTGTAGATAAATATAGTCATCACATAACAGGAGGGGTACTCCCCTTCTAAACTTCTAAATACTCACTAATGAGATGGTGCTTCAGTTAAGCACACACACACACGCACGCCTGCACGCACACGCACACATGCACACACACCCACGCGCGCGCGCACACACACACACACACACACACACACACACACACACACACACACACACACACGCACAGAAAAACAAACACACACACACACACACACACACACACACACAGACACACGTTTTCTCAGTAGTGTTGGCATTATCTGGTCAACATTGAAATCTGAATTTGCACAATTTCACAGTCCTATGAAAGCATAGTGACATTTAATGTTATCCTAACATTTATGCAAATATTGAACCAAGAAGCACGCTTGGTGACTTTATTTTTTATTTAATGTTATAGTATTAACCTTAACTTGACTTCCCTGGAGTATTTGAGACAGACAGTTCTGTACAAAAGGCCCTTAGATTGTTACCCTTGGCCCCTTCCGTTGGCACGGAAACAAAAAAAATGGCTAACATGCAGTGTTGGCCAAAGTCCATGCCAGGAAAACATGGAAGTTTCTAACTTGACTGAGAGGAAAGCTTGGATGAATTTATGTTGTTTTTCAAAATCTTAACTTGCGTTCATTTCAACAAAAAAATAAGAAGTGTACGTGGATATTAACTTAAAAACATTCAAATTTTTTGTTTAGATAAATTATGACGTTAGAGGACTGCCTGTTACTTTCAGCAAGGTCAAACAGCCTTACTTATATCTCTCAGTCTACTGATAACAACAAATAACAAATATAAAACTTTGGTAAAATGTCAAAATGTCTCTCTTTGTGTATTCCTCTGTGTGTGTGTGTGTGTGTGTGTTTGTGTGTGTGTGTATGTCTGTGTTCGTGTGTGTGTGTGCTCATGACGAGCCCATAGCGCAGAGAGACACATGGCCACTTGGCCGTTGTCACGGTAACGCTTGTAACCGTGCTAAGACAAGTAGGCTGTCATTGTGAAGAAACAACAAGATACAAATGCTATTACAGCGTGGCACAGGGGGGATACGCACACACACACACACACACACACACACACACACACACACACACAGACACACACACACACACACACACACACTTTCTCGCTGTCTGTCTCTCGCTCTTGGTCTCTCTCTCTCCGTCTCTCTCTCCGTCTCTCGCGCTAATGACCTCATGCTCTCCAAACCAAAGCCTGTCATAAGTGCCTGGTCACAAAAGCGGCCTCGTATTCAACAGAAAAGAAGTTTCTACACCACCTGAAGACGCGTCGCCGGACAGAGTGCCCCACGTCTAAACAGTCACCATGGCCACGGCGCGTATATGCTCTACCGCTTGTCCCCTTATGAATCGGTTCACTAATGAGGAACCATTGTCTCCAGTGATAAATCTGTTCCCTTTAGAGAGACATGTTACGCAACACAAACCATTAAAACAATGAGCCCACTGACAAGACCGTGGCATAGGTCCCTGACATTGAGTGTGTGTGTGTGTGTGTGTGTGTGTGTGTGTGTGTGAGAGAGAGAGAGAGAGAGAGAGAGATAGAGAGAGAGAGAGAGAGAGAGAGAGAGAGAGAGAGAGATAGTGTTCTGCAAATCTGCACACTGCACGCAACATAAAAAAAACACTGCAATCAGGAAACCATACAGTGCTATTATTTATACACATCAATATTTAAAATTTTGTGATCTCTCTCATGTTCATGTTAACGTTGCAGTGAGTGGAAGTATTCTATGTACAGTTATTTCCTTTCAGCCTGGCACCTGAAGTGCATTTTTGTCATTTTTGGCATGAAACGTAACAGGGTCTTTATTTCACAGAGTAATTGCTTTAGGTTGTCCACAAAACACCTGTTTAAACACCGGGGAGAAAGCACCCTGGAAGACAAACAGAGAGAAACAGAAAAGAAAGAGAGGGCGGGGGGGGGGGATAAGGCAGAGAGAGGGGGAGGTGTGAGAGAAAGAGAGAGAGAGAGAGAGAGAGAGAGAGAGAGAGAGAGAGAGAGAGAGAGAGAGAGAGAGAGAGAGAGGGAGAGAGAGAGAGAGAGAGAGAGAGAGAGAGAGAGGGAGAGAGAGAGAGAGAGAGAGAGAGAGAGAGAGGGAGAGGGAGAGAGGGAGAGAGAGAGAGAGAGAGAGAAAGAGCGACAGAGAGAGAGGGAGTGAGAGAGAGAGAGAGGGAGAGAGAGAGAGAGACAGAGAGGTAGAGAGAGAGATAGATAGAGAGAGAGAGAGAGGGAGAGGGAGAGAGGGAGAGGGGGGGTCTCAGGGTAGATAAGATGGCGACTCACCCAGAACGAGCAGCTCCACGGGGGCTTCACTCCGGCCCTCCAGGTCATCAGAGATGACCACCTTGCATACGTAGATGCCGCTGTCCCCCCACTGTAGCTCCCCGATACGCAGGTCTGCCTCTGGAGGGAGGGAGGGAGGGAGGGAGGGAAGGAAAGAAAAGTAGAGTTTAGTTATGTGATGATTATGAACATGGCAAAAAAACAAATTTTGTTTGTATGTACCTTTTTACTTCAATGTTTAGAACAGAATATGACCCATATAAACAGGGCAGGCCTGGCTAAAGCAACGGCTTCATTGTAAGACAGTCATCAGACATGTAAACACACCCTTTTCAGCCCACAGGAAGTGGCTTGTATAATAGACTTCCTGTTTCCTGTTGGCAAGATGCAGGGGGAGGGGAGTCTGCATGCTGACTGACCATCACTGCAATGGTTGACTGCTTCTCTGCAGTAAATGAACTAACCTACAGTACCTTATTAAGTTGTTTTATTTCTTACAGATGTCTTACTGATAACTAAGAGGTAAGGCAATCCCAAATGTGAGGCTGCACATGTGAGGACTTTCAGGCCTCTGTGAACAGCCCACACAGAAGAACAGGCCTCTTCTAAGAACAACACTCACTCACTGCTCTAGAAAAGACCACACATGAAAGACATAAAAGAGATAAGTGAAAGAGAGGGAAAGAGAGAGAGAGAGAGAGAGAGAGAGAGAGAGAGAGAGAGAGAGAGAGAGAGAGAGAGAGAGAGAGAGAGAGAGAGAGATGGGTAGGGAGAGAGAGAGAGAGAGGTAGAGAAAGAGAGTGGGAGAGAGAAAAAAAGGGGGAAAGAGTGTGGTGGGCGGATACAGTGAGATGACCGGTTACATCACACACACACACACACACACACACACACACACACACACACACACACACACACACACTGTAAGGAAGTGAGAGGGGTCATAGACTCACTGAAGTTCAGTTGTGGACAGTGAAAGGACAAGTTCAAGAGAACATCAGAGGAATGGTAGACAGAGATAGAGAGATGGAGACTCAGACCGAGAAAAATAGAGGGTGACTTAGAGAGAGACCGACGGAGGGAGATAGAGAGAGAGAGAGAGAGGGAGCATGGAAGGAAAGAGGGGAAAACAGCTCTGGAGCCAGTTCTTTCCTTTTGTCTGTCCTGTTGACTGGGGTAGGGAAGGGAGAGAGATCTCATTCTTTGAGCTCTGAGTTACAGCCACATAAATCTGAGGCCACATATCAAGTCCATGTTCCTTTATCTCTTTCAGTGCCCCCCCCCCCACACACACACACACACATGCATGCACACATCTAAACACACACACACACACACACACACACACACACACATATGCCTTAGAGATGACATCCGAAGGATAGTGTGTAGCAGTTACATTAAAAATAAAAAGGTTCACTTTCTCCTGACAGAGAACATCAAAATAGTTTCTGGTGAAGTTGCTGTGTCTACGAGAATGATCTGGGCCATAGAGTTGCGAGGAGAGGAATGGGCAGAAATGCCATAACCATGGCGATTTGGACCAGCTCCAAGTGCTCGGATCGCCAAGATGGCTAGCGCATACAGTAGCTGACTACATATGTCGTCAAGGGCAACCACATCAATCCTTAATTCCTGTTTTGTTCAGCAAAAGGGAGACCTTAAGTTGCCAGCGGGAGGACCTGTTAGTACTGTGCAACAATGTGTCTTCTACTTTTTCTGACCCTAACCTTTTATCTGGAGAAGGAATGGTATGGCAATGAGACGGCATAGATAAATAAAACTACACAGGATACGGTGTTGTAAGACCCATTATGTCATAAACTGTAAGATGGAGAGAGTACAGTCTGGGCACAGTGATATGTTCAATCTATCTAAATAGAAATTAAAAAATCTAAATAATAAAAAACACCAGCTATAGTGTTCTACTAGCCATTAGGCCGTACATGGTAAGATGGAGGATATAGTCTGGGCTCAGTGATGCGTTCTCTGTATCTTCCTTACTGTTGATGATGGAGATGTCCCGGCTCTTATAGTGCTCTGACAGCGTCATCGACGCACCCGAAATGGATGCCACGGTCCTCACCGTCCGGCTGGTGTCGGCGCAGTCCAGATTGGACGAGCTGCTCCCTGTCTGGTACCCTCCTCCTCCTCCTCCCAAACCTCCTCCCCCATGTCCCCCGCCCACCAGCCCCCCGCCGCCCCCCAGCGAGTCGGGGAAGCTGAAGGCGTCCCGGGTGCGGTCGCGGCAGTAGGACTTGTAGACCCACTGGACCACAGGCACCTGGGTGGAGACGCTGGTGTAGTGACAGGGCAGCACCACGGACTGGAAGAGCACGGCGTACTTCTTCTCCTCACGGACAAACACCTGGACGGCCCGGCAGCGGGGCACCGAGAGACCTGGGGGTGGAGGGGGGAGGAGAGTGAGAGAGAGACGATAGGTAGGGGGGGAGAGGAGAGGGGGAGGAGGGGTGGAGGGGGGAGACAGAGACGATGGGGAGGGGGGAGAGGAGAGGGGGAGGAGGGGAGGGGGAGGAGGGGAGGGGGGGGGGGATAGAGACGATGGGGAGGGGGGAGAGGAGAGGGGGAGGAGGGGGGAGCAGAAGGGAGGGAAGAAGGGAGGGGAAGAGGGAGAAAGAGACGATGGGGAGAGGAGAGGGGGAGGGGAGGGAAGAAAGGAAAAAGGGATGTATAGAGTGAGAAAGAGACGATGCAGGGGGGGGGGAGGGGTAAAGAAAGTTGAGTCAAAGAGTTTGTGTAAGTCCAAAAACGTGTATAGAACAGTGCAGTGTTGTCTCAGCAAATGAACCATAGATGTGATGCTTTGGTCAAGTGACATAGTATTAGACTGATCTGTGCTCTAAAGATAGCATGTGATTCAGTGATGAGTGAGTGTGTACTCTAAGGTGGATCCACGGACACAGTGATGAGTCACACAATATTACATTAGATATCACACTGATCAATGTTTTATTCCCCAAAAATATGTCCGTTTTATAATGTAGAGCTATACATCAATGAATATATATATATATATATATATATATATATATATATATATATATATATATATATATATATATATAAAATCTGTTACAGTTTTGCAATCACATGTCTTCTGATTGTATTGTTTCTAAATGTAATATACTACATTTTCATGTCATGTAACATTCATCAGTTTCTTGGAATAGGTGAAATTTGTTTCCCTCCTAAATGTTGATAAATCATTTTAACTCACTCTCTTGCTCACCCACTTCCTCTTATTCAGTGGTCCACCCATCCACTCCCTCACTCACTCACCCACCTGTTACACTGCTTGACCCTTCCCTCCCTCCCTCCCTGCCTCGCTCTCTGCCTCCCTCCCTCCCTCCCTCCCTCGTTCCATAAATCAAACCTTTGACTCCCACAGTCACACTCCTAACCATCAGTAGGGACCTGTGACTAACACTGGTATTTAACGGTTCACATCCCTCTAGACGTCGACTCAGCATCTGTAGGCGTTAATTACAGTGTGCTATAGTGAGTGATAGTGCTGCCAGTAAATCACTAGTTATTCAGACACTGGTCATTATTCCCTCATGTCATAGAGAAAACGCCCTTGTCTGTAATACATCAACAGCCAAACCTAATCATACAACATGTATTATAAACTATAAAGTATTGCTACTATTATTTTTCTTATACTATAATAACTTGGGACCAATCTTCAACAGGATGTTTTGATATCTTCTGAGTGTATGCTAAAAAAATTCTAGGTTTGAAATTAAACAAAACCTGATGCTGAAACCTGGCGCTGAAATCCTTGCTAAATATAGATGGACCACTACCTTTTTATGCTGTTATGTTTGATACACTGTATTTGAATGTATTGTACAGCACTTTGGTCAACTCCGCTTGTTTTAAACGTGCTCTATAAATTAACTTGATTTGATTAGATTTATATTGTGAGCTGAAGGAGGTTGTTTTGGGATCCTGTGCTACAGCAGGAGCTCCTGGGTCACTATGATGACTATGAGCTAGAGCTCCTGGGTCACTATGACGACTATGAGCTAGAGCTCCTGGGTCACTATGACGACTATGAGCTATAGAGCTCTTGCTGTATTAGGTCCATCCCAACAGTACCAGCAGACAGGGGAGATAAATACACAAACACACACACACACAGTTACACTTAAACTGTGTGTTTTGAACTGGACCGGGGACCAAAGAGAGAGAGACTTAAAGAGAGAGAGAGAGAGAGAGAGAGAGAGAGAGAGAGAGAGAGAGAGAGAGAGAGAGAGAGAGAGAGAGAGAGAGAGAGAGAGAGGTGGAGAGAGAGAGAGAGAGAGAGAGAGAGAGAGAGAGAGAGAGAGAGAGAGAGAGAGAGAGAGAGGGAAAGAAAGAGAGAAAGAAGAGAGAGAGAGAAAGAGAGAGAAATAGAGAGGGAGAGATGGAGAAATAGAGAAGGAGCGAGAGAGAGAGAGAGAGAGAGAGAGAGAGAGAGAGAGAGAAAGAGAGAGAGAGAAATAGAGGAGACAGAGAGCCAGAGATGGAAAGATGAAGGGATGGACGGAGGAGGAGAGAGAGAGAGAGAGAGAGAGAGAGAGAGAGAGAGAGAGAGAGAGAGAGAGAGAGAGAGAGCGAGAGAGAGAAGTAAGGGGGTCTAGCCTCACTTAACCCTATCCGAACAGTATTTGTTTTCTTTTAATTACTGATGGTACGCATGGCTTAACTTGCCAGCTGTGGAGTTAAAAAACAACTAGTGGTGCTAATATCTGAAGTCAAACCTTAAGGCACCCCCCCAACACAAGTGTAAAAGATTATTTATTTTTAGATTATTAGTTTAGAAAGTCAGAAGCACTGCTGCACGGTGGATGTATACAAAGTGTTCACATATTTAAATAGTCAATAAATAAAATAACAGAATATTAATAATAAAAAAACTGATTAGCCACTACAGTCTGACTGCCCTCATTGCCCTCAGCCTAACAAATGCAATGAAACGGGAGTAAAGAAAAAGAAAAGAAAGGAAAAACAGAAGATAGACGTTCCGAGGATCAGGAGCTGTGGGGAACCAAGGCTTTATTAGTTTTCTTATGGGACGTCAGGAGAGGGGGAGGAAATGGGCAGAATGAAAAAGGGAAGAGATTGTAGTGAGGTGTACCCAAGAATGTTGTAAAGTAATAGACATGGATAAAACTATAGAACATTACAGAACATTTAAAGTTAGTTTTAAAGAAATTACTTTCTTTTAGTTCGTAATGTAATACAAAAATGTTTTTATAACCTTTTTATAGGCCTACGTTGTTCTCCAAAACATGAAACAGTAGGCAATCACAATCACACTTATAAAATTAAACTCTTTACTCTTACTCTATAAACTTTATTTTTTATTTTTTATTAGAGTTGAGCTATATTGTCCTTCCAACTGAACTAAGGCCTCTTTAATCCATCTCCTCATGCAAGCTTCCACTCAAATCAGTCACACTTGGCTGGGTACAATACAATGGAAGTGTATGTCAGTACAGTTCGAGTTGCTGCCAGCAAGGTCATATAAAATAACTATAAAGAAGGCCCAACATTGCATCCATCAATTCAAACTAATATGTATTTTACATTGGATTGGCTTTTAAGCGGCTAATAAAGATATCAGTCATGCAAGAAAGCCTATTTCAAATGATAAGATTTCCTTTTTTCCATTTGATTTGTTGTGAAAAGGGCAGAAGTACAATATAGAGAAAAATAATAGCATAATAGTTAGGATGCCAGCACTTGGGTTTTAAATGCAGAGAAACTTTGTTTATCAACTTTCGAAAATGCGGCCAAGACCGGTGCGAACAACCTGTTACACATTGGCACTCACACACAATCACACAAAACTAACAAACTATTTAAAATGTCCTTAGATTTTCTTACCTGCCAGGCATATATACGGAATCCACCACCTCAGCAAAGAACACATTTCCCAAATATTCGTATTCAGAAAAGTTTCGAGTGCATTTTTCTCTTCCACCTTTCTCCTTATCCAAGTAAAAAACCGTTACTCGGTATGTTCCAGGGATAGTAGCCCACCAGAAGGAATGGGAGGCGCTTGCTTTGTTTAGACCTTTTTAGAGGACAACGGGAAGGCGTTCGTTGGAGAATCACTGAGGCATCATCATCACCATCCCCACCACCAACCCTGTCACAAGACTGAAGGTTTGACGAACTCTACTCGATATTTACGTATATAATGTATAGGCCTACCGACTACGCCGGTTATATGCTTAAAGATTAGCCCTTGCTTCACGGGCACCTGTTGCCTATCGCCTATTTTACAGGATCTGTCACCGGATTAAATATTGATTTAGCGTAATTTAAAGAAATGTTTCAATGTCATTTTATTTGAATATTCAGTATTCAGACAAAAACAACTTTGTTAAATTGTATGAGGTGACGTAAAAAGAAACAAAGCAAATAATTGTATTCTCATCGTACAAACAATAGCCTACAAATATTAGCATACATTTAGGCTTAAGAACGACATAGTTTCTCTGGTGTGCAGAAGTAGCTCAGGTGACTAACAAGTCTATAGACGGTCTAAATAAAATCGTATTCTATTAATAGAGAACTATATATTTTTTTTAACCAGCGCTGGGGCCCCGTGGGTCTTGGGCAAGATGTTATGCTGCCATCTAGAGTTCAACTGCTGCTAACACTTATGACGGTGGTCGTAGGTTGTCTGTTTCAAATCTTTATTTGTATTCTTTAACTTTATCCAGTGCTAATGGTTAATGGTTAGGCTGCTACTCACCGCTTTACATGAGTGAATTCCGTTGGGCGTTTATAAATGTATACATGATAGGACTACCATATCAAATGCCTTAAGCAAAGGGACAGGACATGATAGGCTTGAAATCCATAAAAAACTGTCAAAAATAATGACAGAAAATAAATTACTACTACTACTACTACTACTACTACTACTACTACTTCTACTACTGCAAGTTGAGGCTGTACCACATTGCCAAACTTCACACTCCAATTGCAAAGTGGTAGCTTGAGTTAAAAGCTCTGTAAAACTGTGCTGTTTCAAGGATATTAATTAAAGGTGTTCACATGTTGCTGAAAAGGGTGAGATGGAGAGGAATTGAGTTTGTCCAAGACAGGGAACTACTTTGACTTACATTATAGTATTATAGCCCAATTATTTTTGTTTACAAATGACTGCACTATGTATGATTCTGAACGTTGGTCTCAAACACTTGACACACTATTGCATTGTTATATTATAGTATTGTATTATTATATTATTGTATGTGGTATTATAGTATTATATATTATATTATAGTATTATATTAGGCCTATATTGTACTATATTATGCTATTATATTGTTGTATTATGTTCAATTTATTATATTCCATCCATCCATTAGCTATACCGCTTATCCTATGCAGGGTCGCGGGGGGGCTGGAGCTTATCCCAGCCGACATAGGGCGAGAGGCGGCGTACACCCTGAACAGGTCGCCAGTCTATCACAGGGCCGACACATAGGGACAGACAACAACTCACACTCACATTCACACCTACGGACAATTTAGAGTCACCAATTAACCTGCATGTTCTTGGACTGTGGGAGGAAACCGGAGTGCCCGGAGGAAACCCACGCAAACACGGGGAGAAACTCCACACAGAAAGACCCTTGGGTCAGGTGGGGATTTAAACCAGAACTTTCTTGCTGTGAGGCAACAGGGCTACCCACTGAGCCATTTATTATATTATAGTATTATATTGCATATCAGTCCGTGTCTGAAGTGGATTATTGAAGATCAAAATTGTATATTAGAGTATTGTATTATGTTACTTTTATTATATTATAGTAGCCTACTATATTGCACATGTCAGTGTCTGAAGTGAATTATTGAAGATGAAAATTGAGCTCTACAATATTTGTGACATTGTTTGTATAATGGCAATTGTCTATCCTGCAGAAGTGGAGTTGACATATGACATATGTGTCTTGGGTTGTACGGCTGAACTGAGTGGATGTTCTTCTCTTAGCTTGAGCCTGAGAATTAGCCTAATAATAAATAAATAACGGCTTTGTAACAATATAATAGACATAGAAATCTACATTTTTGGAGAGACTCACAAAAACTGATATTCTAAATAATTTACTCCTGATGTTTCATATTCAGAAATCGGAGCCTGCACGTCCCAGTGGAAGTTGTAGCTATTCGAAAGGTTAATGTGTTGGCACAGAGCTGATTAGATCCAACCCCAGTAACTGAATTTAATTCCAAGAGGTAACCCGTGTCATGTTCAATTTCCCACCTTTATAACAAAACAAATTTCATGAAAATCAGTTCAGTATAAGGGGAGATACAGTCGATTTTGTCTGCTTTGTTGCCTTATCGCAATACACATTTTATTTGTTGACCGCTCCAAGATGGCGGACCTGCAGACGCATAGCGGCGACAAAAAGCAGCCTCCTTCGAGCGATCTATGTAGGCCTATGTCTATATGATTTTTACTCATTTGCATAATGAATAAGGAATGCATTCATAAACGTAAAAAGAAATCCCAAAAGGAAATGTAAAAAGCAACTACTGAAGAAATGTATAAAGAAAATAATGCAGAAGTAAAAAAGTAAATTTGAAGTAGGCCTACATGGGGAAATGCAACGCAAATGTAAAAGGAAATGTAAAAAGCAATAAAGAAATTTAAATAAGAAAGTAAATAAATCGGGGAATTAATACAAAGGAAAATACAATCCATGGCATTTTATTTATTTTTTAATCATTTATTTATTTATGTAGGCCTACTTATTTTTTATTTTGGCAGCATTGGTTCTCCATAGATCTTAAACTAGGCTATATATAGGCTACTGATCGTTACATTTGGAGGCTGCAATTGAATGGAATCTGTTGCTGTTTCGCACCCAAGTAATTTTCTCTTAAATATTCGAACTAATGCCATTGGTAAAGGTTATTTAGTAAGTTTAAATTCTCAAACCTAAAACATATGCTTCTTGCATAATTGCTTGACGATTTTACTATTACATTATTTGTATATAATGCTAGCATTTAGTTTACCATGTCGACCCAACTAAGAACAGGCCTAGGCGTTTCTTGCTGACATAAGTAGGATGACTAAATAAGACTTGATTCTAGTTATGCGCTGTGAAATTGTGGAGGTGCAGGGGTAGCGTAAAATCTTTGAAGATCTTAGATTTGGCCAGGCTCGAATATAGCCTCTGCCTCTTTTTCTTATTTGTTTTCGAATATAAAATGACGCTGAATAGTTTTATGCAAATAATGTAATATAAAAATCGTCAAGCTATGCAATGAATCATTTGAGCACTTTATGTTTGAGAATTTAAACTATGCTGGCATTCTACCGCTGCGCCTCCACACTGGCCTACCATGGATTTCCCAGCGTTTTTCTAGACTCTTATTTAGTCATCCGTTTTATGTCAGCAAGATGCGCCAATGTTGGGTCGACATGGTAAACTAAATGTTAACATA
This sequence comes from Galaxias olidus, assembly GCA_026901105.3. Classification (NCBI taxonomy): domain Eukaryota; kingdom Metazoa; phylum Chordata; class Actinopteri; order Galaxiiformes; family Galaxiidae; genus Galaxias; species Galaxias olidus. Next base: position 275,213 of record JAPMUY010007235.1, read on the forward strand.
GGAAAATAATGTAATATCAAAATCGTCAAGCTTTTATGCAAGAAAGCATACGTTTTACATTTGAGAATTTAAACTAACTAAATAACCATTACTAATGGCATTAGTTAGCAAATTTAAGAGCAAATAACTTGGGAGCGAAACTGCAACAGATTCTATTCAATTGCAGTCTCGGCAAATAACGTAAAGGTACTGTCCCCCTGTAAATTCTCAAATTTTCTGACTTTTTTTAAAACATGAAACATTTACTTCCCGATCATTTGCTTGCCCTGCACGACCTATAGGTCTAACAGGGTTGACCTAACTCATTCTTTTCAGCTGGTCAAGGGTAATCTTAGGAAAATGACTCTGACACTCCTTGACCTTCCTGAGAGAATGGGCGCATGTTTAAAGTTACTGTGCCCCTGTAAATTCAATAATATTCAGACTTCCCAAAAAAAATTTGACATTTACTTCCCGATCATTTGCTTGCTGTTTTTCTCTTTATTGGTGACTTTTGTGTATGAATATGTGTCACCTTGTGGGTGTGTGAGTGTGAGAGTGTGTGTGCACATTAATGTACTCATCTTGTGGGCCTCGCTCCTTGCCCTGGCCCCTGCGTGTGTATTTATGTGTGTGTGTGTGTGTGTGTGTGTGTGTGTGTATGTGTGCGTGTACATTAATAAAACTTGATTAATGGGCGTGTTACAGGAAGTGGTGGATTCCTGCTCTGCTCCTGTTCCTGTGAGAAACCTCCACAAAGAAAGCAGTCATAAATAACTGCTGCCACCAAAACACCCCACCAAACCAACCAGATCTGGTGTGTGTGTGTGTGTGTGTGTGTGTGTGTGTGTGTGTGTGTGTGTGTGTGCGCACGTGTGTGCTTGCATCTTAGACAGCTGGTATGTGTGTGTGAGAGAGTGTGCGCTCAGTGTGTGGTTGCCTGTGAGTGCTTGACGTAGATTGCATGTGGGTGTGTGGGAATATGTGTGCGCTGTGTGTCTGTGTCCATGTGGGAGCGGTGTGTGTGTGTGTGTGTGTGTGTGTGTGAGACAGAAAGAAAAGGGTGAGCATATTGTATCGATTTGCCTGCTTGCTGGCAACAAATGATTGCATGGCAGGCAAAGAAAACAAAGGTCAGACAAGTACACACACACACACACACACACACACACACACACACACACACACACACACACACACACACACACACACACACACACACACACACACACACACACACACACACACACACAGGGCTGGTTCTGTCCGTCCTCAAAGGCACATAGAAAGCACTTTGAGTCGACAGAAGAAAGGCACTCACTGCCAGCCTGTCTTCCTCACTTCTCTCTCTTTCTCTCTGGGGTCTCACAAGCCCTCTATCCCCTGTGTATCCTCTCTCTCTTCTTCGGCCTCTTCTGTCTTTCTGTCCTCTGCTTCTCCCTCTGCTTCTCTCTCTCTCGCTCCTTCTCTATTTCTCTATCTCTCCCTCTCTATTTCTCTCTCTTTCTCTCTCTCTCTTCCTGCATCCCTCCCTTCTTTCAATCTCTCTCCCTCTCTCTCTCTCTCTCTTTCTCTCTCTCTCTCTCGCCCCCTCTCTCTCCCCTTTCTCTCTTTCCCTCTTTCTCTCCCTCCCTTTTCGTCAGTTCAGCTGGCTAGTGTTCCATTTAACACCTCCTGACGCAGGAGAAGGTATACCATCCTGCTGAACAAACTGATGATCTAACCGGGAGCTGGTCTCCACACCTGCTCACTGTGTGTGTGTGTGTGTGTGTGTGTGTGTGTGTGTGTGTGTGGGTGAGTGTGTCTCTGTGTGTGTCCGAGGCGTGAAACATGCTATACTCAGTTAGGTAACATCAAGAAGGAGAGCAGGGTGTATTTCCTTTCACTCACAACGGATGGTGTCGTGCAATTTTACAACCATCCACGCTCTGGTAACACTATGACTGAATGATCAACTGCAAACCGATTGAACATGTGAGTGCTTTTGTGTGTGCTTGAGTGTGTGTGTGTGTGTTTGTGCTTGAGTGTGTGTGTGTGTGTGTGTGTGTGTGTGTGTGTGTGTGCGCGCACATCCACACACCCCATCCCTGCTGGCTGACGTTTGAATTCCAACATGGAGAGGATGTGATCCCTTCTGTCATACATGGCTACATGCAGTGAGTTTCAATCCAGTAGGGAAGGAGACATTAGGATGAGAAATGAGAAATGGAATGGATTTGTGTTACGAGGAAGGGAACACATGAATCATCTGATTCAGAGACATGTCAGTGACACCACTACCTAAGGGCCTATGGATATCTACATACTGCCTACTCCTATCTCTTTTTATCGCTCTCTCTCTCTGCATATACTGTATATATATATATATATATATACTGTATTTATACAGTATATAGACAGACAGACAGAATAGATTCTGTCATGACAGATTGTCTATCCTGAACAGTATCTGCCATATACAATGGATAACTTGGTGCACAAACACTCCAACACACACACACACACACACACACACACACACACACACACACACACACACAGACGACAGACACACACAAACAGCGCCTCTCTCGCTCTCTCTTTGTCCTTCCCTATTGGTTGTGTGGGGTTCCTTCCCTAGTGTCTGACTGGTGTGCTGTGGTCTCTATAGACTGTTGGTAGGTACCTTACCTCATTACACTAGTGTCTGAGTGGTGTGCTGTGGTCTCTGTAGACTGTTAGGTGCCTTACCTCACTACACTAGTGTCTGAGTGGTGTGCTGTGGTCTCTATAGACTGTTGGTAGGTGCCTTACCTCACTACACTAGTGTCTGAGTGGTGTGCTGTGGTCTCTACAGACTGTTGGTAGGTGCCTTGCCTCACTACACTAGTGTCTGAGTGGTGTGTTGTGGTCTCTGTAGACTGTTAGGTGCCTTACCTCACTACACTAGTGTCTGAGTGGTGTGCTGTGGTCTCTGTAGACTGTTAGGTGCCTTACCTCACTACACTAGTGTCTGAGTGGTGTGCTGTGGTCTCTATAGACTGTTGGTAGGTGCCTTACCTCACTACACTAGTGTCTGAGTGGTGTGTTGTGGTCTCTATAGACTGTTGGTAGGTGCCTGACCTCACTCCAGCCTGCTGGGCCCTCAGCAAGCTCTGCATGGGAGAAAACATGACTCACTCATGACAGGGGCATTGCTTGTCTTGTCTTGTCTTGTCTTGTGTTGTGTGTGTTGCGCTCTATTTTTGGTGTTTGTGTGTGTGTGTGTGTGTGTGTGTGTGTGTGTGTTGGAGTGTGTTGGAGTGTTTGTGCACCAAGTTATCCATTGTATATGGCAGATACTGCACTTCAATTCCGTTGATAGACAATCTGTCATGACAGAATCTATTCTGTCTGTCTGTTTTTCTATATACTGTATATATATATAGTATATATATATATATATATACAGTATAGGCCCAAAAATATTTGGACAGTGACACAATCTTCATGATTTGGGCTCTGCACACACACACACATTGGACACACACACACACACAACACACACACACACGGAATTGAAGTGCAGACTTTAAGGTTTAATTCAAGGGGTTGGAACAAAAATATATGATTAAACATGTAGGAATTGTAGCTATTTTTATACAAACGCTCCTCATTTCAGGGGCTCAAAAGTAATTGGACAAATAAACATAACCCCAAGTAAAATGTTACTTTTCAATATTTTGTTGAGAATCCTTACAGGAGAACTGGTGGCAAACACACTCGCACTCACACACACACACACACACACACACACACACACACACACACACACACACACACACACACACACACACACACACACACACACACACACACACACACACACACACACACACACGTACTCCCTCACACTCAAACACCTAAGTATAGACACACACCATAGCTCGCACACACACACACACACACACACACACACACACACATAAACACAGCGGGTTGGTGGCGCTGCGTTTGTTCAGTGTTTCCTGGCCGAGGGCAGGTCATGCCTAGGTGGAGAAACTGCGACTCGTCAGTGACGCCCCTGATAATAAGCACCATGGGAACCCTGCCAACGGCAACAAACACACACACACACACACACGTAAAACACAGTCACAGACACACACACACGTTCACACAGACCAACAACAGACATCTCCACTAGCCTTCGCAAACAGACAGGAAGGGACGCTCACACACTAGATGGATGTCTGTGGAGAGTCTGTGTGTTGCTTTAGCCCTCCCCGCGGGGTGTGTCACTGGGTTAACGGGAGCAGGCGGGCAAAGACGGGGTCCGCGCATTCCGATCACGACGCGGTTACGTAGCACTGCCGAGAGGGTCAGCGCGTTCGTCCAGGAACGGCTGTCACGCTCGACGGCACACGTTTGCCTTTTTACCAGCGGAAAGTCTTTCAGACCCAGCGACCATACATCTAAATCAAAGAGTTATTGGGATGGTGGGAACCAAATGTGTCTTACGGGTTACATGTTAGGATTAAAGGATTGAGGAACGGAGGGAGAGGTTGCTAGGGAAGAGAGAAATTGAAAGGGAGAGAGAAAGGGAGGGAGATGAATGGGGAGAGAGATAGAGAGAGAGTGTGAGAAAGAAAGTGAAAGAGAGGGAGAGAGGGAGAGAAGAAGAGGGGGAGAGGGTTGGGCTGGCCAACAGGTCAACCGGCCGGGACAGTGTTGTGGTTGGCACCAAGACCAGACCCTGAGACGTACATACACACACACACACACAACATACACACACTCACACGCGCACACCAGAGCACAGTGACCTCACTTCTGTAAAGTTTGTGTTAACATATAATCACCCCTTGAATGGCCAGTCTTTACTTTACAGGCTTCAAGAGCCTTGGGTCTGGATACACACATATAAACACACACACACACACACACACACACACACACACACACACACACACACATACACACACACACACACACACACACACACACAGGGTGAAAAATAAACGATAACTACTTACTGCCATGGAAGGACAGCAGCACTGAGAATGGATAGGAACACTATGAGTCAGGTCTCATATTAACACATCAGTCCTTAACCTGAATGTGTATTGATTTGCATATCACGTGTCATGGTTGTTGTACGTAGCCCAGGGGGCAGCGATGGACGACGGGGACGTAAAGTCAGGCCTCTCGCGTCGCTCTCCGGTCGATTAACAGCCGTTGTTATTGTCCATGTGTACAGCCACGCAAACGGTTTTTACGGAGTTTCATCATCTGCTGTTTCAGCGGGGGCATGTTTTGTGGCGCTCACAGAGAGGGCTTTTTATTCGGTGTCTCTGTTTGGTTTGGAACAGCAAGGGGAGCTGTTGCTTCGGTAACCGCCCCGTCCCCATTGGTCAAGGCTCAGGCTCCGTTCTTGCCTCGTCCTCTCGTGTCTGTCTCTCTGCTAACAAGGTCTGGAAAGTTCTCTCTGAGTGTCTCTTTTATTGTTGCCCTCCGTTTGTTGTTTTTATCCTTTCTTCTTCTTTTTTTTTTTCTTTCCCCGCGTTGCGGTCAGTCACGCCACCCTCCCGTGTCCCTTCCCCACGTACATACCGTTTTCTTTCCTTTACTCCTCTCATCCCCCTCTCTCTCTCTCTCTCTCTCTCTCTCTCTCTCTCTCTCTCTCTCTCTCTCTCTCTCTCTCTCTCTCTCTCTCTCTCTCCATTTCATTCCCTCCTGCCTAAAACACCCCCACTAACACTTAAACCTCTATCTCTCTCTCTCTCTCTCTCTCTCTCCCTCTCTCCATTTCATTCCCTCCTGCCTGTAACACACCCACTAACACTTAAACCACTCTCTCTCTCTCTCTCTCTCTCTCTCTCTCTCTCTCTCTCTCTCTCTCTCTCTCTCTCTCTCTCTCCATTTCATTCCCTCCTGCCCATAACACCCCCACTAACACTTAATCCTCTCTCTCTCTCTCTCTCTCTCTCTCTCTCTCTCTCTCTCTCTCTCTCTCTCTCTCTCTCTCTCTCTCTCTCTCCATTTCATTCCCTCCTGCCCATAACACCCCCACTAACACTTAATCCTCTCTCTCTCTCTCTCTCTCTCTCTCTCTCTCTCTCTCTCTCTCTCTCTCTCTCTCTCTCTCTCTCTCTCTCTCTCTCTCTCTCTCTCTCTCTCTCTCTCTATCTCTCTGTCTCTCTCTATCTGTGCTTGGCCAGGACTGCTGTCTATGGGAAGCAGACCTCTTGCTATGAGACAACATGTTTGGGCCTCCCTGCTGTGACAAACGGCTACTGTTAGACAATGCTGTTTGGATAGATTCTACTACATGCTGTCATTTTGTTACACACATTCCCCGAACCCCGGTCACACAGGCAAGCACAGACAGACACACAAATGCACACCACAAACAAATAAGACATGCACACACATTTAATAAAAAGAAAGTCACACACACACACACACACACACTCTTACTTACCCGTTGAACAGCATTGTTTAGGTTTTAATTTAGGTCATGCCGTCATAGTCATGCTCGCTTGCACACAGACACACACACATGCGCTGACTCAAACACAAACACTCATGTATATATAAACACACAAACAGGCAAATTAACTAATTCGATTCTACAGTGTTTTTTTAAATGTTTACTGTTGGGTTGACGTCTGTTCTGGGGGCAGTTTGAACATGTACCATGGAGGAGGGGGGGGGGGGGGGAATAGAGGGGGGTGGTCCTAGAAGCGGTTTGACAGTCAGCCCATTGGAGTCTCAGCAGGGGGCCAGGCGGTGTTCAGTGGCTCATTGTTTGGAAAGTGTTTTATTGAGGCAGCCTGGGTTTCACTGACAGTCCCAGCTGAGTCTTTCGAGTTCGACCCCAAAGTCTATAATTACGGTTCAAGTTATATACTGTTTGTGCCTGACACGGTAGTGTTAGCTTAGCCATTTTGGCTATACAGTAACTCGTGTGAAGGTTAGCAACCCCGCATAAACAATGGGCTAGCGGAGCAACTTTGGACACAACAACTGTAAGGGCTGTGTCTTGTTAGCATTAGATAGTAGGATTCACCATTGTTTTAGCTTAGCCACTTTGGCTAAAATGACATTCAGAGTAAACCAGTACTGTTCTTCACGGTGTCAGTGACATGTGAGTAAACCAGACCACACGTGCACATAGCTGCCATGGTAAGCAATTAAAGATGACCAAATACAAATTATGCGGTTCGCTGGCGCGCACACACACACACACACACACACACACACACACACACACACACACACACACACACACACACACACGTGCACACACACACGCGTACACACACGCTCATAAATGTACACTAATTACTCCAAACCTTTCAGTGCCCAACATCAGCAGCCTGCTGTTCTGTTGTGTTCATATAAAACGTCGTTAAATATCCCACCTTCCCTGAAATGAGGTGAAAACTCTGAACCACCGTCACCACTAAACCACCAACTCCCCAGAGCCCGCGGCCCTCTCTTAATGGAGGCACACACACACACACACACACACACACACACACACACACACACACACACACACACACACACACACACACACACACACACTCAGTCCAACTAACAGACACGCACACTGAGCCACACACACATGCACACACAACCAAACACAAACATACAAATATGCACACATGCTCAAGCTTAGGCAAACACATACCACACACACACACACACACACACACACACACACACACACACACACACACACACACACACACACACACACACACGTAAAAAAACGAAGGTCTGAGTCAAGTAAACAGGGCTGAGGTGCAGTAAAAGTGGGCCCTGTGTGAGTGATGTCACCTAGTGAGGTACAAGGGCCACGCTGACTGTAAATTAACCCTTACAACAACACCCTGAGACAGCCTTGTGCTCTCACATACCCACACACACACGCACGCACGCACGCACGCACGCACGCACGCACGCACACGCACACACACGCACACACACTCACTCGGGTCGCACACATTCACAAGGGCACAAACACTTACCTTTACACACATGCGCACACATGCCTGTTGACGCATGGATTAAATGAAAAATATTGCGCCAATCTCCACGGACACACTCTCACACACGCACACACACACACACACACACACACACACACACACAGACAGACACACACAGACAGACACACACACACACACACGGACACACAGACACACACGGACACACACGGACACACACACACACACACACACACACACACACTGGAGACAGGCAGAGGGTCTGCATGATGAGCGTGCTGTGGAATGGCGTGAGAACAGGCAGCCAGAGGACTGACAGTACAGGGGGAGCGAGCGGTCAGAACAAACAGCACAAAGGAAAGCGCTGAAAGGCAACGAGTGGCACCTGTGGCTGTTTAACACTGAACCCCCCGCCCCCACCTTCTCTCTGTGGGCTGGTCCAATACTATCCCACTGGAGGAGAGGAGCAGGGAACTTTAAGGCACATCCAAACACCTCGAGACCATGTGGAGAAATGTGTGAAATAAAAAACAAGAACGGAGAGACAGAAAGAGAGGAAAGTAAAGGGGGATGAGTGAGCAGAAAAGAAAGAGAGGTGTTGGAATAAGGGAGAAAGAGAAGTGTAGGGTGAGGCGGAGAGCGAGAGAGAAGGAGGGAAGAGGAGAGGGACAGGGAGGAGGAGGAGGGAGGAGAAAAGGGACACAGGGAGGAGGAGGAGGAGGCCAGGTGGCCGAGAGGAGGAGGGAGGGAAGACTCCCTCTCTATGTCCCTCCACGTTCCCCCCGTTCCCCTGTCCTGTCTGTGTCCTCCCCTACCCTCAGCTACCCTGTCTCTCACTCTTTTCTCTCTCTCTCTCTCTCTCTCTCTCTCTCTCTCTCTCTCTCTCTCTCTCTCTCTCTCTCTCTCTCTCTCTATCTATCTGTTCCACTTTCTCTTTATCTCTCTCTCCAACTGTACCTCGATCTCTCTCCCTTCTTTCTTTCTCTCTCTCTCTTATTCTTTATCTCTGCACCTGCACCTACTGTATATCTCTCTCTCTCTCCTCCACCCTCTCTCCCCTTTTCCCCCTCTCTATTTCTCTCTCTCTCTCCCTCTGTAATGCTCTCTCTCTCTACACCCCCCTTCTCTATGACTCTCTGTACCCCCCTCCTCTCTCTCTCTACACCCCCCTTCTCTATGACTCTCTGTACCCCCCTCCTCTCTCTCTCTACACCCCCCTTCTCTATGACTCTCTGTACCCCCCTCCCTCTCTCTCTCTCTACACCCCCCTTCTCTCTCTCTCTACACCCCCCCCTCTCTCTCTCTACACCCCCTCTCTCTCTCTACCCCCCTCTCTCTCTCTCTCACCCCCCTTCTCTATGACTCTCTGTACCCCCCTCCTCTCTCTCTCTACACCCCCCTTCTCTATGACTCTCTGTACCCCCCTCCTCTCTCTCTCTACACCCCCCTTCTCCCTGACTCTCTGTACCCCCCTCCTCTCTCTCTACACCCCCTTCTCTATGACTCTCTGTACCCCCCTCCTCTCTCTCTACACCCCCCTTCTCTATGACTCTCTGTACCCCCCTCCTCTCTCTCTCTACACCCCCCTTCTCTGTGACTCTCTGTACTCCCCTCCTCTCTCTCTCCCTCTGTAACGCTCTCTCTCTCTACACCCCCTCTCTCGCTCGTTTTTTTTTCTTCCTCTATCTCCGTGCTCCTCTCCACACCCTCTCTCTCTCTCTCTCCCCTTTTCCCCCTCTCTATTTCTCTCTCTCTCTCCCTGTGTAGACAGCTCCAGGTCCTCACAGCTCTACCTGTCCCTCTGAGTGGGAGCTCAGCGCAAAGAGGCTCATTAACTCGGAGCGCACATGGACGGTGAAATACGTTCCCGTCTCCGTGCGGCGCTGAAGGGCCATACGTCTCCTCCGCAGCTGCAAAGGTGTGTGTGTGTGTGTGTGTGCGTGTGTGAGTGTGTGTGTGTGTCAGTGTGTGTCAGTGTGTGAGTGTGTGAGTGCGTGCCGCGACAGCAGTAGTCTCCCTGGAGAGAGTCTAATTATTTGATAGTCTCGTCGTAGGCTGTCCATCTCCCGAACACTTCGTACTTTCCACAGCCTGTTACGGGAGATGCCGGTGCAAACACAGACACACACTCACACTGTGTAGTCATAAACACACACTTGCTCTCTTTCCTTAACTCACACACCAATCCAAACCGCACAAATACACGCACCATCACATCACCCCCTCCATTCGCATACACCCACTTTGTCCAGATACACACACACACACACACACGCACGCACGCACGCACGCACGCACGCACGCACGCACACACACACACACACACACACACACACACACACACATACGCCCATGATTTACAGGTGGTGTTAAGTATGAGTAATGGTGTCATTTGTTTTGGTGTCATGTTATTTCCCTCCTGAGCTGTGGAAATAGCTGGCACGTCACCCATTAGTGCTGATTATGGCCTCAACCTTCAGTGCGCGCGTGTGTGTGTGTGTGTGTGTGTGTGGAAGAAGGAGAGGGAGTAAGAGAAAAAAACCTGCACATCTTACTGCTAATAATGATTCTGACCTGTGACAGATCTCCATTGACCTCTGGCACACGCTGCCTCTAGGCTGTGACGAGTATGCACACACACACACACACACACACACACACACACACACACACTCTCTCTCCTAGCACACTCACTCGCATGCACACTTTCACATGCACGTGCACACACGTACGCTGACACAAACTCTAAAGACCATGCTTTTGACACGTACAAGTAGATGAAAATAACCATCTTGATAGAATACAGTATAACTGGCCTATTTGACGGCAAAGTGAAGCAATCCAGCCTGATTTAGGACTGGAGGTTTGAACTAAAACCCTCGCTACCACTCGAAGGGAGACTCTTCTAGTACACTGGGGGATGGATTTTGCAATCACCTCTCGAAGAAAAACGACAAAGCAATACGATTGACAGTTGTGTAATTAACATTACTGTCTTCATTGTATATATTTTTTTATTGAATTAATCAGCTACAGATTTTCTCCTTGCAAAATCATCAAAAAAATAAAATAAAAAAGGATTACTTTATAATATATATAAAATCAAACACACACATGCTGCTCTCAGGGGGTGGGGGGAGGAGGGGCACGGGGCAAAGTTGTGTTGAATGAACCTGAGAGCTCAGTGTGTGCTTGTCTGTGTGTGTGTGTGTGTGTGTGTGTGTGTATTGGTGTGTTGTGTGTGTGTGTGTGTGTGTGTGTGTGTGTTCTTTTCCAGGAGTCTCAGTGACAGTAGGTGGCAGAAAAAACACGTAGCCAAGGTGAAGCGGGCAAGCCGGCGAGCGAGGGAGCGAGCAGGGGCAGAGAAGGAGAGCAGGAGAGCAAGATGACAGGGCCAGCTCAACGAGGGCGAGAAGTGAGAGAAAAACGAAACCCCATCCAAGTTATTGTAGAGACCTTGTCAAGATTTATTAGGCGAGGTAAGCACCCGGAGCCCCTGTCGAGTTGTAAAAAACACACACACACACACACACACACACACACACACACACACACACACACACACACACACACACACACACACACACACACACACACACACACGTACACTCAGACCTAAAAGGTTCTGTTTTTACAGTTTTTTCACGTTCTGTTTCACACACATATTAAACACTGATATAATGTATTATCTTTCTGTCATCGTACACACACACACACACACACACACGCGCACACACACACACACACACACACACACACACACACACACACACACACACACACACACACACACACACATAGCTTAGGTCACACGCACACGCACACACACACTGCCATGTCATAAAGTGGACCCTGATAACTTAAGCGGGGTTGTGGGACGCCATGACATCATGACAGCCTAGAGGCAGTGTTCTCTCTCTTGTTTTTCTTTCGCCGGAGCATAATCCCATTTTCTTTCTCCTTTTCTCTCCTTCTCTTACTCTCTATCACTCTCTCTCTCTCTCTCTCTCTCTCTCTTTCTTTCTCTCTCTCTCTCTCTCTCTCGGGGGCGGGAGGGGGCAGGAAGTAAAGGGGTAAAGAAAAGAAAGCATTCAAAGGAGGGATGGGCAAAGGGCAAGAGGAGGTGAGAGAGGGAGGGTTAAGGAGGAGAGGAGAGAAGAGGAGGGGAGAGGAGAAGAGGGGAAGGCAGAGAGAGAGTTGGTGAGTTGGCCTGGATGGGGATCAGCTGTCAGAAGATGCTGGGTGAGAAACACGAACAAGCGGAGGGTAGAAAAGGGATCCAACCACGGAGGAAACAGGCACCCCTTCCAGCAAAACGCCCAGGAGAAAGGAA
>JAPMUY010007235.1:292500-317500 GCA_026901105.3 Galaxias olidus
GCCTTGCAGAATCCACACGTTGTACGTATCTTCATAGTTTTATTACAGACTTGGATCGTTATATTCTTCTATTCTAGCTATGTTTTGTCTTTATTTTACTCACTGGTCAGATTAGTATTACTTCATGGGTCGTTTGTTGGTCATGTTGTTTCTCAAGTTTCAAATGTTTCTATTTGTGTGTGCTTCCTGTAACGCACTCTTTTTCAGACATATGTTACAACATTATGTCTACTCTACTTACTGTTGTATGCCAACCTCTTCCCTACTTTTCTCTACGTTCTCACAGTAAAGCCATTTTCTCTGGTGCTAGAGGTTGTCAGTGTTGGGAGCAATACCCCTGCTTTGCATCTGCTGTAGGAGAACAAGACAAACAGACAGCCTGTCAACCGAGCTTCAAACCACATCTTACTTACTCCCCCGCCCGACACACAATTCACGTTTGCGCTCTCTCGCTCTCTTTCTCTCTCTCATCTCATGCCCTATCCCTGGTTCTCTTCTTGCACCCCCCCCAAATGGCCTCCCTTCTCCTCACCCTCTGACATATCTCGTTCTACTACTACAATATTGTTTCTGGTTTTGCATAACCCGCGTCAACCCATTAGCTCTCACAGCATTTTTTCAGCATACAAAAAATATATTCTATTCTTTTCTTTTAGCTGATCCCTTCGTTTCTGTGACTTTTTTTCTTCCATCGAGAACCAAACGCAGCGGAATTCACATCCCATTAGCTGCAGCGGAGAGTTAGCACTTCTTTAAAAGTCGAGGCTTAAGCTGTGCCGGAGTAAATTGTTTTGGGAGAGAGTGTGTATGTTCTTATTTGGAGGAGCTGTGTTTGCCTAGCACCTTGCAGAGAGAGGAATAGTGTTTTCTTAATGACGAGTAATGGGTGAAACTGTCGGCGGGGACGATCAAGCCAAGAGGACCCCATTTCTCTCTGGGCTGTCCCGCTGGCGTTTACTCTCTCTTTGATCTTATGGCGGATCAGCAGTATTACCCTGTAGAACAACTGAGCAGTCTGCCTGTACCATGCACGCCCACCTCCTAAAGCCAAAATTAGACACATCTTATTTTACACCACTTTGTCAAGTGCAATTTGTTTGTATGTACAGCGTGTGTGTGTGTGTGTGTGTGTGTGTGTGTGTGTGTGTGTGTGTGTGTGTGTGCGTGCGTGCGTGCGTGCGTGCGTGCGTGCGTGCGTGCGTGCGTGTGTGTGGTGGTTGGAGACAGAGTTGTTGGCTGATAAAATACATTATCTGCTGTCTGGACGCAGCATTTACTAATATAAATTTACAACTGGTGCATATGAGCAAGGCAATACTGTTCTTGTTCTTGGAACATTAATGTCATTAATGCAAAAAATGTCAAAATAAAATATGCACCAATTATACAACAAAAATCCCACTAAATATTATCAACATGTATGATGTCTTGCCAAAACTCAAAATTCAGAACAGAATGAATAGCTTAACATTACTCCGTCAGTAACCAGCAAACAATAACAGTATGAGTTGGTTTTAATGCACGTAAGTTGGTCGATGAGTCATTAGTGCTACTGAAATACATGGACAATTGAAGACTGCATCAAACATAGGAAACTACCTGGTGTCCGGTCCTACTTCGGCCGGTTACAAGGAAAGAAAGGTTGTAACTATAATATTTCTACCAAACATGGTACAAAAAATTAAGAATAACCAATGATATACATTGACACCATTTAGTGACCGAGGGGTGACCTGAAGAACCCCAGTATACAGAACTCTGTGTGTGTGTGTGTGTGTGTGTGTGTGTGTGTGTGTGTGTGTGTGTGTGTGTGTGTGTTTGTGTGTGTTTGTGTGTGTGCGTTTGTGTGTGAGAGTACAGTAGGGGGGAAGAGAGGGAATGGGGACCAGGAGAGGAAAGACAAAGCAGGCTTTGTTGAACTCGAACCTTGTAAGGAGCCTGAGGTTTGAGATGAACAGATAAAAACACACTTTAAGACCACTTACCCCCCACACTTCAGCTGCTGCCCCCTGACGGGTGGGCCACACGAGAGAGGGAAAGGGGGAATAAAACAGAGCGGAAAGAAGGAATCAAAGAATGCATTTCTTTGTTTCTGTGTTTAAGAGTTGTGCAGCCATATCTAATTCAAGCGTCTGATTTAAATTAAATCCAAAGCCTTAACTCATGCTTAATCATTCCTAATCTATACCACTGGCACAGCTGTAAGCTCTGAACGAGTCCAAGGTGGACGTCAGGTTCAGCCCAGTCTAATGTGATGGATTCCTGTTCATATAAAACCATTCATAACAATCATAAATATGTTATATTTAAGACAGGGTGCCATCCTCCCTACCCCTTCCTCCCGTCCTCCCCTCCAAAAATCAACCACGCTATTGTTCAGTTTAGCGCCGCTCCAATGTGCCAAACGACTTTGATGTAAAGACAACAGAGACGAGCCAAGTCCTTAACCAACCACTAACCGTGTTAATGAACGCTGCACCAGAAGGCTAAACGTTCATCAATATTTCATTGACTCAGTTGAACTGCGGAGCCAGGGGGCACGCTCACACACACTTTTATGTGGGAAATGACCTAATTGTGTACATGGACTTTGGGGCACTTATTCAGCTAGGAACGAGAGTCCATTGTTGAAAATGGCCTAACATTTCTATTTACCCAGCTGGTTTAGGTTTCATACTTTGCTCCTTATGCAATGAAATATTTAAGAAAACACATGTATTCTTATAAAACAGAGTTATGGGCTGGAAGAGGGTCCACTTGACAGCTGATTTGAGGCCGGGCATTTTTATTACCAGGTACTCATGCTTCTCTTTTAACATCAAAACAAAGATTTGAGAACGTGTCATTAGAAAAGGTGTATCGCACTCAGAAATATGTGTGGGTTCAAAAGCATAATGCTTAAGAATTAGGTTGACTTAAACTGTCCGTCAAAGTAGTTATCTTTATGTGTGTATTAGTGTGTGAGTGAGTGTGTGTGTGTACTATACTTTAATCAAATGGACCTTGTAGAGTTCAAACGTTCAGGCCCATAAGGCTGTTCCGGTATGTGTTTCTTGTTTGGCTTTTAAATTAACAATTAACAATCAGTAACTGATTTAAAATAAGAAAAATATGACTTTAACGTAATTCAAGCTTATGATAGTATTAGAGCAAGTTTGAGAAAATAAACGATATAATACGAAAATGATAAGGTTTTGTTTGCGGCCAAGGAGCAAGGATTTAACTGAACATTTGAATGAATGTCGGTTTTTAATAAGGTACGAAAACAAAGCACGTTAAACTAACTTCACATGTTGAAAATAATAGCGGCTCAGTCAGAATCAACTTCTGATGTATCATAACGATGACAGAGTGTTTCTCATTTGTTGAAGATTAAAGTTCCATCTTGGGAAAACCCGCCTTAGTTGTGTTTTCAAATGTGCGTTTGTGTGTTAGTGTGTGTTCACCCCAACCACCACCATTCAGCTATCCAATCGAACGCAAAGAAAGTGTACCCGTGTGTGTGTTTGTGTCTGCGTGTGTGTGTGTGCCCAGTTGGACGTCAACACCCCCCCCAACCCAGTGACGGGATGAGGGATTACCCTCACAAGGGGCCTTGCTCTTCCTCCAAATGAAGTAGTTAGTGGACATCAACACGCACATAAATCTCCCCCGTCATATTTCCCGCCGGCCCCATCTGGACGCTATGTGCCGCTCTGCTTCCTATTACCGCCGTTTGTCCCCCCCCACCACCACCACACTCCTTCCTTGTTAGGGCCGGCGCGTCCGAGCGTGCGGCCTGATCAAACCGCCGCGTCCACTTCCTGTTCGCTCCGTGGACATGTGTGGGAGTTTGGCGGGGGCCTCCGTTCACGCTCAACCTATCGGCTCTGGACGGAGAGCCAACGTCCCCCCCCAACCCAGAGCGACGCTCAGAACCACAGGGCGGGCTGGCACGCTACAATAAACACAATAAAGGTTCATAAATAAATAGTCGCCCCCGGGGGCGGCCTGCAAATGTTATGAGAGAAATGTTTTTTTTTTTTGCTCGGTGACAATGGGAGGGGGAGGCAAGAGGTTTGTGCGTGTGTCTGCCTCTGAGTGTGTGTGTGTGTGTGTGTCTGCCTCTGAGTGTGTGTGTGTGCGTGTGTCTGCCTCTGAGTGTGTGTGTGTGTGTTTCTGCAGGTGCTGGCCATATTGGAGTGGGAAGATGGAAAGGGAAAGCACAGTCAGGACGACAGGTACTTGGCAGGCCCTACAGAGTAATGCAGCTTAAATATCCCTTACTCCCACACACACACACACAAACGCACGCACACACACACACACACACACACACACACACACACGCACACCAACACACACAAACACACGCGAACATATGCCACACAGATCACACACACAAGATACACTCACACAAAGTAGAGCAGTTACGGTAAGCATCCATGCAAACACTGGTGGTCCAGACACAAGTAAATACACACACATAATAGTAATTTTGATAAAAAAAAGTGGAGACACAACGAACACACACACACAGACAAAATGATAGAGTACAGATGCACGCATATTTAAACTTTCACGCACATTCGTGGTAGGGTACAGACAGACACACACACACAGACACACAATAAGAGTGCAGCCACAGACACCCCCCACCCCCGCTCCACACACACATAGAAAGTACAGAAACTTGGTTTCACACAGAATTGCGCAATCCCCCCCAGCTTGCTTCTCCAACACAGATGGTGATCCTTCGTCCAAGATTTATAACTCAGCCTGAGACGTCTTCATTATTGTGTCTAGAACTCGGTGCTCGTGGCGCAAGTACATACGTCTGCATTAGGCGTTGATGTTTGTGAGCGCTTACAGGGATAGTGTGTGGGTATACGCGAAATGGCGCGAGTGTGTTTATGTGCGTATGCACGTGTGTGTGTGTGTGTGTGTGTGTGTGAGAGAGAGAGAGGAAAGGGGGCACTCGTGTGAGTGTCTGAGCGCCGTGCAGTTTGTTGTCGCGCCGGTGACGCCGAGAGCTAATCGAAGGAAACGGACAAATTATCTGTCCTCTCAGGAATGTCTTGATGGAGCGCGGAGTGTCGGCCAAACTCCTGTAACTGGAGTGCAGACGCTGTGCATACCATTGATGCTCTCAGCCTCTTTCTCTGAGGAGGACCTGGCAGGTTTACACTCAGAGCACGGGGTTCTCAACACAGGGGCTGGAGCACTAGCATTGTTCATGCCTTGTGGGACTGTTAATGCTAACGACTTTAGCATGGACTGGTTTAGCATTCTACGGTTGACGTGCTACTAAATGTTGGGATTGTAAAGACTTTGTATAATGGACTTGAGTATCTAGAAAACAAAGTGACAAGTCTAGATGCAACAGTCCGTATTTATTTTAATGAAACCAAGTATTGGAAGGCTGGAACTTTGAGAGGTAACATGCTTCAAGGTTGTACAGTGCATCCGGAAAGTATTCATTCCCCATCACTTTTTCCACATTTTATTATGTTACAGCCTAATTCCAAAATGGATTAAATAAAAAAAATTTCTCAACATTCTACACACAATACCGCATAATGACAAAGTGAAAAAAGCTTTTTAGAATTTTTTGCAGATGTATTAAAAAAAAAAAAAAAAAATATCAAATGTACATAAGTATTCACACCCTTTACTCAATACTTTGTTGAAGCACCTTTGGCAGCAATTACAGCCTCAAGTCTTCTTGAGTATGATGCTACAAGCTTGGCACACCTATTTTGGGGCAGTTTCTCCCATTATTCTTTGCAGATTGTCTCATGCTCCATCAGGTTGGATGGGGAGTGTCGGTGCACAGCCATTTTCAGATCTCTTCAAAGATGTTCAATCGGGTTCAAGTCTGGGCTCTGGCTGGGCCACTCAGGGACATTCACAGACTTGTCCCAAAGCCACTCCTTTGTTATCTTGGCTGTGTGCTTAGGGTCGTTGTCCTGTTGGTAGGTCAACCGTCGCCCCAGTCTGAGGTCCAGAACGCTCTGGAGCAGGTTTTCATCAAGGATCTCTCTGTACATTGCTGCATTCATCTTTCACTTGATCCTGACTAGTCTCCCAGTTCCTGCTGCTGAAAAACACCCCCACAGCATGATGCTGCCACCACCATGCTTCACTGTAGGGATGGTATTGGCCAGGTAATGAGCAGTGCCTGGTTTCCTCCAGACATGACGCTTGGCATTCAGGCCCAAGAGTTCAATCTTGGTTTCATCAGACCAGAGAATTTTGTTTCTCATGGTCTGAGAGTCCTTCAGGTGCCTTTTGGCAAACTCCATGCGGGCTGTCATGTGCCTTTTACTGATGAGTGGCTTCCGTCTGGTCACTCTACCATAAAGGCCTGATTGGTGGAGTGCAGCAGAGATGGTTGTCCTTCTGGAAGGTTCTCCCATCTCCACAGAGGAACACTGGAGCTCTGTCAGAGTGACCATCGGGTTCTTGGTCACCTCCCTGACCAAGGCCCTTCTCCCCCGATTGCTCAGTTTGGCCGGGCAGCCAGCTCTAGGAAGAGTCCTAGTGGTTCCAAACTTCTTTCATTTGCGAATGATGGAGACCACTGTGCTCTTTGGGACCTTCAATGCTGCAGAAATTTTTTGTGTACCCTTCCCCAGATCTGTGCCTCGATACAATCCTGTCTCGGAGGTCTACAGACAATTCCTTGGACTTTATAACTTAGTTTGTGCTCTCACATGCACTGTCAACTGTGGGACCTTATATAAACAGGTGTGTGCCTTTCCAAATCATGTCCAATCAATTGAATTTACCACAGGTGGACTTCAATCAAGTTGTAGAAACATCTCAAGGATGATCAGTGGAAACGGGATGCCCCTGAGCTCAATTTTGAGTGTCACAGCAAAGGGTGTGAATACTTATGTACATGTGATATTTAATTTTTTTATTTTAAATACATTTGCAAAAAATTCTAAAAACCTTTTTCACTTTGTCATTATGCTGTATTGTATGTAGAATGTTGAGAAATTTTTTTTATTTAATCCATTTTGGATTTAGGCTGTAACATAATAAAATGTGGAAAAAGCGAAGGGGTATGACTATTTTCCGGATGCACTGTATATGTACATAAACACAGGCCTGCGTTTGACAGTTTCCTCCCTGAAACCTGTAATCCAACCAACTTTTCATAAGACACCAAGCTATTAAAGAGGCATACAGATTGATCTGCAGGTCTACTGTAGTTATATAGGCAAATGTTACGAGTTCCTAAATGAACCGAGCTGAACTGGGCTAGGTTACTCACTGACGGTAAGTCCCGCTAAAGTGCAGTGTGAACAGGAATGATGTGGACCCCGGAGAATGTGGGTAATAGCTCATTACTGCAGTGTGGGAAGAAACCAAAATGGTGACTGGCTCTTTTGATTGTTACGCATGTTAGGGAGATGGATCACCAGTTTTCTTATCTATCTCCCAGCTAAACAACACCTGCTAATGATAATTATTCTTTGAAAAAGATCTAGGTATTCCCATGCTGATTCATCAATGTAAAGTATGTGTGTGTGTGTGTGTGTGTGTGTGTGTGTGCGTGCATGTGTGTGCGTTTGCTGGAAAGTGGAGGGGGGAGAGAGAAGGATAAAAGAGCAAGACATAAATAAGGGGAAGGAAAGAGGGCAGTGGGTAACAGAGTGGAAAAGGGGAGAGAGTAGCGCCCCAGGATGCCTTCAGGGGGGCTGGGTGGGATAGGATGGAGGGGACTCCCTGTACAATAACACACCTCCTTTAGACTGTAATCCTGTCTGTTTGTTTAATAAGTCATACAGCTGGTGTGCCACTTACGACCCCCTACCTGTGTCTACACACAGGAAAACAATCACCCCCACTCACACAAACACACTTCATTACACACAGACACTAACACACCTTTGGGCTAAACACACACACAGACAGACCCACACACAAACACGCAGCTGTGAAGGTAGGTGTCACACGTCCATGCCAGATAAAACGACTGTTCTCTTTTGAGCAGCTATTGGCCCTGCAACTTGATAAAATTCCTCCCAACATCTGTCAAGGAAATTCAAGACCACAGTACTAAATGTTAAACACCGGTCAAAGCAGCCAGGCCAGATCTGATAGATAAAAACAAAACAAAAAAAAATACAAAAATGCAAAGCTACAGTTTTTTTTAAGGGAATGTGGAACACTTACGCTGCATCAAACTTCCACAGAGTGCTAATGCCTCGCAGGAAAAAGGTCATCTGGGAAAAAAGTCCTCCCTTGGGGCAGAAACAAACACACACAGGCTTTTGTGAGCTTTCCCAAAATATCATTGTTAAAACCTGTTGTAATAGGGGCCACCATTAAAGTTGTGTTCAATGAGGTTTAGCTCTGTTAAACAAGGTTCTTTCCCCCCCCTGTATCGGGGGCATGTGTTTCTGATTATTTCTGGGGAAACACAATAGGCCTCTTGAACGAAGTACTTGATCCTGTTCAGTTGGATTCGGGTTGACACTTTGCCACAATCCCCTAGCCGCAAACAGCGACAATGAAACACGATCCCGTAAACAATCCATGTTTCTGTTTTAGAACCCATTTCTGCACTCATGATGGAACTCCGCAAAGGTTCAGAAAGCGTAATCAGATTACAGTGGGTGGCATGGCAAGGCCACGCGAGTCCGCAAACAAACAAACCAGGAGCCCCAGTGTTTAACAACATCAGGCCAGCTACTACCTCACAATCCATTCGTTTTCCTCAGTAGAATATATATTGCGTAACAAATAATAATGATTAATATAACTTGAGTTTAAGAGAAGCAGTAGTGTCAATTAATATGAAGTTGTACATAAATAATCAAATCACAAATATCCCCAGTGAAACCTGAGACTGTGGTGGCAGATGCTTTTACCAAAGGGGAGCATACATGATGAAGAGGAAAGGTCCAAGCACAGAGCTTTGTGGCACACCTCGGTTGATATGGCCAATGGTGGAAATGGAGTCTTTGATGATGATTGGAGGGGAGTGGCTGTTTGATGGACGAGAACAGCATTCTAAGCTTGTGCTGCTAAGCGCTGATGAGAGTAGAGTAGTATTTTGTCTTGGTCTGGGACAGAGCATTTTTATAGCTGTGCGTGTGTTATTTGAAGGCCTCAATGTACAGTTAGGCCAGATATTGTATAGCGCCTCTCCGGCTGATGTCCTGTGGCCTTCATGAAGCGGCGTGCACGTGTAAACCAGGGGGCAGGACAGGAAAAGGACACTGACCAGGTTTCAAGTGGTGCGAGAGTTGAGACTGGTTGTTAAGGTTACATTAGAGAGATTCAAGGTAACCCTAGGAGGATTTGGGGCCAAATGGGACATGATTTTGTGATATGTTTATGCCAATGCTTTGGCAGGGTGACAGGAACGGTAAAGGAGATGGCATGATGGTCAGACACACCTAAGTCCAGGCACTGGAAGTGGGAAAGATCAAGGCCAGTGGCGCACACCAAATCCAGTGTGTGACACTTATTATGTGTAGGACCTTGGACATGAAAGTAGGGTCATCACGATACCAAAATGTTCCTTATGATAAAATACCGGCACAAGTAGCACAATACCAAGTAGCTCCACGATACCACCGCAAATAAAATATTTTTTTTCCATCACTAAAACAAATGCATATTTACATCTGAATGGCATGTGGCTGCTTACATGTTTACAGTTAATGCACTAATTAACTGAGCACCACAAGACTTATACCCATACCGTTCACAAAAAGAAGAAGTAAATGTTTACATTTTTGCGTTTGTGACAGACTGAAAACACAGTTGAGTTCACCATCTCCGAGTACAGCCACTTTATGTAGTTGCCGGGTAAGGACCACGCCATGACGCGGCCGAGGAAATCGATATCAGTCACAGCAACGTTAGCGAAGATTGTGTGGTGAATACGTGGCAACTCATAATAGGTGTGGGGAGAAAGAGGCAACCCGCTCCAATGTTGTTGACTGTGATTTGAATGCCATGATTTCAGTACCACAATTAACAGTTGGGGCTGAATGTATACAAAATTTCCTCAGCAAGAACTGCAATAATTAGCTGCTGGCTAGCGGGCTACTTACATTTCCAGGCCTAGTGGTGGTACCAACAGTTTGATTTCTGTGATTGGTTTCTGCTGTGTCGGTTACAACCTCAACGTCCTGTGATCAAATGTGTCTTTGATGGTAACAGACTTTTGGCTTGGCACGGCATGGTGCGGCTTGGCAGGGTTTCCCACAATGTGGACTGCCAGTTCAAAGTCTCCCGTTACTCCTCGCATCAAGAATAAGATGACAATGAACAGCACACACAAATGGATCACAACCTTAGACACAGGAATATTCTCATTTTAATTCAAAGCCATAATAAAGATAAACAAAGCATGTATTTGAAGTTTACATCTTTAAACGTTATATTCAAAACCCCTGTGAACAATATTAGCAAAATTAATGTTTTCAATGCAATGAATGAATCGGAAACTAATTTACAAATTGAGGCGTCCATGTAAGATTCACTGTAACATTCAGGTCTTACACGAACAGCTGGAAATGGAGAACTCAGCTCTGGTTTTAATGTTTGCTATTTTCTGCAACCTGGCCTTATTTTAGCAGACTGTCTTGTATCCATCTATCCGGTCAGCTATAAAATGAATCCCCCCCTTCCACCCTCAGTTGGTCTATGAAGTAGCTAGCCAATAGCGACAGAAAGAGACAGCATTCCTCCAAAGCTGCTTCACTTCACTGCCCCCCACCTCACCGTGTCCCTGCCCCAGGCCCCCTGACGTTAGCTTCCAGAGAGAGGGCAATACCATCGGCATGCCCCAGCTTTGATTAAAGGAAATGGTTCCATCACACGGTTTCCAAGAGCAACAAGACATTCAGACATGCCTGTGTGCAGCTGGCTTTGGCCAATAGCTGAGGCGCTTTACAAGGGGCAGGCCGACAGGTGTGCTGCTGCAGAGAGGCTGACAGTATGGAACAGATCAGAACAGAGGCCCAAACACGGGCCAAACAGTGACACACACTGCATGGTCATAGAAATAGGAGTGAGTAGAAAGGACAGCGATGGAATCCATTTCTAGTTCAATCGGGGAGTTAGCTGTTGTGGCCATTTTAGCTAGAGAACACTGCCGCTACCATCACTCCAGAATTTGTTTCCTGGTTAAACATAGTTGTAAGAGTTGATAAACCATTTGGTTGCAGGAGTTGAAAAACTACAGCTGACATTTTGTTTTACATATTTGTTTTTTTTCCCCTCCTCCCTAAAAACCTAACTTGAATTACTAACATGTTCAGCATATAGACAGAGGGACATAGTTTAGGGCTGACCATAGTGCAATGCATCAATGATAATGCAAGAGTTGGATGCCTTGTTCAAGGTCACAATGACCAAGTGAAAACATTTTTCAAATCTGTCGCTGATAAAATGTTGACTTTGCACCTAATTTGTTTATTGACATTTTATTTTAAGTGAAACAAGGAACAGACTTACTGTATATTACCAACATTGAATCAATATAGCTTTATATGAACTTTCAATAATACATCAAATAAAACAAATAATTCAATCAATGTGTCCAATATTTGTTATCATTTTCTTTTTTCCTTTTTTTCTTTTTACTTAAAAATATGATTTTTCCACTATAAGGTCCCAAAAATATATTTGACAACTCAAACGTGTACGGATTAGGATTTCTACATCCGTAAACTGTTATACCAAAAGTCTTTGGCATCTAAAATGTAAGTGCACTTGAACCATTTTGGGCTGAACAAATCAGTCTTTCTCAGTGGCTTCAATCAGTCTTTGGTATGAATATTGCCCAAAGCAAGGGAATCTTCTCTCTCTCTCTCTCTCTCCCTCTCTCTCTCTCTCTCTCTCTCTCTCTCTCTCTCGCTCTCTCTCTCTCTTTACTTTCTACTTTGCTCTTCTACCCCCTGTCCTATCAGCTTTCTTTTGTTTCTCCACTAACCCTCTACTTCACCACCCTCCCTCTCTCTTCCTCCCTTTTCCTTTCTCTCTCCATCTCTCCCTTCCTCCCCCCCTCTCTGGCTCCCCGGCGCTACCTGCAGCCACAGGACTCCACCACCATGTCCTCGTACTGTTTGTACACCACGTTGTTGGCGGAGTCGATGTACAGGATGCTGATGGGGCTGAGGCGGGTGGGCACGCAGCACGTGGGCGGGGTGGACTCAGGATCCATGGAGTTCATGAGCGTCTGGATGATGGCGTGGTTGGTGGGCTCCAGGTGCGAGCGGATGGGGAAGTCGCAGACGCCGTCGCAGTGGAACGCCTCGTACTCCAGCGGCGCGATGATCCAGTCGTCCCAGCCCATCTCCTTGAAGTTGACGTGGAGCTGTCGCCGGTGGCAACGCGGCTTGGCGGCCGCCTGGGGCTTGGCCGCCGGCTGGGGCACCTTCTTGGCGCCGGCCCTGGCGGGGGGCGCCCGGCGCATCCGGCGCTGCGTGAACAGGTACTCGTACACGGTCTTGTTGTCGTGGCCCGAGCGCGCCTTGATCTCGTTGTAGAACAGGTCGCGCTTCTTGGTCTTGCCGAACGCCAGGAAGAAGGCCTTCTCCTTGCTGGTCCTCCCCGACCGGCCGAAGCCCAGCACTCGCAGGTCCACGGCCCGCCCGCCCGGCTGCTCCAGCGCCTCCAGCTCAAAGCACAGCTGGCCCTGAGCTCGGCCCGCTGGCCCTGCCGCGTTCCTGAAGGTCTTCAACAGCTTCCAGATGTCAAACACCTCCCACTTGCTGCTCTGGCTGTTTGGCTCCTCCAAGGTGCGGGAGAGGAGCAGGGAGGCTTTCTGTTTGCCTGCTGCGCAGGTATAGAGCCGCAGGCAGGGGGCGCCAGCGGAGGACGTCAGCGCGGCGAGGGCGGCGGCCTTGCGCGGGTCCGACAGGCGCTTCCTGAGAACGCGTAGCTCCGCCCCCAGCAGCCCCTCCCTCTCCAGAGAGCTGATGTTGAAGTGGTACTTCTGCTTCCTCAGCAGCGGGGCGCGCTCATCTAAGAGAGAGATAGACCAAGAAAACACACACACACAAGAGCACACAAAACAACCACACACACACACGCACACACATACACACACACAGACATGCATAAATGAAAGCATTCATTTTGACACATTCGTGCATTCAGACAAACACAGGTGCAAACAGAGACACGCATCAGGGGGAAAAAAAAAGAGGAAAATAAGGAAGGAGGAAAGAAAAACGTAAATAATTAGTCAAATTAACTGGAAATATTTTCACAACTGCTTCCGTGTTAATACGGCCCCTCAGGTGCGCAAACAAACAACCATCATGGTCATGCACACACACCCCTGTCACACGCACACCGACCACAGCGCAGGAAGTACAGATAAACAAAGGGGCACTGCGTAATGTTCTCTCTCCGAGGGGAATCAGAGTCAACCTCCACCCGTCCCAACCCCAAATGAGATCCAGAGGGGCCTGCCTGCGAGCTAGCTTCCCCTTTCCTTGAGTCCCCGGCTAGGGCCTTAGCATGCGTTCAAAAGTACATTAGAACCAGACCGTCCGACCACAGGGAACGGTAAACATGGGGTTGTAGTAGACGTGCCTGCAGTGGCAGCAACAACAGCAGTGAGCAGAGCAGAGGAGAGAGCAGAGAGGGAGGGAGACCCCGTACCGGCTCCCCCTGCAGACGAGGGCTGCACCAAACACCTACAGGGCGGCCAGGGCACCTGATGGGCTGTAAGGGATTTGCTTTCTCTGTCTGTGTATGCCTATGTGTTTCTGGGGCCTGAAAAGGCCACCCAGAAATCAGGAAGAGATGGCAACGATAAAGAGATGGAGAGAGGAGAGGCGTCAGGGGAGGGGAACGAGACAGAGAGGAGGATGTTTGGAACAGAACAGACACGAAAAGAAGAAGAAAGGAGAAAGGGAGGGATGGAAAGGGTTGTGATTTTGTTTTGAAGAAAGAGGAGACGAGGCAAGGTTTAATTTGGGAGATGCCATTCAGTAGAATGTCTGACAGGGCAACTCGGAGCGAGATGAAAGACAAACAATTAAGTTATGAGTAAGTAATAAAATGTGAAACATCTATAAATAATCTATTAAAAAAAACACATAAGAAAAGTATGTCTGCGAGAAAACACGACTTGTTGGATAATTTGAAAAGACACAATGTTAGAAAGTTAAAGACCAATGTACTTAAAAATAAATAAACAGTTCTAAAGGCAGACTGAGAAAACAGAGTGTGAGAGCACTAAAACAAAGGAAGCAAGAGCGATAAACTGTATGCCATGGCATCAGTTACACACTTTACCCAGCAGCAGGCACAGGAGGTCACCAGCGATTTGCCGAGGACACGCTGCACAAATAAATACCGAATTAAAAGCGCATTAAGTACTTGAAATGTAAACCTTTCGGGGGGGCAAGACATATTCAACATGCCATGTTTAAACACCACTTTAAACAGTTTTACACAGTAAAGATAACATTACGTGGAGGCCACCCTTTTTGTGGGCGATCGCACAGTTTATTTGTTCTCCAGGGTTACTAAATCACACGGACGGACTAGAGGTGTGGCCGCTGGTTGTTGCCGGCCAGATGGCGAAATCTGCAGTGTAGAGGTTCAGATGCACAAACTTCAGCCTTTGCCGAGAATGCAGAGTACTCTCACACTCACTGGTCGTGTCCAAGCCCCCCCACAGCTGTTTTACCAGTATGCGAGCAATCTCAATATTGAAACAAGTTTATTGAGAATGCTGGCAGGCCCCTTAAACACAAGGGGTATTTATTATCTACGTTTAGGAATTTATCTAAAACAGATTAGAAGTGCATAATATAGACGGGAGCATAGCTAAACGAAAATAACTTTGCCAAAAACATACACAACGATGTAGGTGGACAGAAAACGTAGACTACAAAGCTAAATACGAAAGCGCATTCTGACTAACAAGGAAACACTGAACATTTTACCTTGTCCTTTATCCACGAAGCTCGTGATGGTGTTAGCCAAACCGGCCTCGTTGAGCACACTACTGTTGAAATCTCCGGTAGATAACGACCAGTATAACGACAACATGTAATCGTGAGGGGTCACCAGCGGGTGTTTATGCAAGTCTCTGTCGTGCGGTTTTCCTGTGGCTTTCGCACTTCTCTGTGCCACGGGGGCCGCGGGTTGCTTTTGCGTACCAGCGGCTTTATTAGGTCCAGTGCGCCCCGCTAATGCGGCAACCCTCGTTCCAGATTTCCCAGTATTTTTCCCTGGTTTTGCAGCCACGGGTCCTCTTCCCGTGCGCACGCTAAGAGCGGCAGGACCGTGCGTCCCACCGGCATCTTTGACATCTCCGGGTACCCAAGTGCGCGCAGCCTCCTTTCGACCCAAATAGACTGTTGCCCGTTGCATGTGAGCCCATTTCCCTGTTGCTCCGCGCGGTGATGACGCGGATGTTACTTTGCTTTTAACTGCTGCCTCTCCTTTAATAAGCGGGGGTCCAGTACGAATGCGCGTGATTCTTGCAGCACTCCCCGGAGAAGGCTTCCAGTCAATTGTCTGTAATCTGCCGCCACCTAATCCGGGTCCCGGGTCTTGAACTCGGTCAACTGCGTATCCTCCCCGCTGACTGTCAAGTGGCCCAGTTCGGCTGAGTGCCGCAAGGATGAGATCGAGGTAGAGGAGAGTCCAACAGCCCAGTAGGAGAGGGAGACGGTGCAGAACGTTCATCCTTTGATCTTCCTCTGCCTTCTATCCAGGGAGAAATGCGCACCGGCTTTTCCCAATTGGAATGGTCGAACATGAACGGATTTGTAAAAGTGGAGATAAAGACTAAAATTGAGTTTTGTACAATTAATGAAACCATTCAAACCGTTACTCACTAATCTGTTATCTAGAACCATAGTGAAAAAAAAGATCTCTCCGTCACTGCACCACTTCCCGAGGTAGAAGCCCAAGTAAAAGGATTGAGACTCGCAGTTGGGGAAACGGGACTTGCCTTAAACTCACCAACTATATTCTGGTGGATATCTTGTAAGAGACTTGTTTAAATCCCTCTTTTTCCAAGAGGGAAGAATGGCGTAATGCTGCCGTAGTCTCTTTTTTTCCTCTAAAATTTGAACCACGTCCAGTGAAAATATTTCACACACACATACACGCACGCACGCACGCGCACTTACACGCGCACTTACACACACACACACACACACACACACACACACACACACACACACACACACACGCAGATCTGCAGGTGCTCTGAACGCCTCTCCCAACCTGAATTCAGGAATTGGAAACGAAATTCCAGCAAAGCGTTTTAATTATTCTCTGATGTCATACTGTCCAAACTCATTTCACTGCAATATTGCTCTTTAAATCTTCCTTGCTCTTTCCACTACTAGTGACTCACGCACTACATGAAAAGGCACTAAAACCCAAAGTTTTGCTTTATGTCATTTACAGTAAAGTGAGCGTTTTCTTAGGGCTCCCAAGCTTTCTAAACAAAGGGGTGAAAAGGGCAAATGTGTCAGCAGGTCCCAAGTACCTCTGGAGTTATTGCTCTCTATGGCTCTTACACTTAAACAGTTACCAAAATCACATCTACCTCTAGTAAAGTCAATGGAGACACTTAGGTGCCTTGTTACAGTTTACTCAATAGAATAAAATAAGAAACACTATATTGAATTAGAATATGATTAAGAAAAAGAGGATTGCCATTCTAATTATAAGTGAGGTTTATTTGAAACAAACGCCCACGGGAAACGGTAAAAACGTGTTGAACACAAGATGCACAAGGACAACCGCAGCCTGCTTTGTCTTCCAGGTAACACGTCTCGCTCAAAAGCACAATGGCGCTTTGTGGCACCTTGACTATCATTACCCTCAATTCCAACCACACACCGTGATTGAAAGCACGAACCCCAGTTCAAAATGTTCTCACCTGACCTGGACACGTCTGGACACACAAACCTTCCACAAAGCACTAAGTTGCCAATCTCAGCCTATAACTTTGCCTGTCGGTCAAGGGATTGGAAATGTCCAGTCCCTGGCAACGCCGACCCACTCTGACACTCCACTGACCCGAGGTCTGTGGCTTTGAGCGGTGCCCGCGGTTCTTATAGCGGAGCCCTCACTGCCAGTCTAATTTATAATGCCATGCTGCGGGCCAACTGCTACAGTGTCATAAATCGAGCTCAGGCTCAAGGCTTTAGAAATAATTAGACGCCAAAAAGGTAAGGTTCACTTTTTCCCAAATTTGGCAGACCAGCACGTCTCCGCAGGATTGAAATAGGAGCTGGTGTTTTTGTATGTTTGGACTCGATTTCGTCTTTCCTCTACCTGTGTGTGTGTGAGCATGTGCAGGTAGCCTAGTGTGTGTGTGTGTGTGTGTGTGTGTGCGTGTGCGCGCATGTGTGTGTGTGTGCAGTCCGCTCCGCATGGGGCGGTGAAGATAAATGCACCTGGGGGATTGGACAATGTGAGTCTGTCGCTGATTGCACATAAACGTTTCCCTGGCCCAGTCAGTTCAGCTCCGGGACTAGAGAGCAGTATGTTCAACCTAAGGAGCAGTGACGGCTGCCTAGGACGTCCTCAACTAGGGTTTCATAAAGCGTTACTGAGGCAAGACATGGCTATCACTCATCTACATGCATGCAACTACACACACACACACACACACACACACACACACACACACACATGCATGGATTTGGACACAAGCACACACACACACACACACACACACGCACAAATGCATGGATTTGGACACAAGCACACACACACACACACACACACACACACACACGTGTGGCCACACACACCATGCACCATGGTCTTTGACTAACATCTGAATTACCGTCGGCACAGTTGCTATGATGGAGAGACTGTATGGGAAAACTGTAAAAACCTATGTGTGTTTGTTTGTGCAGACCTGGGTTTAGCTCGAGGGTAATATTAGGGACACAGACACACACATAAATACACACAGACATGCACACTCCCACTCACACAGGACTTCCAACCGAAACACTCACACACACACACACAGAAGACATATACACACGGAACCCCTCACACACACAGAAACACACACACACACACACACACACACACACACACTGAAGACACAGAGGAACGAGCACTGCTCTCGCTGGGGTTGCAAGCCTCAGCACTTGCGTGGGCCACCTCTTTCTCTTTTTTTACTTGTCTTTGTAAAAACAAGGCGAGCGCAGCGGATTCCGTGTCCAACTGTCAGAGGTGTTCTCCCCCTCCTCAGGATGTGTATAAAACACACTCTCTAACACACACACACACACACACACACACACACACACACACACACACACACGCAGAGGAAATGTGGTTTACCTTGCCTCGTCTCCGCCGACTTGTAGTGGAGCCAGCCCCCAGACAGAACATGGCCTTTGTGTTGCCGCTGTGCTTGCCCTGGAACAATGATAATAACCGCGCGGGAGTGTAGGTGTGTGTGTACACTAGCTCTATTGAGACAGACAAGGGTGGCAGGCAGAGAGAAACCACAGAAGAAGACGGTGCTCTGCCATGAGGTTAGCACAAAAATAAAATAATTCGTCTGGTCCACTTCTTCCATAACTTTGAAGCAGTGCTAGGAGACAGGGGATTTTATATGGCTTAAACACACACGGACGCACGCATGTGCGCGCATGCACACACACACACACACACACACACACACACACACACACACACACACACACATATATGTTCACTTACAAATCTTCCCCGTACAAAACCTTTACTTTAAAGAAAAAAAATTCAACTTTAAAGAGGTCTGTTGTGGAGGTTCCAACCTAAACAAGTGATACCGTCCTAAAGGGATGGACTGAAAAAGATGGCTGACATGGTCAATGTCCTTGATTCTGTTGTTTGATCAGAGATCATGAGGCCACACTCTCCCAGTCCAGTATCTTGCTAGCTTGGTTTTTTAACCATGGAATTAATTTACTCATGAGAGCGAGATAAACCTTTTATAATAACATGAATATCACCATGTTTTCAGATACAAGTGTGCATTGTACTGCAGCAATGTGTAGCTAAAAACAATAACTAAAATCGATTGACTTTGATTCTAACATAACTGCTTAAATTGCACCATTCAACGTTTATAGTGAAGCATTCCAGGTCATATAGATCCGCGTTAAAACAACAATTTCATCTTTAAAAACATAATTTTAAACTCCTCCGGCATTGTTTGTGCCTACAGTTTTCTGAGCCAAAGCTGAACTCCAGTGCCCCTATGGTTCAAGCTGCCGAGTCTCATCTGCAGAGAGTTATGACCAGAGACCTGACCCTGGGTCTGTGGTTGAGCCTGGTAATTGACTGCAAAACCAGAGCCGGCGCAGCTGTAAACAGACGCTGCACCAGTGCCCCCTTTAGGCTAGGGCCTGGCCCACTCTTTCTGGAACGGATTGGGAACATCTAAGCCCTGCTTGGAGGGCTCTCTACGGGCTCCAGGTGGGCCCGACAATGTGATGGGGATCACCGCCAAACTCTGTTTATTAGTGTTTCTTCATCACTCCCAGAGAGCTCTCCCGGAGGGGGGGAGGGGGAGGGGGGGGGGGGGTACGCAGCGGCCCCAGACGGTTCTCCGTCGCACACTATGACCGGGGCTGAGCGCAACAGAGCTGGACGGGAGGGCTCTGCTGAGAAACAACGAAACGATGACAACTGTGATATTCCAGTTGAACCGGTCACATGACCTCGTAGGTAGTTAGGGAATGGAAAAACAGGCGGACACTTTTTTTTTTCTTCTTTACCAAGTGTTTGTGAAAAACAGCTTTGTTTCTTTCAAGACAGACCCTTACATATTGGTTTGATTTCTGCCTCCCTAGAAAAAAAAAAGAGGCCCGCCGCCTCTGTCTCTCCGGTGGTTTTCATTTTGCCGGTCTGTGTGGACCGACCGCAGCGCAGCCATTCCGTCCCCGCGCGGCTCGGTATCTCATGCGGCTGGCGGGGCTCCAGGCCGAGGGTCAGCTTGTCACCGCGCCTCTCTTAAAGGTAATGACTCTGGCCCCTTCTTCAAGGCTGCTGCGTCACCTCGTCTGTCGTCGCCCACCCCCCCCCCCCCCCCCCCCCCGGGGACCTTTGACGGCCTGAATGCCGTGTTGTTACGGACGGTGGATGAATGGACAACGTGAGGCCGCCGCGCCTCGACTCCGGTCGGCACGCGGCTCTAACACTCCACATCCCCCCCCACACACGATACACGCCTCACCTTTCGGGGGAGGGGGTGCAGTTGTCAGACAGGGAAGGGTCAGAGTCGGAAAGACGAAAAGACAGTACAAGGTCGAGAGGCAAATTTTGTTCAGTCGTTTTCTCGTCTAGCAAAGACCCTTCTAACAAAGACCCACCTAAATAAATAACCAATATTTATGTCACAGCGGTTTTTCTCTTTTGGTGTTGGTGCGTACTAAGCTCATGAAGACCATTAAGGAACAAGGCCTCAAAAAGGTTGAAGTGTGTTTGTAGTCTCTCTCTCTCTCTCTCTCTCTCTCTCTCTCTCTCTCTCCGGCTGCATCGCTCGGCCATGTGCTGTGATGTGATCCTCAGGGGCCAGAAGAAAGAGGCCCTTCTCTCTCACACAAGCCGTTGCTTTTTCACCTGAGCCGCAGGTGTTTGCTCTACGTGCCTGTGGCTTGGAGTGCTCCCGGCCACGCTCGTTGGAAGTGTTTACCCAGGCCCTTTCCGCGTGCCCCCGCGCCGGGCCAGCGCTGCCGCGGGGGCCCTCTGATAGAGTGCTCCGTGTGTTCCTGCCACGGTGATTGTGGCCTATTGGCTTCCATGGAGGCCCCTTTGACGTACGTGCAGGTGGAAATGTGTCGGGGGTGGGGGGCTGGGGGGGGGGGGGGGGGGGGGAGGTAGGGTGTTAGTGATTATGAATAATCATTACCAATATCCAGCTGGGGTGGAACCGTGGAGTTAGACAGGTCTACGGGACGGAACACTGTGCACCGTTTAGATGTGGACTTTTGAAGGGGTGTGTGTGTGTGTGTGTGTGTGTGCGGGGGGGGGGGGGGGGAGGGGCAGCGGACAAAAACGGACAAAAACAAAAAAACACTGACACTAACAAATCAAAAGCTGGGGGTTGCATTTTTGAATAGATGTGTTTGTCTGTCTGAACTGGAGACTGAACCACAGAATCAATGCATTTGGTATGACACCATGTTATGCGTGCCCCTTTGGACTGGAAAAACAGACAGAATCTGCAACAACCGTGGACAACACTAGACTCGCTAGTTGTCACAAGCAACAAGTCTTTGTTTTTACAAGCACACCTCTATTTGCCAGCACAGGAAGTAGACTTCACAGACATGTCTTATATTTCTTCACCACAGACACTTTTGTGTTCTCGTTCGAATTTTTAAGTACCTTCTGCAATTAAAAAAAGGTTTAGAAATATTCCAAAACCTTAATTTATTCAGAGATAAGCATGAGAATGTAATTTGCCAAATGTATTTAACACAAAGCTAATAACCGGGTAAATTGTGAAAGCTGGAACATTAGTAAGCAATCAGTTTAAAAAAATAAAAAAATAAAAGAAAAAAACACACTAAAATACACAATTATCTCATTACATTGTGCCAGAAGGCAGGTAACGAATTAAATCAACCACAGAACAACACGTACAGAACAAATGTTTCAAAGCAAGATTTTCCCAGTGTCTTCACACATACGAGGAAAGAGAGTTTCGATTGTAAACTCCTGGACAACTTTCTTTTTTTTGTATTTTTAACATATAGGTAAAAAAAAATTGCTGTCAAAATCTGTACCTAAGCATTAAATAAACACACTATTTCAAAACACACAGAACACCTGCTTCAATCACTTTCTCATTCCCTTTCTTCTCTCTTACCTTCCGTCTCTCTCTCCTGAACCATACCCCTCTCTCCCTTTCCCACTCGTTGCCCCCCCCCCTATAAATCCCACCCTTCCCCCCTCGGCCCCTCCCGTCTCCTATGAAGCACATGGCCCTCGTATCACCTGACGTGCGGACGCCATCGTTTATTTTCACGAGGATACGTTTTCTAGCATTCTCGGCCAGGGACAATATTATGCTGGAAACATGCAGGTATTAACTGTTAGATTTCAGCAGGTAAAATAAACGCCCGTTGGCCAGGCTCCGGCCCAGCTCCACACAGAGGAGGTTGTGTGTGAATGGCCTTGTGCTAATGAAACACACGAGGGGAAACTTAATCACTAATAATTACTCCCACACCCTTTCCATCCCTCCATCCCTCCATCCATCCGCTCTTCCTCCCGCCGTCCCTCCATTCATTCGCTCCCTTTCTACACCTCTCCCTCCCGCCTTCCAGTCGTCTCTCCATCCCTCCTTTTCCTCCTCACTCGCACCTTTCAACTTCTCTCCCGCGTCTCCCTCTTCCCTCTCGCCATCCCTCCGCTTCCTCCCTCTATTTTTCTCTCTCCCACCATCCCACCCCTTCGGCCCAGTAATCCAGGTGATTTCAGACCCCCCCCCCCCACACTCGTTTATCTTTTCCTCCTCTTTTGATTTCAACGTGACATTCATCTTCGCCCCCCTGTTTCCTGCCGCGGGTTGCTAGGCATGCTGCCGGGGCTGTGGAGCCCCTCACAGGCCGTCCTTTCATATGGAGCCGGGGAGCCGCTGCTAAACACTCCCTTATGCTCTGACCTTTACCTCGCCGCGGCCAAGTAGACAAACACGCAGGGACCCACGTCTGCGCACACTCCCCCCGCAGCTGGACGGTAACGATGATGGAGCTGCCCTCGTAGCCAGCCAGCTGACGGGCACCTACTTTGTGGTCACTTTGCATTGGCGTGAGCCCTGCTGGATGGCGGGCTGGCTGGCTGGCTGATAGGTTGGCTGGCTGGCTGGCTGGCTGGCTGGCTGGCTGGCTGGCTGGTTGGCTGGCTGGCTGGTTGGCTGGCTGTCAGCGGGCCTTGGCCTTTACGAAGTCCCACTATGCCACTTGGACAGACAGAAAAACAAAGGGAGCTAGGAAGAAAGGTTGTGAAAATGAATCTGTCCATATTGTAACGACAAAAGGTGTTGTGAGTGCGAGTCCACAGTGTGTGAGTCCACAGCTTTAAATGTATATGTGGTTTCAAATAAAGGAGAAAAATCACATATAATAAGTTCATTAATAAAATTATTTCAAACTTATTTTTTTGCGAGTATTGCCAGGCTACAACCTCAGGTAGTGTGACAGTGGTGTTGATGAAAACCATGACTAAAGCTTAAAACTCAGATAGAGGAGTACAGTGAAAGAAAGCTAAACAGACATGAAAACCAATTTGAATGATTCAAATAACACGTCTCAAAATTAGGACCCCATTCTGTTAACGTTACTGATGCCTAGAGTTGACAACACCCCAAAGTCCTCATGATTACCCAAGTCTGACGCCACAATTGTGAACTTTATTTCCCCCTAGTGGCCGTAATTGAGCAAGACCACTTTTGAGCATTCAACCCATAGATGGCGTGCAATGTTTAGGGTTGGTCCAACTGTAAATTATACTGGACTGGGCAACGTATAACTGTGTTGTTTACAGTTTTTCACAATTGTTAAAACACATTTTTTGAAACCTTGCCCCATTTTCTCAAGACTTTGAACACAAATCCAAATATTCAAACTATATTCACATAACCCCTGACTCTTCTGGCAGAAATCAAACAATTATTTCATATCGTAAACACAGCCAGTCAAAATATAACAATTACAGAGCATTTATTAGACACTACATCAGAAAATGGAGAACACAGCGTCCAGGGCATATAGTCAGTTTTTTGTAGTTACTAAGTTTTAATTTTTTTTGCATATAGTAAACACATTTTGCAAAAACAAAAGTATAATAGTTATCACAACTTGGTGCAGTGAATTTACTGTAAGTACTGCAAGTACGTAATACAGTATTTG
The DNA here is from genome assembly GCA_026901105.3 of Galaxias olidus. Lineage (NCBI taxonomy): Eukaryota > Metazoa > Chordata > Actinopteri > Galaxiiformes > Galaxiidae > Galaxias > Galaxias olidus. The sequence continues at coordinate 316,371 of JAPMUY010007235.1, forward strand.
CGTAATATCTGTATATTCAGCTCTTGCAAAAAATACAGTAATCCCAAACAACAATGAAAACTACAGTAAATGAATAGCACATTACAGTACACTCCAAACAATTTTGCAACTGCAAAATCAAAGACAATGAGAGATTACTGTAATTCTGCCTCAGCATCACGTCTTTTACAGTTGCCCGAATTTCCAGTAGGGGTGAGATCCTCCAAGTGACCATTGAATTTCATCAGAAATCACAGTTTTTTAAGATTTGAATTTGTTTTACGTGTACGTTTTGAGAAAATGGGTGAAGGTTTGAAGAAATGTGTTTTGCAATTGTGAAAAACTGTATTCTGTCTTATACAATTAGCTTGATCACATCATTTGGAACAAGTGTGAAGTATTTTGAGTCGTTGTGTTTTAACAATGACAACTGTGTTGAAGTTGTGTTTAACTTTTGACGCTAGTGTTTACCATTTTGCCACACTAGTGAATCACAGCATGAATTGTGTTTTAGAGAGTGAAGGGTTTTGCTAATTGTATCTAAATACCTAAACTTGTTTAAGGTTTTGACAAAACGATTAATGATTTGACAAATGGGTTTAGGCCACTGATGATTTGGTTCAGAGAATGGGATTTAGTGTTTAAGCAATCGTGAAAAACTGTAAGTGTTCGCTTCTGAGTAATTATTGTTATATCAATGGATACAATAAAGGGTGATTGTTTTCAAAAATCTACTTTATATAAAGAGGGATGACAAATTCAGAAACAATCCTTTTCGCTAGGTTTGTTTGCAAGTGGGTCCCACATGTCTGTATTGAGCCCGTGCCCACTTAATACCCTCAAAGCCCAGGCAAATTCCACATGGGGCCCATATTTGTATGCTGGGCTGGCTAGGTTGCGTAATCTGAGAAACAGTACCATGAACATGCTGCGACATCCATTTCAACAAATGTCTGGTTCCCCCCGAAAGTCAGTGCCACAAAGCATGTCATCTAGGCTAGGAAAACACACACACACACACACACACACACACACACACACACACACACACACACACACACACACACACACACACACACACACACACACACACACACACACACACAGGGGATTCCTGGGAAAGGAGTGCTCACCATTCTTTAAGCCTGCTA
>JAPMUY010007235.1:320000-350000 GCA_026901105.3 Galaxias olidus
TACATGCTGTCACCTCTTCCTGCTCATCCACTCCAGCAAGCCGCATGATTGGCTGAGTTCTAAGGAAGCTGGCCTCTGATTTGTTGATATTGGGCCAAGGTCACGCCAGCATTTAATTCATGAGACTTTTGGGGGACTGAGTGAAGCAGGAGAAAGATAGCGAGGGAGAGTGGAAGGGAGTGAAAGAGAGAGAGAGAGGGGGGAGGAAGAGGAGGAGGAGGAGGAGGGAGGGCTTTGGGGAGAGTAAGCCTGAATGGAAGGTGAAGAACGATTTGGTGAGCGATGGACAGAGCGAAGGGAACGCCAAAAGAAATGCGGCCTGGCTGAGCCATACATCTACAAATGATCGAGAGACCTTTGGAGGTCGTGACCTACGACCCCACCCGTTTGCACCCTGACCCCCCCTGCCCCCCCCCCCCCCCCCCCACCACACACACACACACACGCCACACACACACACACACACACATGCCACACACACACACACACAAACACACACACACACACACACACACACACACACAATCCCGCACGCACACGCATTTGGACGACCGCCTTCTTGGCCAAGGCCTCCGAGGGGAATTCAATCTCCATGGAAATGACGGCCTGAATATATGGACTCTAATGAATCCGTGAGCAGACAGGCAGTGCAGGCGTCTCAAGCCTCTCCCTCGGTCCCTTGGTCCACGGGCCAACGGCAGCCCTCCATACCCCCCGCGGGGACAACATCCCAGTGATTTACACACTTCATAAATATCCATGCCTGACCTGGGAGGCATGAGGACACTCCCTCTGGGGGTGAAGGTCAGTTACTGCAGGCTGGATGGGAGTCGTTTTCTGGGGATGGGAATGGAGTGCTCTGGTTGAGCAAGGTGGGGGAGTGGGTGGGGGGGTGGGGGAGTGGGTGGGGGGGGGGGGTGGATGGGCGGGTGGGGGGTTGGTCTTGATCGTCCACATGGCAGTGCCAAGGGGTTTCAACAGGGCCACGCCACGGAGGCTGTGCCTGGCTGCCTTTGCCTGATGGACTGTGCATGTGCCTGACTGACTATGTCTTTGTCTGTCCATTGACGACTGTGCCTGTGCATGGCTGATTTTGACTGTGCCTGGCTGAGTGCCTTAGCCTTTACCTGTCCATGGATGACTGTGCGTGTGCCAGTCCCTGGACAACATGGCTTTTCTACCTGGCTGATAGGGACAGGCTGCAGCTACCATGCAGCGTGTGGCAGAGGCAGGGGGCTGCAGGTCGCCGGGCAGAAGACAGCTGTTGTGACCAGTTAGGACCACTGCTGTGTGTGTGTGTGTGTGTGTGTGTGTGTGTGTGTGTGTGTGTGTGTGTGTGTGTGTGTGTGACAGAGTGTGTGAGTGTGTGTGTACTGGATGCGAAGGTTAGGGGATGCGCTGTTATGCATTCACTCGGCTGAGACGATGGGCAAAAAAACCCCTGTCTGTCACGTACGGGTAACAACTTAAACATTTAATTTAACACTCACTGCCTCTCCAAACAATTTCGTTCCCGTCGCGCGTCGCGAAAAGGACAGCATGTTAGCATCTCGCTCCGCGGCCGACGCCGGGCATTCCTCGACGACCACCCGTCGTGACGCGGTGTGGTTTGGAGCGCGTCGGCATCTCTGTCGAGAGGTGTTACGTCCCCTCAGCTGTATGGTAGGGCGCTGTGTGTGTGTGTGTGTGTGTGTGTGTGTGTGTGTGTGTGTGTGTGTGTGTGTGTGAACGGTGCCAAATCAAAGAAACAAACAAAAGAGTGTGAATACAACACGCTTGTGTGCTCCTAAACTAATGTTCCTAAACAGAGCATACACTGCGTGAAGTAAAATGTAAACCCACGGGTATCTAAACTAGCCGCGCTCCGGGAGAAAATAAAGCACAGTACTTCCTACAGGCAACATAAAAAGGATCAGAATTAACACAGAACACAGTACTGGTACTGGTCTTACGGGAAAAGGGTAAAGAACAAACTAAACGCTGTATATAATACAGGATAGGCAAGGGAAAAACCAAACAAAAACTATATCTAATACAGACTAAGGAGGGGTCGAATAGGGAAATGCAAACCAACTGAAGATCTATAGGTCGAGTTAGCACTTGCTAACAAACGAACAGACAGACGATGCCATCGGGATACACCCTCTAGCTAACAAACGAAACACAGAACACCAAAGGTGAACACCAAAACACATACCTAGCTAAATGAGAGCGAGCTCTAAACACATCGAACACAGAATACAAATCTAATCTCGCTCTGACGAGACGGCGGGGAGAAGGGTTTAAAACTAGACGGATCGGCTCCTGATTGGTCCGTCAACAGATGGCTGATGGTGTGTGATGAGGGGAAGGGAACCCATGGAACACCGGCGGCAATGCTGAATGAAGGGAACAGCGAAGGGAAAAACAGAAGGGAAGACAAAAATACACGTACACACATACACAATGCAAACAATACGGACACCAAAATATGGGTGGCCGTAACAAGAGGTAACAAGGTTTCCTTCGGGAAACGACCCCCGGGGGCCGTTTTTGAAGCCGGCGTCCCCACCTCTAACAGAGCGAGGGCGGCGTGCTCGTGGTGAGACGTGTTGCGCGACGCGTCTGGACGGAGAGAGGAAAGGTCACCGCCGCTGCAGATGTAACGCAATTACGCACAATGTGCAATTAAAAGCCAACAATTAGGTGCATTCAGGAGCAAGTCTAGCCATCTCCCTGATCCATCTCCCGGATAGATTATCCGATGCCGAAGCGGCGTCGACAGAGATCTTTATCCAGTAATTAGTTTTCTGAGTGAGTCTGAGTTGAAGGGCCACTGTCATTTTAATTGCTTTACAATGAGCAGAACCTTACCATTGTCCACGGTGAGCCCAGTCTTTCTCGCCGCGGAGCTGAATTGAAGTGCACCAAACTAGTCTGGCCCTTGTGAGGATAATCATAAACGCTAATGCTGAGTTGAGTGCAAAAGGGGGCAAACCGGAAACTGAATAACAGGAAATACGGGGGGGGGGGGGGGGGGGGGGGGGGGGGGGGGGGGAGTCCCACCATCTGGCTCACGGGATACGACTGGGGGCGGCTAGCATATAAGAGAGGGAGGAAGAAAGTTAGAATCCATGCTGGAGCGGCCGCTCTGCTTTATTCTCCGGTATCCACACACTTGTGACGATATCTGCAAGGTTGAATACGCGCCTACGCTTATATTAAATGATTTTTTTAGCATTAATATGTGTGACATTAAGGTTTGGAATAAATTAAAACAAAACTAATATGTGATTGTTTCCTCGTGTCCGAGTGGTCTTCCTTGCCAACAAAGAACTCTGGTATGTGAGGGGAAAACCCTAACACCCTGTTCATACTTAGCGAGGGCTCCACTGGCGCAATGTGGTGTGAGCAGGTACAAAAGGGGGTCTGTGACAGGACAGAACTTATTGGCCCTCCTCTTTTGAAGGGCACGCCAGTAGCCCGATAAGTGCAGCGGCGTGTATTGAAAAAAGGAGTGAAGTAGAGGAGGCACCGATATTTTTACAAAACCTTCCTCCTGTAAAACCGATTCGAATGTCGAGTTCTGGCTCGGACACCTCACCTTCGGCAGCACCTTGCCAGGAACGTGTCTCCGTATATCGTCCGGCTTTAGTTACAGCTGGGCGGGACACGGGTGAGCCCCGCAGTGGGAATATCTCCTAAATCCCAGCCTGTCCCCTCAGTCGATGGTGCCGTCGTTCTGCCCTCGGGGGATTTGTCACGCTCCGCCGACACGAAGCAGGTCCGCGACCACGCGGCGTGTTTCCCTCGGCCCGGTTAACGCGTTCCACAAACGGAAACAAACCTGGTCCGTCCACGTCTCGTTGCCGTGCCGACAAGGTCACAGCGTTGACGAGGGGCACGGCCGCCGGTGTAACTGCCCGGCACCCAAACACACGCTTTGGACTCCCTCGGTCAGAACTCTGGGTAGGCGCTGGTTTCGTGTAAACTGGCCTTTGGGTTGGCAGCTTGGCCTTTGTCTGGGAAATGATATCCCGGGAATGAACGCGGCGTTGACATTCTTGCTGTGTTGAAGAGGTTGCTGGTCCAGTACACATAGTTATCCCCCACCGTCCTCCGATCTCAGGCAACCCCCTGATCTAGTCGATATCGCCCGACAGAGAGGGCTGCTTCTTCCTTGTATAAGTTGGCTTTTTTTTCTAACACGCTGGAGTGGACATCGGCTTTCCACGGAGAAAGTGTTGTTTATTTCACCATGATAGACAGAGAGGTATACATCACAACACGCTCCTCAATCCCAGTCCTACACACGTTTCGTACAGACAAAGTAAACGTCACTGTGCATTGATTTAACGTTTAACTGCTGAATTGACGGCTCAACGAGTTTGCAGCCAAACTTGCGTTACAAACTTGTTTTTTCCTCAAATCTCTGTTCTTTTTCTGTTCTTTTTGTCTTGATGGACACAATGACTTCTGTGCTGGACTATTGATCGACACAGGTACCCCTGTGGGCCCCTGAGGGCCCCTGCCTCTGGACCCTGAAGGCCCTCAGATGTGGTAGCAAGGTTGATAAGGTCTGCTTTGGGGGAAGCAGAGGTCCCTGTGGGCATCCTCACACTTCAGTCACATAGCATGCCGGCCCAAACGCCCACTGGCTGTCTAGCCACGCTGAAACCTTCTCGGTAGGAAACCAGACCCCCCCCCCCCCTCTCAGCCTCGTTTGGTCACTGTGGTGTGAAAGTAGTCAGGGCCTGGTTGGCCCCGTGGCTGCAGTAGATAAGCCAGCTTTAGACTGGCGAGGTGACATTTGGCAGAGGCCAGGGAATAGGTGCCGAGGAGCTTCTTCACGGTATCGGAAATCCTTTCCCCCCTCCATGACAAACGGCGTGTCCCCCGTTCCTGGGACTGAATTCCCGCAGGCCACCGTGGTGAATAAGAATTTCTTCTTAGCTCACCTGCACACCTGCTGACGCCCACAGAAAGACCTGGGAGGTGTGCTCCTATGCAGAGCATGGTATTTCATTTACATCAACAGAGGCAGTTTTTCTTCTTTTAGCCCAAGATCCTCTGATGACCTTGTTCCATGTACGCCAAGATGCGTCTTGGTGTGTGTGTGCGTGTGTGTGTGGTGTGTGTCTGTGTGTAAACGGGGACAACGTGTTATGTACAATAGGTGTTATCTTGAAGGCATTTTACCTTTGTGTTTGTACGCTGCTCTCGCCCACACAGCAGTGGGCGGTGTTTTGATCTGAGAGCTTAAAGGCCATGATTGTTCTCAGCTACAGCCCCTCTGTGTCCAGGAAACACCCTGTGCCCTGTGTCACACACAGGGGATCTGCTCGGGACAGGGTCATAATTGCTTGTGTGCGTGTGTACGCGTACGTGTGTCTCGGTTTGTGGGAAAATGTGAAGGTTTTGTGGGTCTGTAACATTTTGTTTTCCGAGTTTCTGTGTGTATCTGTGTGCATCTTTCTGTCTGTTCTGTAATGTACGTGTGTGTGTGTGTGTGTGTGTGTGTGTGTGTGTGTGTGTGTGTGTGTGTGTGTGTGTGTGTGTGTGTGTGTGTGTGCAGCCCGTCCCCTTCCTCCTGTCGTGTCAGTGTGATGTAGTGAGGCGGGCGGCCACCTACAGGCTAACAGTAATGTCTAATGCCGGTCCCTCAGACCCTCAGGGGCCCGGGCTATGATGAGACGACTGCACGGCACACTGAGTCGATGGCAGGGGGGCAGAGAGGAGAGAAACAGACCAGAGGAAGAGAGGAGGAACGGAGTGCAGTGGGGAGGAGAGGGGACGGGGTGTGTGAGTGTGTGTGTGTGTGTGTGTGTGTGTGTGTGTATTATTATTATTATTATTATAAGAAAGTAAGTCAGCGCACAAAGAGAAGGGAAGCGAATGTGCTGGGAGAGGAGTAGCAGCTGTGAGAGAGCAAGAAGACACAAGGGAGGACAGGAAGATGGAGAGAAAAATGGAGACGGGGAGGAATACGTGGTGACACACCCCAGGGTCACAGTGTGGTCACTCAGAAACCTAACGCTCTCGGGACACACACACACACACACACACACACACACACACACACACTAGCAGCTCCTCCAAAACATTTGTCATTAAAAAAATATATGTAGATCCGTCAGTTACAATTCTGTTTCAATCATACATAAGCTGGGGGCCTTTTAAATGATGAGGAGTAGCACAACAGTGGTGTACTACACACACCATTATCCAAGTAGCTTATAATAACTCAATTTATTTTTGTGGATATTTTTTCTGGGTTGGCGTTTGTAAATCGTGCTTTAGTTATTGAGGATTCAGTTCAAGAGTTCTACTGAGGAGCCACGTGATTCATTTTCAGACCTCAAAAATCAACTGGACAAGAGAAGTGACTGTGTTTGAGGCCTGCTGATTGTTCGATTGAAAACCCTGAGGAGTGCCAGATGCCTCAAGTCAAGAGTGAGCGTGAACTCCTCAGAAGATGATCGAGCGTTGCACCAACGCGCGCACAACCCTTTGGAATTTGACTAAGAATCTTCCACAGTGGTGTTTGCTACGGTCTGTATAAAAACAACAAACACAATAGACACTGATTAGTACCTTAATCACCCAAGTCGTTTAATAGCACACATTTACATAGCACTCCAAAAGAGGTCAGTCAGAGAGGTCAATTCTCCCCGACTCCTGCCGCTGTGTTATTCAGAGTTTAACGTTGGCTCAACAAAGGAAAAACAATCACAACTTCCCTCCAGCAGCGTGTGTGTGTGTGTGTGTGTGCATCCGCTCGGTTTTCGTTGATTAACAGCGTGACCGGGCGCCAATTTGGGCTGGGCATAAAATTTGTAAGTGGCTAATGTCTCCACCCGGCCGTCTGACATGTTAATGTGGGGAGCCATGCTGGAGCCTGTTCAGGTCTGTCAGCAGCCCCTCTGGTTCCGTTGCCTGCTTCACCCCCGGCGCCGACACCCCCCCGCGCAGCCCTCGCCGCTCGGCCGGGGGTGGCACCGTTCCTCTCTGCTGGACGTGTTCGCTTGGCGCTCACCGTCACGGCGACAGAGCCTTTCCACGGGTTTGAGGCTGTGGCAGAGGTGGATTCAGATGGTAGACCTGCAGGCTGCAAATGCACCAACTGTTGTGTCGTGCTGTTTATCGCCCCTTCTGTCGTTTTAGTGAGTTATTTACAAAGCAAATTTACCTTTCTGCCGCGGGGCAGACCTAGGACCAGGTGGAGGGATTATATCTCCACACTGGCCTGGGAACGCCTTGGAATCCCCCAGTCAGAACTGGTTAATGTGGCCCGGGAAAGGGAAGTTTGGGATGCCCTGCTTGAACTGCTACCTCTGCGACCCGACCCCGGACAAAGCGGATGACGATGATGATGATGATGAGGATGATTTACCTTTCTTATGTATCAACTCACCTCTCATCTTTTGTCTACATTGCTCTGCGTTGAGCCTATCCTCATTGCCCATGCAGGTGCCTTGTGTGGGGTAGCTTTGTGTGCTTAAAACTCTTACGCTGAGATGACTGTCATCGACCAGCAGTTTCTTGCAGAGGGCGATTTGCGATTGAGCGACTTTGGCTTGGATGCCAGGTATCTGGTGAGATGAAGATTGATGGCCTGTCCCTCCTCAGCCCCCAGCACCAGACACAGATGACAGTACGTAGCGGCAGGAAGATACCATCTGTATCTGTTCTGGGGGGTACATTAACCGGGAGGGAGATACTATCTCTGTGTTCGTCTCCGGTGGGGGGGAAAGGGCAGCAGGATGATCCTGCAGACTCAGCAGAGATGTTGAAGCAGGTCAAAGGAGGAGGAAGAGGAGGAAGAAAGCTGATTGACTCAGTCAGACCCAATCATCTTCTGAGAGATAGTGGGTGGGCAGTGTGTGTGTGTGTGTGTGTGTGTGTGTGTGTGTGCGTGTGTGCGTGCGTGCGTGCGTGCGTGCGTGCGTGCGTGCGTGCTTGCGTGTGTGTGTGTGAGAGAGACAGCCAGGTCCCAGACGGTATAAAGTCGGACGGTGCAGATAAGCCTTATCTCCTCTAGGGGGCCTGGGTGGAGGCGGGCCGGCATCCATTACAGACATTCACTCTGAGATGAAGCATTGATCTGACAGGGAGAATACACTTCCTCCCAGGCCACCACACACAGGAGACCTAGCACAGCTAGCCTCCTCGCAGAACGCTTCAGTACGTCACACTCAACGAACAGAGAGCCCAGCCCTACATATGACTTGCAAATGTTCATAGCCGCCTCGCATCACACCACACGCCAACTTTTTTTTTTATTGAGCAGGCCAATATGGTATATGGTAAATCTGTGATGCAAGTAGTACGTTTAGGTGGAAATGAAAGCACACACAGAGAGATACAATTACCTGATGTTGTGTATTAGGAGCGTAAGCAAAAGCTGGAGTTTTGACTCGATAAACCCACCTTCACATTATCCCAGACCATCGATCTAATAGGACAGCGCCATCCTACTGGTTCATCGTATTGTTGCTCAACGGACCAACGTCACCGCCGGTGCTCCTAAGCTGCCTGCAACGCTGATATATGTCCCTGACTCTCTAAGTGTGTCCCTCCTGGAGGGTGTCCTCGGTCACTGTGACCGGAGGCCCCCGGAGCCGCACTCCAGCTGGGCCTGGAAGCAGCTCTGTGATGGGCGGGCCGCCCCGAGGCTGCGAAAGCCGGTGGGCAGCACCGGACCTCCCATTGACTGAGGAGCCACGGAGCGTAACAGAATGGACCATTAGCTTTTCCAATAAGTCTTCAGTGTTCCCCTATCCCCTTAAGTCACACAATATCCTGTGACAGATGGACGAATGGCCCGTGTGTGTGTGTGTGTGTGTGTGTGTGTGTGTGTGTGTGTGTGTGTGTGTGTGCGAGCACGTGGTTCGTCTGTGCGCGCAGGCTCACGAGGGTGTGTATGGGCGTGTGTTTTGTGCATAATGTGTAAATGTGTGCGTGCATCTTGCTCTGGCGTGCGTCTTTATTCCACCAAATTGATGTGCGGGTTTTGGCGCGTGCGCTCCCACTTGACTGACTGCAGCGACGTGCTTGTTTGGCACGGACACAGCTCAAACTCACCCAAGGCCACTTAGGGAGGATGAAATACAGACTCTGGCCACCTGACAATAATTGTATTTCTTTTCTCACAGTAAATAGCCGGCTACAGCTAATCAATACAGGGAAGGACCCAGGACTATCCATCTGCTGTCCCTGTGGGAGGAGATGGAGGGATGAGGGAGAGGGTGGTATGGAAGGATGGCGGGAGAGGGAGGAGCTGGCGAAGGATCGAAAGAGAAGGGGTGGGGGGGAGATGAACAGAGTCGTGAAAGGCAGAGAGTCAGTGAGACCGTTGCCATGGAAAAAGGTTTTGACAGACAGACAAGTCTGTGGCCCAGAGAGGAAATGCTGGGCTGACGTTACAGTACAATATGGCAAATCTAAATCCTATCCGACGACAAAATGTTCCCCCCGAATTCTATTTCACTGAAAGTAAAAACCTTTTTAAAATAAGTGTGCGACGCCTTTCCTCACATCGTCCAGCGATACGTCCTTTTAAAACGGAACACGGCTTGACATATCTTTTTTTACATTTTCTGTTCGTTAATTGGATTGCTACTTTAACTGAGAACGCTCTGTAATTTCACACCAATGGAGCACCATTGAACTCAAGCTTGAACTGGAGAGAGAGAGAGTAAGAGATTGGGTCGTTTCGGCCCCTCCGTGTCTCTTAAAGGGGGTCGTCGTTCGAGGCCAACTCCAAGCCGGAACAGGCCCTATTGATCTGAGTCCCATTGATCCAACTGTTAGACGAAAACCAGGTGAGCTGCATAAAGGAGGCACCAAGGGAATGCAAGGCCATCTTATTCTCTCTCTCTCTCTATCTCTCTCTCTCTCTCTCTCTCTCTCTCTCTCTCTCGCTCTCTCTCGCTCTTGCTCTCGCTCTTGCTCTCTCTCTCTCTCGCTCTCTCTCCCTTCTCTTTGAGTTGTAAGGCTTAAAAAACTTTAGAGTGGAGAAAAGACCGTGCTATGATAACGTTTTAATTTCCTTCAGATTCTTACTTGAAAGGCCGCCTCTCTGTGCAGATGATCAGATGTGAAGGGCCTCGCTGACAAAAGCCTCCCTTTCAGCCTCCGAGTGTCACTGCCGCTACCAAACAGGGACGAGGTCCATAGCCGAGATCCTTCAAACATCTGAGAAATCTCTGGGCGTATTTGGGTTATATCTTCACGTGAGATCGAAGCGACCGGGCTCAGTATCTGAATCGAATGGAGGGGTTTTTCGCTTCCTCCCTGCAGCAGCTGACAGGGCTGTGACGGCGCGTGTCGGGGGGGCGGGGGTGTAGGCGGCCCCCAGAGGCCATCTGAGCTTCACACCCAGCTGAGTTGCCATGCGGGGCCACAGGGGCCCCAGTGTTCCAGGCGGGGAGCTGGCGGGGGGGGGGGGGGGGGCAGGGACGCCCGGGTAACCAGTTGCTCGGCGCTAACAATGTAACACACAGCGGGGGGTGGGGGGGGGGGGGATCCAGCACACAGCCAGGGTTCAGAGCAGCACGCCACCTTTGTCAACCCTCTCCCTTTTCTAACTCTCGCCTCTTCCCTTGCTTCTCTCACTTCCTTCCTGTTTTCGAATGCGGCCTCACTCCTTCCATTCCTTCCCTTCCTCCCTCACCCCCCCCTCCCCCTCCTCCCTCGTTCCCATCCTCCCTCCCTCCTTCTCTTCCTCCTCCTGTGTGTCCTTGGTCTTCGGTTGCATGTCAGTCCTCCCACCTTGAGAAGCTCCAGTGTGCCTCGCTCTCCCTCTCCGCTGTGTTTAGACTCAGGACTCATTACTCTCTCTTTGGCTGGCACGGGACGGGACATTAGTTAGCCTAAGCATTCGAGGAAGACATGGAGAAAGAGAGAGAGAGAGAGAGATGAATGGTGGGCCACCCGGAGAGAGATACATCAAGTGAAAAAAAAAAATCTGAGGGATAGCACATGTGAAGGAAAAGAGAGATGAGGCAAGGAAGATAAGGAGAGGAAACAGTGTGGGAGACGGAGGGAGCAAAATGGACGATAGAGCGGGAATCACCAGGGGACTTGGCCCCCCTCTATAAATAAATAATTGCATAGTCTGTATTGGCTGTATTGTCTAAAACGGTGCTGATGAATTTTTTAAAACGTGCCATTATCTAAGCAGTGGACGACCACAAAGCAGGGCTTCGGAGGACATGTTTACGTGGGTACGCTTGCTGTGACTAGAGCGTTTGTTATTTCACCCCAGGCTGTAAGAGAGAACTCCAGCACACACACACACACCCACGCGCACACACACAAAGTATTTTTGTGCTGTTTGAACTTATTTTTGAAGCTTTCTGTTTCACTTAGCCACAGGCACAAATCCAGTCGGAATCAGTGGCAAAAAAGCGACATCCTGCTCTGTGAGGCGATATTTAAAAATGTCTAGACTTGGTGGTGACGACGGCCCGACGGCGTTGACCTACTCTGAAACACTGAACGTGTCCTCTCGGTAGACCTCTCCTTCATCACAACCAGCCACGCTCCCCCGTCACAGCGACGCCTCGTCTTCTTTGACCTTTTGACTTGGACGATGTCGTTCTTTGAAAGCTTTCCTGTGTTAGCCAGCGACCGTACGCACGCCCTCTTTGCTAATCCTTGTGTTTTAGCAGAGCTGGTGCCTGCGGGGCCGGGGGGCCGGGGTCCGGGGGGCGGGGGGGCCGGGGGGGCCGGGGTCCGGGGTCTGGTCTGGCCGCTGACGTCGCCTCTCGCTCTCCGCTCTGTGCACTGTCGTTCGCTCTGCGGAGGGACAATCAAGCCTTTTCCCTCTGCTTCACTTTAATTTATTCATCTTTCTGCTATCTCTTTCCCTCCCTCTCTCCCTGTCCTTCTCTCGCCCCCTTCCTCCCTTCCACGCCTTCCCTGTCACCCTCTCTCAGAGGTAACCGTGCTCAAGTTTGACATACAAGAAGGGGTCAACTCAGCACAGCGCGCCATCTGTGTTTGTTTCACTGTTTGTGGCTGTTCAGGCCGACAGTCTGTTCATAATCATGGTGCATTTGTTTGTTTGAGTGCGTGTCTGTGTGTGTCCTGCTGTGTGTGTGTGTGTCTGTCACAGTGTGTGTGCAATGCTGGGGGAAAAGTAATTTTAATTTTTTACAAACATATTTTTCAAGGGTGTGTTTTAGTTCTGTAAAGTATCCCACCCACATCCCTACTACCACAGAGGTTCATATGGTACCATTTAAGGTCCTCTGCTTTTCTTTTCCTCATCTCGTCCACCTTCTATCTCTCTCTCTCTCTCTCTCTCTCTCTCTCCCCTTCTGTCACTCTCTCTCTCTCTCTCTCTCTCTCTCTCTCTCTCTCTCTCTCTCTCTCTCTCTCTCTCTCTCTCTCCCCTTCTGTCACTCTCGTTCTCGCTCTCTTTCTCTCTGCCTCTCTCTCTCTCTTTCTCTCTCTGTCTCTCTCTGCCTATCTCACCCTCTCTCTCTTTCTCTCTCTCTCCTTCTCTCTCTCTCCCCGTCTGTCACTCTCTTTCTCGCTCTCGTTCTCTCTGCCTCTCTCTGTATCTCTCTCTCTCTCTATCTCACTATCCCACTCTCTCTCTCTCTCTCTATCTCTCTCTCTCTCTCTCTCTCTCTCTCTCTCTCTCTCTCTCTCTCTCTCTCTCTCTCTCTCTATGTGATTCTCAGTGCCTCTCTGTTGCCCTGACTCTTTCCTACAGTCCTGTTGGCTGTACGGCTTATTGCACTGAGGGTCTGTGGGCGGTGGCTTGTGAAAGTGATTTGCTTAATTCCGCTATTGAATTGTGATTATATGGAAGGGCTGAAATGGGTTGGCTTGAACCAGAGAGAGATGGAGAGGGCGGGTCATTAATGAAAGGTTCAGGGACATGGTGTACACACATCTACACACACACGCTCTCCCTCTCCCTCTCTCTCTCTCTCTCTCTCTCTCTCTCTCTCTCTCTCTCTCTCTCTCACACACACACAAACACACACGTGCACATGCGCACACGCACACTTACATACATGGTCAATGTCATGCAGTTCATCTGCACATCACACACACACACACACACACACACACACTCACAAGGTGGCTGGCAGACAGGCACACACGTTCCCTCACCTCTGGCTGATAACGTGTCTGTGGTCTGGGTGCTAATTGATTGGAGAGGGGTGGGTGTGGGAAGTGAGCCAGTCCAGGGATGTAATTAATCCTGACCTCCTCCCCAAACAGTTGAACCCATTTACGTCGCCATTTTCTCCCACTATGTAAATAGTCAGAGATAATTCAACTTCAATTAAATGATAATTAGGGATTCATTCAGGTGACAGTAAGCTGTAGGACTCTTTTCATACCGCTTGGGTATGTGTGTGTGTTAGGCTCCTTATATATCGCGTCAGTGGGTTAGTGTGTGTGTGTGTGTGTGTGTGTGTGTGTGTGTGTGTGTGTGTGTGTGTGTGTGTGAAAGTGGTTGTGTGGTGTTTGTGTGTGACCGAGTGTCTCAGCCTCTTGTGGGTGTGTCTTATTTCTGACTTTTTCAGATACAGGGAGAGTAGGAGAGAGAGAGGAAAAAAGAGAGCGAGGTAGAGTGAAGGGGGGAGGGGGCAAAGAGAATGGATGAAGATGTGTTTGGCGAGGGGAAGAGAGCGCTGGTCACTGCTTAACGTCTATTCACACACACACACACACACACACACACACACACACACACACACACACACACACACGCACACAATACAAACCATCACACAAGCACGTACGTGCAGGAGCACACCCATTTAGACCCACACACACACAGCCACACAGTCACAAACACACAGTCATACATGCACGCACACCCGAGCCACCTGCTAAAGCGGTCACACACGCGCTCAGACACACAGTAGCACACGTCCAGACCACAGTACACATTCACACGTCCACCTACAAACACAACCAGCCACATAAACACACACACACACACACACACACACACACACACACACACACACCTCATCCAAGGGGAGCTGAGCAGTGCACAGCAGAATGCTATTATGTCTGCCTAAAGGAGAGGAAAGTGACATGATCAGGTTTTCAATGAAACTGAGGCCACACATCAGCGGCGTTGACAACAAAAGAGAGAGAGAGAGAGGGAGAGAGAGAGAGAGAGAGAGAGAGAGAGAGAGAGAGAGAGAGAGAGAGAGAGAGAGAGAGAGAGAGAGAGAGAGAGAGAGAGAGAGAGAGAGAGAGAGAGAGAGAGAGAGAGAGAGAGAGAGAGAGAGAGAGAGAGAGAGAGAGAGAGAGAGAGAGAGAGAGAGAGAGAGAGAGAGAGAGAGAGAGAGAGAGAGACCGGCAGAGAGAGAGAGAGAGAGAGAGAGAGAGAGAGAGAGAGAGAGAGAGAGAGAGAGACAGAGGAAGGGAGAGAGAGAGAGAGAATTGAAAAAAGATAGCAGCAAATAGCGTGAGCTGAAACGAAAGAGTAATGAGAGGGACGTGAGAGCTGACCACAGAGAAGGAGAGAGAGAGAGAGAGAGTAGAAGGAAAAAAGAGAGACAGCATAAGAAAGGAGAAGGCTGGATGAATGAAAACAATAAATGCCCTTCACTCCTCCCAACACCACTGCAGGTGTGGTCTCCATCCAGTGTCATAAACTCCAGGCTACACCAAAACCCCTGGGGGAATAAATTTCAAAATCCTCCTCCATACGTTAGGTATGTACAACAAGACGGTGGAGAGAGAGAGAGAAAAAGGGGGGGTGGCATCCCAGGATTAAATCAGTTTCCTTTGGAGGCCTTTTTAATTGTATATTTTGATCTTTTTTATTTTATTTATTTATTTATTTTTATTATTTTATGAGAACTGTTTTTTATATTACTGTACGGAGAGATGTAGAGGGAGAGAGAAAAAAACGAAAAAAGAGAGGGAAACAGTGAGTGACTCCAGAGAGATAAGGAGCAGGGCTAATGGAAGCCGGAGAGATGTGTGATCAAACAGAGATGGCTGAGCGAAGGGTTGGCGGTGAAGAGCTGGCGGAGAAAAGGGAGAGTCTAAGAGAGATACGCGTGATGATGGGGGAGGGAGATGGGGGAGGGAGATGGGGGAGGCATGCTAACCATAAGGGGTCGTTGAGTGACACGAGACGAGCAGGGGAGGACTGAGACACGAACAGAGGGACATCTCAACATTTGAAAACAGGTGGTCAAGGAATCACGTGGGATGAGGAAAGAGGGATGACTAGAAAGAAAGAACTGAGAAGGAAAAGAAAGAGAAGGGTTGCATGGAGAGGAGGTAGGTAGGTCAGGAGATGTACAGAGAGAAATGGCGGCGAGGGGCTGAAATGTAACTGAAATATATAGGGCATTCCCTGACAACAAGTGACGTGAAATGCCTTGGAGAAGTAGACGGTCTTAAAACATTTACTGGCTGCTGAATTATAAAATCTGTTCATTTGAAATCCACTTTGTTTTCCCATCGTACGGAGTTACTGGGTCGACCAAACTCTTTTCTGAACATATAAGCGGTGTGTGTGTGTGTGTGTGTGTGTGTGTGTGTGTGTGTGTGTGTGAGAGAGGGAGAGAGAGAGAGAGAGAGAGAGAGAGAGAGAGAGAGAGAGAGAGAGAGAGAGAGAGAGAGAGAGAGAGAGAGAGAGAGAGAGAGAGAGGGGTGGGTTATGAGGTGAAGAACGCAAAAAAGGAGAGGATTTAAAAACGGAAGGAGAACGGGATTAGAAAAAAAAGATAAGAGCAATTAAATAATTGAAACCGCTTTAGAGATGCCGTTGGCTGTAATTCTGTTTGAGTACTCTCGAAACTTGAGCAGTAGGTTTAGCACGTTTAAGAAATGCCTGCATTATGAACTTTATTTCAAAGTGAATTTTTTTTAAATCTGAAATTAACATTCAAATGAGCACCAATTAATTACATTTAATAACCTGTGTATTTTGGACACGCTATGGCAGTATAGATTGATACTGCTTTGGATATCAACATTTAGTTGTGATGCAATGAGTAAAATGGATGTATGAAGTAATGAATTTGCCAAGAACAAAACCGTGCTGCGGTCCAATGCAGCCTACTTACAACCGGTTGAGAGAGCTGGTCAGTATGGCAAAGATTCACTACGAGAGAATTCACAAGAGATTGCCTGACAGTCAGCCAAGTACATAGAGCCCATCCCCCGGACTATTCTCCTTATACTTCAGCCATTGATACTGGTCCAGTTGCACTGCCAAACTGCACACATCAGATTGGCGGAAGGTGACATATAATTAGGGGGTTGTACATGTTAGACTGGTCTTAGCGTGTAATTTTGGGGGTTGTACATGTTAGACCGCTCACATTCCAGCTGGAGGACATATGGCAGTGTGTGGCTCCGCACGTTTAGCAGCACCGCAAGGTTTCTCGCTCAAAGTGCAGGTGGCTGTGCATGAAGATGCCTCCAACCAGATCCGTGAAAGATATAGCAACCTCGATAAGAAATGCAGGGACCTCAGTCGAGGGAATAGTTGAGTTTTACAACAATTGGGCAGAGAACTATGAAGAGGTAGGACTTCATGTAAATACTTACTGTAGCTTGTAAGACTGATCTTCAAAATCAAATACGAATCTAGCAATAATTGTGTGTTCTTCCAGATTTAATTTTGTACTGCATGTTTTTTTTTTGCTGTAATTGTGCAGAGTACATTTGCATTAAGATAACCAAAAAAAAAAACACTGCACAGGAAAACAAATATATGGGGGCCATCTATTGATTGTTGCCCCTCCAACAAAGTGTAGCAGTTATTGTGCAGACGCATTTTCGAATGCTCAGATAATAATAATAATAAGAAGAAGAAGAATAAAAGAGAAACCTTATTTGAAGTGTATGGTGCATTAGTTTGCTTATAGATGATAACATTTGAATTGAATATTTGATGGCTCCATCTTAATACAGATGTTTGCACCTACTTTGTGCCACAGGAGATTTCATCGCTCAATTATGATTCACCTAAAATGGCAGCAAACTGCCTTCTTGCTCATTTTCAAGGTGAACGTGAGAGTGCTAAGGTTTTTGATGTGGCCTGTGGTACTGGACAGGTTGCCATCCAGGTAAGCTAATTCCACAATGGGTTGAACTGAGCAAATATATACAGTGGTAAGAGAAGTGAGTGAAGCAATGTTTTCCTCCTTTAGTTTATTGCACCTATGTGATTTAGGTATAACATACATACATCTTTAGGCTCTCAAATGCACCTTGAAAATGTTGACATCTAAGTGCAGAATTACTCAGACTATGAGATATCTGAGGTTTTTTTTTATAAATTTTTTATGTTTTTATTTAACTATTCAATATACTGTAACATGGAGTCAGTATAAAATTTAAATCCCAGAAATAAAATCGGGAACTGTTCACTTAACACTTGACCATATTAGCAAACCTATTTGAGAAAACATTCGCAGAAACAATACGATTGACAGTTTAAATTAAAAGAAAAGGTTCACAAAGTTCACGACAAGTCAATCCACAGTCCACCACTGCATGGTGTCTGTGGGTATGCCCATGCACATGCTCAACAACAGGTTTGGCATGAAAACATGTGCATTGTATTTTAGACTCAAAAAGCTGGGTTTAAAGTCCCCCTCCAGTCATTTAATCAAACGTTTAAAATGTTCTGTTAAAACGTTAAATACGTTCAATTACTTTGTTAAAATCATAAAAAATGTAAACTTCTCCTGTCGCCTCATAAAAAATTCCCGAATCTGAGTTGCTCCGCCCGCCTCTATTCAAATACCCACCCAGCGCCCCCATGATCCATTGGGCGGTTGGTTGGTTGGTTAAACATGTTTACTTAAAAAATTTGTGACGTCACAGATCTGGCTTGTCTGAACTCGCCCGTTTGAGACTGTCCTTGGTGCACTGCAGTTTCAAAGCAGAAATGCTCAGCCACGGTGTTGGCTGCTTATGTTGCTCGTGATATGTCTTGTAGCACATGAAAAACAAAACAAAGGACATGTTAACAACGTTAAAAACTTGATTTTCACTAGAGGGGGTTTGTAAAACCCACTTGTTTTCCTTAGCTCACTCCTAGTTTGTTCTCATTGACTTTTTTTCACTAGAGGGGGTCTTTAAGATCTCTATGTGCATACATTGTTTATCTCTTTCTTCGGTATCTGTGACAGACGTTAGACCCAGGACGGGAAGACTTCTCTGTGTGTGTGTGCGTGTGTGTGTCTGTGTGTCCGTGTGCATACGAACACATTTAAATGCATATGAGGCAAGCATGCTTGGACTGGGAGTATGTCCCTCTCAGGAATGAGCATGTTTTTCTAACCCTCAAAAAAGATAAAATAACCCAAAAATGTTTACATTGCAAACTTATAAATATGTCAGATTTGACCAGAATAAAACACAAGGGTTGAGAGGGTTGGGATCCACTGATGAGCTGGAGTTTACGTTGGTGTAAATAAAAGTTAGTCACCTCTTCCTCATTCATTTTCTTTTGGCGTATCATTGAGAATGAAGGAAATCAAACATTCAAATTCCATTTGTATCATTATCTGAATCTACGAGTAATTTAGAATCACCACCATCGCACTTCATAATTATCTGACGTAAAGCATAAGTTGCACTTATTGCCCCCAAAACGTGACGTTACTACAAGTCTTGTGGTAATTGCTGTTCCTCTCCTCCTTTGTCTAGTTGATCGAGCAAGGCTTTAAGCATTTTACCGGCGTTGATGCAAGTGAGGCTATGCTGAGTGAAGCCAAGAAGAAAGGAATCTACCAACGTCTAAGTGTGTGTGTCCTGGGAAGAGAACCGCTGCTTTTCAATGACGGTAATATATTATGCCGCAAACACCGAGAAGTGCTTTTTTTTTTTTTTTTACTTTTGCTGAAATATAATTGAGTTTTAGAGTTATTAATTTATTCATTGTACGTTTAGCTATGGTGTAAATTAGCCTATGAGGACTTCTGGAATTCCATGCAAATGAAACACTGTTTGAAGGTGATTTTTTTCCATTCTCCTACTGCTGCTTTGTACTCATCCTCCATTCTTCTCTCTCTCTCTCTCTCTCTCTCTCTCTCTCTCTCTCTCTCTCTCTCTCTCTCTCTCTCTCTCTCTCTCTCTCTCTCTCTCTCTCTCTCTCTCTCTCTCTCTCTCTCTCTCTCTCTCTATTTGACCTGCCCTCCTCCTTGTAGGTTCCTTTGATGTGGTGATCATAGCTGGTGGTCTAGGGTTGGGCTTTGCTCCTGTCAGTGTGCTGAGAGAGCTCTGTGGTGCTGCTAAGCCAGGTAAACAGTACATTAACATGTTGAAACGTTTGTACTTTTAACAATATAAGACGGATTGCATGCATAGTGTGGCCTCGTTTATCAGTGATTGTCAACCAACTTACTGTTTCACGTCCACTGAATCCAGAACGGAAGCTCTACGTACGCACGTTTATCTCAACTATCTGGTGATTATAGTGGCATGTTGTCATGAGAGCAGGATAAATCACAGGGTGGATCCGGAGTGGTGTCGCACGAACCGACTCTGTTGTCCATCCCCTCTTACCAGACCATGGTGGCTCAGTGGTAGCATGGTGGCTCAGTGGTTAGCACTGGTGCCTCACAGCAAGAAAGTCCTGGGTTCAAACCCCACCTGACCCAATGGCCTTTCTGTGTGGAGTTTGCATGTTCTCCCTGTGTTTGTGTGGGTTTCTTCCCACCATCAAAAAGCATGCTCTGTTCTCCTACCAGTGACCTGACCAGCCACTGCCAATTTACATGGAGTCGGCCTGTGTGTCCTATGTGTGTGAGCAAGTCTGTCGTAATATGTTGGGTGTGTCACAGCCTGCACCACCAGTTACAGGTCTTTCGTTGACTCTGCCTGCTTCACTTTGCACCACTGCAATCACGACAATCACACACACCTGCTGCTTACCTACGCACACATCTGATTATCATTGACTCTGCCACTATATAGTGTCCAGTTTTCCACATGCTCCCTGCCAGATTGTTCTTTGCTGTTTTCATGCCGGACTTTACCGCATTCACTGTTTGAATCTCCCGTTGCCGACTCAGCCCGAATTGGACTTTTCTTCCTCGCCTGTTCCCCGGTAAACTACCTAGCCTTCTGAACCTGACTGAGATTTTGCCCTGCGTTTTTGGTTGTCTGTCGCTGGCTTTTTGACCATCGTCCTGTGGTGAGAATAAAAGGATATTATAAACTAAATCCTGTGAGTTGTGTGTTGCATCTGGGTCCACCTTCGGTTCGTTACATTGTGAGCAAGTCTGGCGCAAATTGGCTGCCGTGGTCTGACTCAGACTGAGTGTTGTGTTTGATAGCTGTCGGTACATTCGTTGTTCGTTCTGTGTAATTAATTGGCGACCAATTTGTGTAAAGCCCTCTGAGTCTCGAGAAAAGCGCTAAAAACAAAATAAAATATTTATTCATCATTATTATTATTATTATTATTATTATTATTATTACTACCTTAGTCAACCTTTTAGTCAATATTATTATTATTATTATCATTTTTATTACTACCTTAGTCAACCTTAGTCAATTACTCCAGATCCTTTTCTAACCCCCACATACTTCTAGTCTAAGTATTCCTCCCACTCCACCTTTCCAAGAAGAGGTATTATGTCAGTTAACCATCCTTATTGGTTGGGTCAGTTAGGGGTTGAACCGGTTGGCCTAGCCCATTCACTATAGAATGTAACCTTTCCGGTATACATCTGAATGAGCGGTTCCATCCCCCTCTCCAGGTGGCTACGTCACCCTCTCTGTGGGCATCCACAGGGACGACGAGGGCTACAAGGACACTCTGGAGCGAGAGATGGAGCTTCTGGAGGGAGAGGGTCTCTGGAGCCGCACCGACGTCCAGCAGAGCAGCGCCTACATGAGAGACACAGCACAGCCAGACCAGTTCCTATCCGGAACCGCCTATCTGTTCCAGAGGTCTTCAAAGTCCCTTTAGATGGGTCCTAATGCTCGCCGTGTATGCCACGGACAGCGAAGGGATCATGCGAGCTGAGTGGGTAATTGGGAGTGGGGTTCTTGAATGAAGAACGTGTTGTGGGTTGGAGGAGAACTTCTAAGAGGAGTGGTTTAATTAGGGAGCGGGGAAAACGTCCGTGTCATTGTGACTGTGATTGGACGAGGCTTCGTATCATTTTGAACGTTTAATAAAGGTTGCTCTTATGGTCAGACGTAGGTCTGACATTTTTCAAAATGTTGCCCACATGTTTTTAAGAGATCAGTACACATACAGTCTCCCTGATGGCCGTAACCCACCGCGAACCTTCAAGGTTTCGTGCTCTTCAAGAGGGCAACTTCACTTTTAAAAACAGTGGATGATGACTGAGATAGATTCAATGGGGGTAACATAAAGTGACACTTGTTTTGTAATTGCCTGGTATGCTGCGAAGTGTAATAGTGAAACTTCAAATGGAAGTGCTATCTTGTTTTTCTTGTAAAACGTGTCACTTCCTAGACCTGTCTCCTCCCCTCTCTGTGGATCAGCGGTGTTAATCGGAGGGGAAAGGGATATCGATGAATGCTAAATGGAATTGGATGTCATCTGCTGACACGGCCCTAAGATCACCGGCAGGAAATCACTTTCTGTGACAGGGAAAAACATTTCCATCCTAACCATGTCATCGGAAGCAACAGATTCCCAGACGCACGGTGAAAAACACACCTTCAGGCACACAAACAGTCACATGAGCACGTTTCACACGTACACAGACGCGCTCACATTGAAAGGTAGCAAAGCAGCAAAGATCTTCCTCACACACACACACACACACATACACACGCGCGCACACACACAGTCAGGCCTCTGTTAAATGCTCTGCTCCTGTCACACTCAATGAATCCACTCGATGGACTGTGAAAGTGTTAGAAACCTCTGCTGTGTGCACGCGCGGATGTGTGTCCACGAGAGTGTGTGTGTGTGTGTGCCCGCGTGTCTGAAATAAAATCGAGCTGCCGAGACAGTAACGTTTCCATTTGCCCGAGACAGCCTCGGAAATTCTTGATGAGACAGGTGACACCGGCTCATTGGTGAGGTCTGGCTGTGACCGGCTAAGAGTGTGTGTGTGTGTGTGTGTGTGTGTGTGTGTGTGTGTGTGTGTGTGTGAAAGAGGAAGAGCCGCCATGAGCCAGGGGGAATTGGGGAAGCTCATTGCCAATTCCTCTGCACTTAAAACACGGTCAGGTCCTACTGGTGAGACCGAATGGGTGAAAAATACTTCACACACCGAGATGTGCCCTTTCTTTCTCCCTCTCTCCCCCGCTCTTTCTCTTCCCCCTCTTCTCTCACAAACACACGTGCACATTGCACTTTACATATTCACGGTGCTACATTCTGTGACCAGGACATTTGACGTGCTTCAGTAACGCCTTACAGGCTTTCATATACTCACACAAACACACATGGCGGCATGTATGTATGTGCCGGACACACACACACACACACACACACACACACACACACACACACACAATTATCTTAGATTGGTGCCCCCTTTAGCAAGCCCTATGCTCGCAAATGTTTCTAGCCTTGAAACGTTCGTTCTGCGTTGTTACGGTTTTTGTCAACTTACCGTAATGTAATTGTTTCGTCTGTGCAGATCATCAGAGGAATGAAAAAAACCCACTTCACTTTGATATGAAACACAATATCCCCAGGCTGTTTTGCCATCGGCCTAAAACACAAGCAGGACCAACACATGACTTGACAATCCAGAAAGCATCCGTTTACAAAGTGTTGAACAATACCGATTTAAACAAATCATGGGTTTTCTAATATGGTTTTCGCCCGAGGCGTTTACTCCACGTGGACATAATTACCATGATGCATACACCGGTGTGATTCAAAAGGTGTGTGTGTGTGTGTACGTATGGGGTAACGCCTGGAACGTACCCATTGGAAACTCTTCAACAGTATGCTTCAGTCGCTGCCATTCAGGAAGTTTCGTTGTGATTCTCTATCACCACAGATATAGGCTGTCACTCCTCTCTCCCTAGGTCTCTCGTGAACTGTTCCTCTACGAGGAGATGATTGACGTTGGCTGCGCGTCAGTCACCCCACTTAGTGCACACAGACTGTTTGCTCACAGCACGAGGTATGTCTCATCAAATGGCCTGGTGCTGCATCTTCTTCAGCCGTCTCCTCCCTCTCCGTCCCACGCCCCAAGCGGGCTCCGCTCCGGGTACAGACCGCCTTCCTCCCGACCGTCGTACGGTGCCTCTGCGGCGCTCGTGGATTGTAGGTTTATCTTGACATCTCACCGTGTCTCCCGTGAACACACTCCTCCCATGTGCCCCCCCGTGTCCCTCTGCCGTTGCGGCCCAGCCGTCGCGGCCCAGCCGTCGCGGCCCGTCCCGGAGCGCCTCGTCCCGGAGCGCCTCGTCCCGGAGCGCCTCGTGTTAGTTTGAGCCCTCCTCTTCCTCTTCCTTCATTTTCTTTTCCCCCCGATGGTCTAATATACCCGCTTCAACATTAGTGATATTCTGCAGCATTCCTCTCCCCTCCATTACACTTTTTCTCTCTCTCTCTCTTCCTTTCTCTCTCTCTCTCTCTCTCTCTCTCTCTCTCTCTCTCTCTCTCTCTCTCTCTCTTCTTTTCTCTCTCCCTTTCCCCCTCTCTCTTTCATCTCCCTTTGTTTAATTTGCGCCATCTCCCTACTTCTGAAACGACGCGCCGTCAGTTTTAGGTCCCAGCTGTAGGTCTTGGAGGGAAAGCCAGACGAGCCCTTAACAGCGAGCGGTAATGAGGACCTTTCGCTCGGCGTGGACGTGCCGGTCACACCAGTCAACCCTCGGCCGGACGTTATCACGCCGACTGATGATGACACAGCCACCTCTCTCCCTGCTTCTCTCTGACCCCCGGATCATCGTATCTACCCCCCCCCCCCCCCCCCCCCCCCCCCCCCCCCCCCCACACACACACACACTAGGGACTTCAGGATTCGTTTACTTCTCGGCTCCTCGCTTTGTTGTCTTTGTTGTTGTTGACGCCCGTGGCACCGTCTTTGGCCGTCGCCGTTTCGGGCTAACAGATAACACCTGCCAACGTCTCATTTGCAGCGATCCCCCCCTGCCCACCCCCTGCTTCTCCCACCGTCACACCTTGTAGGCAGAGGGTTTGTCTCCACAGATAATACACGTATCTGATCTCTGTGTTCGCTGTGGAGGAGACGGATTACTACCAGAGGACAGGACCCAGGCCCACAAACAAACAAACAAACAAACCAACACATATTTATATACACACATATTCATAATGCTCGACTTGACTGAAGAATAAAACACAGAGAAGAGATTCCAAAACAGTCTGAGGAAAAGCGTGCTTGCGTACGTTCAAATGTTGGAACGGGAGAGACTGTTTGCATGGTGTGTACGGGCGCCCTACGTAGGTGTTAGCGGCGTGCTTGCTCATGTCTCTGTGTGAATGCGTCTGTTTGTAGTGTTGATGCGGTAGGAAAGCATGTGCACACACAGCACAGCGACCTGTTGTCTGCTGACGCCCCTCTCCCCCTCCATTCTGAAGTACTGTGAGGCTGTGCTATGTTTGGGCCCTGCAGAGGCACTCTCCCATCTGATGAACAGAGTCTGATCTCTGAGCAACAGCTCGGAGCCTTTGCCTCTATCTTTGGCCACTTGGCTCTGTCTTTTGCCTCTCTTCCCCTGTCTCCTCTCTCTCTCTCTCTCTCTCTCTCTCTCTCTCTCTCTCTCTCTCTCTCTCTTGCTCTCTCTCTCTCTCTCTCTCTCTCTCTCTCTCTCTCTCTCTCTCTATCTCTCTCTCTCTCTCTCTCTCTCTCTCTCTGCCTCTCAATCTCCTTCTGCCTTTCTCTCTCTCTCTCTCTCTCTCTCTCTCTCTCTCTCTCTATCTCTCTGCCTCTCTATCTCCGTCTGCATCTCTCTCTCTCTCTCTCTCTCTCTCTCACTCTGCCTCTCAATCTCCTTCTGCCTTTCTCTCTCTCTCTCTCTCTTTCTCTCGCTCTCTCTCTCTGCCTCTCTATCTCTCTGCCTCTCTATCTCTCTCTCTCTCTCTCTCTCTCTGCCTCTCTCTCTCTCTCGTCTGCCTTTCTCTCTCTCTCTCTCTCTCTCTCTCTCTCTCTCTCTCTCTCTCTCTCTCTCTCTCTCTCTCTCTCTACCCCGGCGCCTGTTTATCTCCCTATTTCTCTCTCTCGTTCTTTCTGTCTCCTCTCCCCATCTCTCCATCTTGTCCTCTTGTTTGACAGTGCCACAGCGGTCCCTGTGGACAGTCATTCACACCTAAAGTGCGTCATGTCTTTCCGTCCACTCGGTCTCTTCTCAAAACTTGTATGGTCACATCTGAAATGCGTCAGCGCCCGTCATACATCAGATTCCGATATCTCTCTGTGTACCGCGGCTGTCTGTTTCAAACGGAATGCTTCCAATCCCCGTGTCTGCCTCTCTCTCTACCTCTCTCTCTCTCTCTGCACCTCTCTATATCTCCCTCCCAGCTGTGGCAGTGACAGCGGACGGGAGTCTGCTCTGCTCACTGATCCCTCCACTAATGTTGCTGCTCAAAGAGAATGGGGAATGATTTGCGTATGCTGCTCTGTCAGATGGTGTGCTGCAGAGAGCAGGCCGGGGCGCCCACACTCTCAGGCTGGCAGCGATGCAGGGCTAGCAGCAAACACAGCATTGGATACATAGAGTGGATTACACACATGCATATGAAGTTAGTGTAAATGAATGTACTCTTCTGCTAAGTCTTTATAGCTGTTAAAACGTATAAAAATATGAAATAATAATACAAGGCCATTGTAATCGGGTCATGCCAGTGCCTACTGCTGTATGTTTTTTTCTTCCCTTTCCACATATTGAGGTGTGTTCGAAATGGACCAAAGATATATTTTAACTGTGAGTTGAAGAGTTAAAATGTTGAAAGTTCTTTTGTAAAGA
Organism: Galaxias olidus; assembly: GCA_026901105.3. Classification (NCBI taxonomy): domain Eukaryota; kingdom Metazoa; phylum Chordata; class Actinopteri; order Galaxiiformes; family Galaxiidae; genus Galaxias; species Galaxias olidus. The sequence goes on from JAPMUY010007235.1 coordinate 345,882, forward strand.
TTACAAGTTCAATTATTCATACACCAGACTGTTTATTTACACCGTAAGTCAGGCGTGGTATAACTCCACCTGACTCTAATGTACTATACTTATTTCAAATTACCCAATAACCTTTTCGGAGGCAATGCCTTGACATTATCCTCACCTAAGTGATTTATCGAAGCACCGCTTTTTTTCGCCAACACATTTGTAATCTGTTCGTTTCAATGACATAGCATTGTTGTGTTCTGTCATGGTGGGGGTGGGGGTGGGGGGGTGGGGGGGGTGGGGGGGGTGGGGGGGGCTGCAAAAGGTACTGACAGAAAATAAAGTGTCTCAGTGAAAACGTTGTGTGGATGCCATATCTTAATTCTCTCTCTCTCTCTCTCTCTCTCTCTCTCTCTCTCTCTCTCTCTCTCTCTCTCTCTCTCTCCTTCTTCCATGGCCATAGTCTGTGTCGCGACATTGTTCCTCTCTGTCTCCACCGCACGATGTGCATGATCAGCTCTTGAGGTGGTTGTGGAGAATCCTCCCTCATCACGTCAAAGTTTGTCTCTGAACATTTACTAGCCGCCATTTCTCCCAATGTAAGTAGGACATCACAGGTGTACTGAGGTTGTGTGTGTCTGTGTGCATATGTGTGTGTGTGTGTGTGTGTGTGTGTGTGTGTGTGTGTGTGTGTGTTTATGGAGAAGTTGTCTAATTTCTGAGTGGGACATGTGGGTGGGGGTTTTCACCCCGGGTATTTGTGTGTGTGGAGTTTGGAGTCTGGGCTGAGGGTTCCTGCAGATCTCAAAGTACATCCACCCAAGGTCACTTCATCCAGCCGCCAAATTTGTCCTTCAGCTCAAAGCAGTACACACACACGCACACGCACACGCACACACACACACACACACACTTGCTCCAGACATAGCCCCACCAACACACCTACTCACAGCGAAACACTGTGTTTCTGCTGTTGTGATGTATTGCTTTGAGAAACAGAGAAGTCAGAAACGACCGTTTGAAACTGTGAGCGAGGAGGAGAGAGATTATAAACAGATCTGACGTCACCTGACGGAGTGGATTAGACGTCGAGAAACAAAACAACAGGTGTGTTATTGGCAGACTGAGAAGTGGTGACTGTGTTTAGAGAGAGAGAGAGAGAGAGAGAGAGAGAGAGAGAGAGAGAGAGAGAGAGAGAGAGAGAGAGAGAGAGAGAGAGAGAGAGAGGATTTCGAAAGGCAAATTCCAGGAATAATGAAGAACAATTTTATAAAACCTCCTTTCGGCAGGGAGATTTATTAAGGTCGAGCCATGACATTTTACAACATTTTACAGCCGATTCTGAACAGAATGGGAGGGCAGCGGGGCAGATTCTGCCGCCTAGACTAGACTGGAGGGGTCAAAGGTCACAGTCAGGTGAGCTCCGGACAAAGAGGCTCCCACAAAGACATCCGCCGTGATTCCTGTGCACCAATAGAAGGAAGGTCGTCCGTGGCGAAAAGGCGCCGAGCGACGCTCATTCACCGGGAATCAGGCAGCAGGCCGATTGTGTCGCCACATGATTGGCGGTTTGGAAAGGTGAGGCAGCAAAAAATTACAGGCTTATCTCAGCGTATTATGAAACACGTAAAGAGGAGACTTTTTACTCACTTCACCCCTCCATGCCTCCCTCCCTCCTTCTCCTAATCCCCCCCCCCCCCCCCCCCCCCTGTCCCCCTGCCTGTGCAAGGCTGTCAGGGTTTTAAACCTATTCCAGTATGGTCACTCCCGGTCTATAACAGCCTGGTAGTGTAGCAATGAGACAGTGGCTCTCATGGGTGTCTGGAGCCAGCACAGAGCGCCCGTGTGTGTGTGTGTGTGTGTGTGTGTGTGTGTGTGTGTGTGTCTGTGTGTGTGTGTGTGTGTGTGTGTGTGTGTGTGTGTGTGTGTGATGTCCATTTGCATGGTTTGAGTGTGTGCCTGTGCATGCTGTGAGGTAGTACAGGCTTATGCTGTGAGTGTGTGTTTGAGTTTACGTGCATCGCGTGAGTGTGTGTGTGTTTGAGTCTATGTGCATGATGTGAGTTTGTCAGTGCATGTCTGTGTGCTTCTACGTGCACGATGTGTGAGTGTCTTTGTGAGCAGTGTGAGTGTGTGCACGTGCATCTACTTGCACGGTGTGAGTGTGTTTGTGTGTACATGGTGTGAGTTTGTGTATGTCCGTGTTTGTGCATGGTGTGAGTCTGTTTGTGTGTATACAGTGTGAGTTTGTGTATCTCCGTGTTTGTGCATGGTGTGAGTCTGTTTGTGTGTACATGGTCTGAGTTTGTGTATGTCTGTCTTTGTGCATGGTGTGAGTGGGTGTTTTTGCACGGTGTGTGTGTGTGTGTGTGTGTGTGTGTGTGTGTGTGTGTGTGTGTTTGACACAGACCAGACGAACCTGTCACATCCTATGAAGTCACAGAGTCCATGCACTGTCCCAGGCCCCGGGTTTCATTTGAGGGAGAGACTAACTCCAGAGGAGGACTGGACCAGGTCTGTTCTTATCGGACAGTGGAGGTGCTATCTCAAAGCCCCCCGGCCACAAAACACATCTTACATTTTGGGGCAAAGTGAAAGTCATTACTGCTCCTCACAAAAATCAATATCGGAATTGATCAGCAACATCGGACGTAATGAGAAGCCATGTTGACGACCATTACCCGTTGTCACCATTGTCAGCTAGGCTGCCTACAAAAATGGCTTAATTATCCCTTTGCCTCTCTGTGTAGTGAGGCAGTAGCCCTGTCCCTTTCCAGTTCCCATTAAGGGAGAGTGACACGTGCATCTGAACGGAAAAGGCCAGCTTGACATCTCATCATAGGGGGAGAGACATGCAGCAGATAAGAGAAAAGAGAGAGAGAGAGAGAGAGAGAGAGAGAGAGAGAAAGAGAGAGAGAGAGAGAGAGAGAGAGAGAGAGAGAGAGAGAGAGAGAGAGAGAGAGAGAGAGACAGAGAATCAGCGAGAGAGAGAGAGAGAGAGAGGGAGAAAAGTCGAGGTCACTTCGGTCAGCATGTAGTGTGCATGTAGAAACAATCTCTTGAGTCTGTTAGAGAATAAGGCAAAGCGAATATGCAGAGGTCGCGGCCGGTGTCTGCAATGTCATCCTACATGTGGTACGCACGCTCCCTCTGCCTCACAGCCGTTTACAACGGTCGGTCGGCAACAACCTGTCGCGTCAGGTACATGGAGAGGTCCTACGGCCGCCAAGGCATCGCAGCCACACGGAGATGTTCAGAGCCCAGTCTCCACAGGACTGTCACGAGATACAGCAAACCGCCAAGATCTGCTGTGGACGGACCAGAGCCGTGCGCGTTTACTCTCTGCAGGTACGGAGACAACGGGAGACGGCCCTTTGCAGGAAAGGCCAGACCATGCTAACAGGCAGTCCCCTAGGAGGCAGAGGGGCGGAACAGGATTGGTACGGAACAATCCGCCAACAACAAAGGCCGTTTTTTCAAAATCCCGCCGGTTGGGGAATCAATCGACGCCTTCCGGAGGCTAAGAAAACCGAACCCACGGGAGAAGAGGGAATGGAGGGGGAGGAGGAGAGGAGGAGGAGGTGAGAAGAGGAGGAACGGGCGCGGGGAGGAGGAGAAAGACCAGAGATGAGGCGCCAGGAGCGAATCAATCCTCCAGACTTCATTATTTTCCACTCCTTCTTTTCGTGAGGATTCTCCTTCATCACTCCCTCTGTCTTCAGCCCGAGGAATTAGTCCCCGGTCCGTCGTGACTGTGGAACGGAAGGGGAAAAAAGGAGAGGGAGAGAGAGAAAGGGAGGGAGGGAGGTAGGACGGAGGCGAGGATCGGATGATGTATGAACAGCGAAAAGAAGACAGGATTTAAAAAGACATCTATCTCGTAGTATCCACAGACAAGGTTACCACGGCCACACTATCCTCTGGCAGCTCTGCAGTCACACACACACACACACACACACACACACACACACACACACACACACACACACACACTCTGTCCGATGTGACGTTTAAAGAAAAGGTGGGGGACACAAAAAGGAAGGGGGGAAGGAGGACACAGAGAAGATGAAAGGATCAGAGAGACGGGAAGGGTTGGGGAGGAGGGGAGTCATCTTATGGGCAGTCCATTTAAAGACGAAGTAAGTGGAAGGA
>JAPMUY010007235.1:357500-455000 GCA_026901105.3 Galaxias olidus
AACCCCTAAACCAGCTCCAGAAGCAGCTCCTTGCACTCTGACCTTAGTGTCCGCACGCAGATTGCTTGGCGGCGGGTGTTTACATCCACGTGGGTTCATGGGGGTGCAGGTGTGCTTGTTTGTTTGTCTCTAGGATGGATTTCCACACAAAACTGTGCACCGGCAATTTGCTTCTCTTCTTGTTCCCTGTCTGTAGTCTGCCAACTCTATCATTGCAAATAGCACATACTTTCTTTCAATTATTTCAGGTAAATTGGACGTAAAAGCTTTCCGGACAGTGCATTTAAAAGATATGGTTACTAGTTTTCTTTTCTCGGTACTACAACAGCTGTATTAAAGTTGCAATAAAGTTGGATGAGTAAAAAAAAAGAAAAGTTGTGATTTTTCGTCAGCAGGACATCTACAATATGAAAGTTTTGAAAAGTTAATTTTCCCTTTACCCAGACTGGAATATTGGGGCACCATGTGAAGGTTTCAGTTGGGGGTGAGTAGCCTCCAGGTTTGCAGTGGAAAAAGCCTTGACAATCTCTAGAATAAAGTCTGTATGTCAGGACTTCACTCACATTCTTGCTTGGTGGCGCTTTAATAAGCTGGAAATGGACAGACGGGAAGCTGTGGTCGTGAGAGAGAGAGAGAGAGAGAGAGAGAGAGAGAGAGAGAGAGAGAGAGAGAGAGAGAGAGAGAGAGAGAGAGAGAGAGAGAGAGAGAGAGAGAGAGAGAGAGAGAGAGAGAGAGAGAGAGAGAGAGAGAGAGAGAGAGAGAGAGAGAGAGAGAAAGAGAGAGAAAGAGAGAGAGAAACTGAAAATGGAATCATGTTCTTGACGGTTCTTTACCTTGGTAATTCTGATGAAAAAAGTATCTGTACTTCTAATAAAGAGACATTTGCGTACGACAGTGTTCGACCACCGCCATACCACTGCAGCCTTCGTTCCTATTGACAGCGTCTGCACAGTGGAGTAGATGGCCTGTCTAGACAGTTTCTTAAGGGAGGCCCACACTGCTGGCTCCATTAGAGAGGTCTGACACAGACCGTACAGGAGGGTATGCCTGTAGATAGGGTTAGATAGGGTCCAGACTCTAGAGGGTAGTGTGTGATTAGGAGGGTCTTAACAGGGTGGTGTGTGTTAAGGAAGGTGTAGAGGGTTGGGCAGTGTGTGATTAGTACGGTTCTAGAGGATAGTGTGTGTTTAGGAGGCAGGGTCTAGGGTAGAGTGTGATTAGGAGGGTCTATACTCTAGGAGGGGCTAGTGGGTAGTGTGTGATTAGGAGGGAGGGGCTAGTGGGTAGTGTGTGATTAGGATACTCCAGGAGGGGCTAGTGGGTAGTGTGTGATTAGGAGGGTCTATACTCCAGGAGGGGCTAGTGGGTAGTGTGTGATTAGGAGGGTCTATACTCCAGGAGGGGCTAGTGGGTAGTGTGTGATTAGGAGGGTCTATACTCCAGGAGGGGCTAGTGGGTAGTGTGTGATTAGGAGGGTCTATACTCCAGGAGGGGCTAGTGGGTAGTGTGTGATTAGGAGGGTCTCTACTCCAGGAGAGGCTAGTGGGTAGTGTGTGATGAGGAGGGTCTAGAGAGGGTAGGGTGTGATTGTGTGTGTGGGTTTGTTTGTATTTGTGTAAAGAGACTGAAAAAGGTGTTCGTTGAGTGTGTGTGTGTGTGTGTGTGTGTGTGTGTGTGTGTGTGTGTGTGTGTCTGATTGCTCATAGAACGTCCGCGGCGTGTGTCTGTATTTTGCAGTATCCGCAGGGAGTATGTGTGCGTGTGTGTGTGTGTGTGTGTGTGATGGTTTATAGAACATCCGCGGTGTGTGTCTGTGTGTATGGTACAGTTTAATGGGACTATCCATGGCCATGTATCCCAGGGAATCACACTTCTTCTCCTGGTTTCCAGCTCGTTGCGTCAGGCGTCCCAAGCCATCCTTTGCCCTCTTTACACAGTGGTAGCTGTTCCTTTCCCTCTCTCCTCCCCTTCTCTCTCCGTTCCGCTGCTTTCCTCAGGCCCTCCCTACCCTTTCCCTCTCTCTCCCCCTATGTCTCTCTCTCTTTCCCGCTGAATGGATGTGTCAATAGCGTACCTCTCAGAGGAGTTACATGGGTGTTAGTGAAAACTTTTAGAGGAAGAGTGACGTCAGTGGACCACGTGGCAGGACGACCATTTTAAGCACAGCACACAGTGTAAATGGGGTCGCTGTGAGTTGTCGAGGACGGTATTATTCAATTCTCTCTAGAAATTGTGGGTTGAAATGAATGTATCGTACCAGAGGACATGCTGCGTAAATCACAAGGGAGAGGGACGTCTGTCCGAGACGTTTTACGTGTCGTTGATCCTAAAGGAAGATGACTTGATGGTTTGGACTCCCATTCCTCCGCTCTAAGAATGGAGCTCGGGGGGCAAAACTTATATATTCAAGTGATCTTAAATCCACTGCAGCTTTTTCCATTGAATTATTGATCTTAGGCAAGGTTTTAACTGGACTCTTTCCAAATGACGGCAAGTTTTTTTTCTTCCTTTTTTTTCGGCTCGTGACGAAGCTCTCGAGTTGATTTGTCTACTCTTCAACGAGGCTGAGATGTCTACGCATCATCTACTGTACGTGCACGGAGCACCGTCTTTTCATACATCCCCTCCATGGCAGTGGACAGTCCACCTACCTTGAGGACGTTCCACATAGAGATAGATACTAGAGTGGGCATACGAGTGCATTTAATATTTAATGTCTGTTTTCATATACTGCATGGGGGGACTTGTGGATGGAGGTAAACACGCTAGCGATGGAGGTAAACACACTATCACTTCACGAGCCCTCAGCAGATGAGGTCAGACATTAATCATTTGGAGTTCAAACAGACTTCAAACACGCTTTGCCTCGATGGAATCACAACCCCTCAGATGCTTCCCAGCTTAAATGTGAGTTATGCAAGCACTATACACACACACACACACACACACACACACACACACACACACACACACACACACACTCAATATAGTCTTTTACAGCTTTTTTTTGCATCCAAGTTTAACATCCAATTTGTAAGAGAGTGAGTGTGTACCCACCATATAGCTAAGCTGTGGCTTCCTGGGTGATTCTGTCCTCGGTGGGATTTGTAGTTTATTGTTGTCTCTCTCTCTCTCTGCCTTTCTCTCTCGCTCTCTATCACTTCCTTTACAGCATTTCTATTAGTTTGGGGCGTCCGGGTTCAGAGCTGCGTCGCTGTCCAGAAAAGCCAATGCTTCCGGGGAATCGTCCGGGAGAGGAGCCTTTTTTTATCTCCCCTACCTCGAGAGCTCAGCAGTTTATACTGTCAGCGTCTTTTCAAAATTGACCCAGCTAAAGCCACACGGGGGAGGAAAGAGAGACAGATGTGTGAATAAAATATGACCGAGAAAAAAAAATAACATTAGGAAAGGCCAAGGGATTTAGAAAGAAATGGAATGAGAGACAGTGAGTGAGTGAGTGAGAGAGAGAGAGAGAGAGAGAGAGAGAGAGAGAGAGAGAGAGAGAGAGAGAGAGAGAGAGAGAGAGAGAGAGAGAGAGAGAAAGAGAGAGAGAGAGAGAAGAGAAGAGAGTGCAGGATGATATATCTCAGAGGGCTTTTATTTAAAAGGGGTTAGGGGGGGCTGAGCTTACCTCTGGAGCGTGTAATAACAGTTGCGGAATCTCAATGGAACCATGCACTTTCTCCTCCTCTATCTCCCTGTAGATCTCTCTTTATCTGCTCTTCCGGTTACTCCTCCCTGGTCTCTCCCTTGCCCCCCACCGTCTCTGTCTCCTTCTCCTTCGCCCCTATGCCCAGGCAGACTGAGCACACTGTTAACTCGCGGCCCCCCTTTACTTATGCTGACCTGTGAGATTGGGACTATCGTTACGTCCCAGACGGCACCGAGTAACGAGGAAGTGGACGTGGCAAATCGTGTTTTGCACTTTTTCATTCGTATGCGTCGTGCGTTCATCGTTCCTTGCTCATGAAGCTGTTTATCCCTGTCACACTGAAACAAAGCAGCTGAAGGGGGCGTCAGTGAGCTTTCGTCAGTTATATGTGATCATCGTGGAGCATTTGGGGGGTCAAGAAAGAGCGGAAAGTCGTGGAAATAAGAGAGGGTCCAAGAAGAGGGGTGAGCTGTGGTGGAAGAGAGCGGAGAGCAGTAGTGAGAACTGGGAAACAGAGAGGAATATGAAATACGAACGTAAAATAAGACGAGAGAGGAAAGGAAGTGAGCGAGCCCCAACGGGTAAAAAAAGTTGACATTGTCTAGAAAGTGAGTCAGTGACCATGTGGAAACGGGGAAAAGGAGGAGAGAGAGAGAGAGAGAGAGAGAGAGAGAGAGAGAGAGAGAGAGAGAGAGAGAGAGAGAGAGAGAGAGAGAGAGAGAGAGAGAGAGAGGACATTAGGCCCACTACAGAAATGAACAGTGCTGGGCTGTTTCACTCGGCTGGCCCGGTCATTCATTTTAAACAAGGAACATTTCAAACTTCAAGCAGTCGTTAACACGGCAACGGGCACACACATTCTTGAATTCAACTCGAACGGATTCCCGTGGTTAATTATGAATGGACACCTGCTTTAAAAGGCACCTGCATGGGAAACCGTTCCTGAATCAAGATACGCTTTTCTCACAGCGCGCCGACATTATGCTAACGATGTTTCATGGTTGCGTAGTGTTCAGCGGTGAAAGCAGCGTCGAATGCATTAGAGAACACGCAGGTTGATGTGTCGGGGTACAAAGGGCTCCAGGCGGAGATCACATTCCTTCGCTGTTTAAAACCGTAAAATGCAGCTGGCCTCCCTGTCAGGGCTACTGTTTGGGACATTAACTTCTCATTATATAAAACCGGCTTTTTTAGGTGGAGATGTTTTGTTGTGGGCATTCAGAATGGCTTAAGTGATTCGACGAAGCTCTGCTGTTGTCAATAGAAAGGTGGAGGCCTGGGTTCCCGTACAGGGATTAAGCCAAATCCTAGACAAAAAAACTAAATTCAATGGAGAATCTCCATTGACAGTGAGATTTAGTCTGGAACAAGGCTTAATCCTTGTACGGGAAACCGTGCCATAGTGTTTACTTCACGTTGAATTAGCTACAGTCAGCATGTTGACGGATTGGAGCGATAAGCCGTGGTTAAAACACAATTAAAAGTACAGAAATTGCTTTCATGTTCTTCGTACTCATATTGGCAACCTGCAGTGATTTTTAGAAGCACAAACATGTTTGAGTGATTGTACCATTGAATAATGTCGAATCACACAATTCTGCAACAGGCCTACTAGTGAAATATTGGGAAACATTCATTGGTGAAGGCTACGGTATGTACGGACAAGTTAATGATTTGTGTGTGGATGTTTTCTCTATTGGTACCGAGCATGACGTCACGATGAAGAGAACACATTTTCATAATTTGTTTCCAGGCTTTTATAGACATCTGGCGAGGCTGGTTTTCCTCCTTGAAACATTTATAACTTTTTGACAGTTGGTTGACCCACCACAGTGGTGTGAGGCAAGCCCTTACACCATCATAAACGTAGCATCACATCATACAGATGGCAGAGCACAAGGCTGGTTAACCTCCATCCAACCCCTCCCACAGATGCAGATGTGCGCAAACACGCACATTCACACTTTCACAAACTGGCACAGCGACACCCACATGCTGGTACACACACACACACACACACACACACACACACACACACAGGCGAAGACACATAGACACAGACACACACAAATTCTGTCGCAGACTCACAGGCACACAAACAAATAAAGGCACACACCTTAATAGTCAGACACACACATACGTAGAAAGACTCACACCCATACCACAGACCTTTTTAGAAGTCTTTTGGGAAAACGATGTTGTCTACCAGCCCCGCTTCCACGGAGAAAGAGCATTTAATGGGGGTTGTCGTATCAAATGTCAATGGGGAAAATGTATCCGTCCAATGCACTTTCTCTGAAGCCAGAACAGCACTACATTTTGTCATGGTTACTGGGAGGGTAAGGCCCAAGTGCAGACTCAGAGCTGGATGCAAAGCACATAAAACAGGTTCGCCAGAAAAGGCTTTTAATGCAACATGGAGAAGGAACCACAGGACGTAAATGTACAGCAAAACACGTAACATGGTACAATGAACGGACAAGGACAAACACAAGAGACAGGACTTAAATACAAAATCCAAACACATACAACCAATCAAACACAAGAACCCAGGTGGACACAATGACACAAACAAGGACAGCTGAAATCAATAGTAACACAGACACACAGAGAAACCCCACACCCTAACACATTTGAAATTAAAGACAGCATAGAAAAAAAGCCAGTGAATGTATTGCTTTGTAAAACCGTTAGATGCAGGGATTGGAGACATAGCAACTGAAATGCTGTGAATTCAGTGTAAAAAATCTGTCATGCTGAATTTACAATAAATTCCTGACAAAAAAGTTGCCAATAACTGTCAAATTCACTACAAAGCAATGGCAACTATATTGCCAGTAATTTACTGTAATTAATTTACAGTTAATAGTTGGCAATTTAACTGCCATTAAGTTACTGTAACTGACTCTGTTGTGAATTTACTTCTAGTAATTGGCAACTTCAATTTAAATTAGTATAGTTGCCATTGTGAATTTACAGCGAGTAGTTGGCAGCTTTATTGCCAGTGAATGACTGTATTGGCATTTGCTTTGCATTACAAACAGTTGTTATAGTCAGCTGTGTCATAGGCCATACATGACTGAGCCGTGACAATGCCGTGGATTTAAAGCTGTAAGTTGAAAACGTTTTTTTTATAATACTGCTATTTCCCTTACAGTGACTACACAGGAAGTCTTTAGCAGCTCTGCATACAATAACCAACTCCTTCAACTTCCCCATTAACAGCGCTTACTGATGTCAAAAGCACATTTCTAAAATTTTGGCATAAACATTGTAAACAACCAAACTTGATGAACAGAAATAAACAGTTTTTTTAGGGCAACCACAAAGCATGATGGGAATTAAAAACAACAACATGTAGCCTTGCTTAGCACAGTGACATGTAAGCCTGTGGTAATTGCTAGCATGGCTCCGTCAAAAGTGAACAGATACGTGGTTGGACCTAATGTTGCAAGGCTGCCTATCCGACACAACTTTTAAACTTACAGAAACTGTGGTTCTCCCTCAGCAATAGGAAACGCATATCTGTTTCAATAAAACAACGTTTTGCTGTTACATTTTGTGTTACAAGTACAAAAACAGAAGATACAACATGTAATAACACATTTTGCACGGTTTTCTAAGGTGTGTTTTGTCACTTTTTGTGGAACCATGCTAGCCATCACTACTGGCTTGCATTATATTGTGCTAAGCAAGGCTACATTCACTTACCTACTTAACTAAATAAGTCATTGTTGGATGTCGAATCGTGACATTGATATTAGTCATCTGGTTTGACTAGGGGCAAGTTGGAACATACAGGTATTCCCCTTCACCCCGAATTCTGAAACTATGACTTATTTTCAACAACAAATTACACAAAAATCCCTAAACCACACACACAACATGCAAACACTAGACATCACTTGCTAAAGCAAACACTGAAATAAAAACTATTTGAACTCTTACACAAATTATATTTTTGCAGAAAAAAATATACACACAGACGATCAAAAGAATAAGCACATGATCCAACTGTTACACACTGATATGATAAATTAAAACACTTTTGCATTCTCTGTGTGCAGTGGACTGCAGTCTGTTGTAAAGGTTTGGCGTACAGTGGTACTCTCACACATGTATTTGTACCCAAATATATGTATGTGTGTTCAGTATATACTCAAACACACATCATACTGATCACAAATAGAAGGAGACAAAACATCAAATTTAATTCAATTTCATCCACACTTCAGTGTGAACCGCAACAGACAAAACAAATACAGTAAACTTGAACAAACATAGACTTGTTACTGTTTACGACAACAAAACCAATAGGCTTTATCCTGTCTTCTCTTCGGGTTTGAGAGAACAGCTAACCTGTGGTCTGTTTACAGAGCTCAAGCAGAACATTTAGAAGTGAACCGATTATCGGCAAGTGTTTGGCACACATCTGGACCGGGTGTAATTGGTAAACGAGTGTGGCATTTTGAGTGGCAGCGTTTTCCAAAAGAAACTCAAGAGCTTTTAGTTTTTAGTGATGTGTCTAATGTGGAAAACTGTTTGGAGTGTTTTGCATTTTTTCCAGCTGAGTGTAAAGTTGAGTATGTGTTTGTGGGTTTGCTTAGCCTGAAGATTAGGCAGACGACATGATTCAGTGGTTTTAGTGACTGGGCTTCCATAATTAATGTGTGTAAGCAATTATAAAAACATAACTGTTATATAAAATGAAATAAACATTTATATACAAATAGCCGTCATATAATGACTTTGTCTGATAACGCAAATAATGGACGCAAATAATAGTGTGTGAAAGCTGATGCTTGCTCGTTATATGTAGAAAAATATAACTAGAATACACACAACAGTTTTGCGTCTATGCTCATCTGTTCAGAATACTGTGTGTGTGTTGGTGTGTTTGTGGATGAAATGGGTTGATGTGTGTGTTTAAGCAGGAAATGAAAACCTGATTAGAACAATCCAATAACACGCACACACACACGCACACACACACATGTGCGCACACACACACACCCACGCGCGCACGTGCGCACACACACACACACACACACATTACGGTTCAATAATAGCTGTAATGGGCAGTCCATAGTGTTGTAGTTTGATGGATGGGTCTGCACTGGCATTGATTGCTTTGGTATGCTACAGTGATCTTGGCGGGCCTTGATAGCTATGTCTGGACGAGGAGGCGGCAACGATGATAGCAGGTCGTCGCATGAAGATATTACACTTGTAATATCTTTGCCTGCACGTCCTACCGTCTCCATCAGCTCTGGAGAGGGAGCGAGCGACAACATTAGACGGATCATTTAGATAAGTCCAGTGTCCTCCAACAATGGAACGCGCGGTCTTTAGATTGCACCGATTGTGGAGACTTTGTCTTTCCCTCCTAGCGTTCCTCCCGTCACCCTCCCGTCCCATCCTCCACCTCTTCCCTCCTTCTCTCCCACCTTCGTTCCCTTCCATCTTTTTCTCCGACCCCCCCCCCTCCATTCCCTCCATATCTCCCATCCTCCGCCCATCCTCCCTTTCATCCTAATCTTCCGCTTCATCTCCCCCTGTGCACATATTATCTTCCCTAGTCAAACACAAACTTACACACACACACATTTACACAGTCAATTTGGCAGTCATTGTGACGGCTTGACGAGGCCCAGGGCTGGTGAAGGGTGTCTATGAGCTCAGCGCTGCCGTTAGCGCCACTGGAGACGGGGCTAGGTTAAATAATGGCCTGGAGACAGCCATTCACGAGAACACAGGCCCTTCCAGGCTGATGTGACGGGGCTCACATCTGCCCCGCATCCAAAGAGATGACACTCATGCACCGCGATTAATACATCTACTCAATTATTGAATTATTTTTTTCATAATTAATCCCCCAAAAACAGGTTACATCAGGCCTCATCAGAGAAATGACTGGTTTTGGACGAGTTGTTTTTCTCCCATTTTCCTGGAAACTCTCTCTCTTTTTCATGAGCAATCTCTCCTACTGTACATCACCCTCCTAATTGTCCAATTGATTGGTGTCGTCTGTGATGTGAACTGCAGCTGATGAGACAAACAAAGTGTGTGTGTGTGTGTGTGTGTGTGTGTGTGTGTGTGTGTGTGTGTGTGTGTGTGTGTGTGTGTGTGTGTGTGCACGCGTGCGTGTGTGTGGTCTATGCAAAATGAAAATCAACAACAGAAATCTATCGGCCTGCATTGTCTAACTTATTTTTCCGACGTTCGTTATTGATTACAGATTACGAGTCCATGAGACCCATCCTTGGTGTTTTGCAGCTTTGTGAAAGGTCGTCTGAGTCTGTTGTTCTCCAACTCTGTCGGTGACCCTGTCTCCGTGACTCTGAGGGAGTGGGCTGACACTCACACACACACACACACACACACACACACACACACACACACACACACACACACACACTCACTCACGATGACTGACTCACAACACACCCAAGTACACACACCGACACACTCTCAATGACCTGACACACAGCACAACTCTCGCCTACCTCTATACTCAGACCATCCTAATAGACCAATTGATTTGTGTTGTCCTTGATGTGAACTGCAGCTGACAAGAAAAACAAATTGTCCGTGTGTGTGTGTGTGTGTGTGTGTGTTAAACAAACAAGACGACAGGGGTTCTTTGACCTCTGTGTGTGTGGCAGCAACCCCACTGCTCAGACATCTGATATGGGGCATCTCAGCTCGTCTCAAACCAAGTCTCTCTGGTGAAGCCCACTCTCTGCTTAGAGAGAAACAGACTCGGGGACGACTCTGTTACACTGTGTCAGAAAGGTCTAACTAAGGCCTTTTCTGCTCCTAAGGAATGTTTCATATACATTACGTTAATTGTTATATTTATATAAAAACTTTTTTTTTTTTTTACATAACAGGAAAAACACATTTTGGGCTCTCATTCATTGGAAGGAAAAACCTCCCAATAAGTTTTCTTCTTCTCGAACATGTGTGTGCGAACATGTGTGTGCGTGCGTGCGTGCGTGCGTGCGTGCGTGCGTGCGTGCGTGTGTGTGTCCCATATCTTTGATGTGTGTTCCGGGACAACTTTATTCAGACGAGAGGAGCAAAACCTAGCTTTAAAGGTCCTGTATTTGCATCTTTAAGATGATCTCTGAGGAGACGACCATTTTCCTGTCTGTGGGGAGAGCAACTGCACGCGCGTGACGCATGGAGAACATATTTTTAGATGGGTATGAATTTCAAATGTTTTCCATCTGCCTGGTGGTTTATGAGTGGGGAGTATCACCATGCTTCCCGGGGCTTTGAGGTGCCGAGACGGTGGAGCGCTTCTCCAAAAATGTTACACCACCTAGGAAAACAAGTTTACATTTCAAATGTTGGAATGCTGGCTCTCACCCAATGTCTCTCTCTCTCTCTCTCTCTCTCTCTCTCTCTCTCTCTCTGTTCCTGCGCTACATTACTTTTTGGTAATACCCTCACATAATCGATAATCAGCATTTGCATTTAGGGTCGTGGGACTTATATGACATAACCTATCAACACATCCATATGTGTGGAACCTGACCGACCTCATCATATAGATCACCAACCACAGGGTTATCAATCTTTCAGCTCCAACACCATAGCCTTGAAGAAAGTCCAAGTCTCTCAAAACCCTCTCCTAAACTAGGAAATACAGTTTAAATTATTAAAGAAGATTATAGACGTAAGAGACGCAATACAAGTTAGTTTTACCAAACAGCCTCAAATCAGTCTTCATTAAAAAAAAAAATTTAATCTGACCAATTTACCTCTAATGGTATTCTTCCAATGCCCAGCAATTTGTCAAAACTATCACAGAATGGCCTTCATATTCCCAATTAGATTTTCCATGAAGGTGTCAATAACTAGACCTCATTAGCTTCTCCCCAGCCCTGTTATTAGTCTGAAAAGATACTCAGCGCAAAAAAAGAAAGGAGGAAAGAAAGATAGAAAAAGATCAAATGTGCGAGTGGACAATCTCCCTCCTGTAGCCTGGTTTGACAGCTGTTATGAATGATTATAATTCTTAGCTAACACTTCCCTACTCCTTAACTGTTTAAATTGAATTTGTATCTCAGCAGTAAAGTGAGAGTATTTGAGGATGGGTGGGAGGAGGAAGTGCGGTCAGAAAGAAAGAGGACAAGAGTAGGGGGGGGGGGGGGGGAGGGGGGGTATAGAGGGGGAGAGAGATGAGCAGGGAAGTTGAGAGAAAAAAAAAGAAGAAATAAACTTAAGCGTGGTCCCTACCATTTGAGGTCACAGAGCTGTGTTTTACTTAAAGTTCCCAACGTGAGAACCGAGTACGGAACATTTGCTCTTAGCTATGTAGGTTCATCTTCCTAGAGCCATTTACAAAAGGGTTTGAAGCTTGATATTTTAATTCTATATATTTTAAATCCCAAATTCTGAGACTTATGACAAAAGTTTGACAAAATGTTGTTTTTTCTTTTGCCAAATGGGCTGTCCCTGAGTGAGGCTGCAAGCCATACATTAAATAATTTTTAATTGAATGTATTTTATGGTATTATCTTCTTTGCACACATTGTATTGACTTACAGTGTTTTTTGATGTGTTGTTCTAAGTTGTGTGAATGTTGTCTGCGCTGCCTACCTGGACCAGGGATCACTTGTCTGTCCGTCTGTCTGTTAGTATTTCTCTTTTCCTGTGAGTTAGTGAAACATTACTATTGGACAAAGTACCTTGTAATGGACACGCATGGGACAAATGGAGTGTGTCCGGGCTCCTCTGAAGAGACAGACCAGCAGATCCCAGAGGGAAGAAAGGGAGCGGCTCCCGTAATGAGAAGGTAATGTTTATACCCGCCCTGCTCCTCACACTCCTCACCACCACTTCAGAGGGATGGAGGGAGAGAAGAGGTGAGAAAGAGCAGGGAGCGAGGGAGAAAAGAGGGGGGGGGGGCGTTGAGGGTGGGATCAGGGGGGAAAGGGTAGAGGGAGTAAGAACAAGATCTACGGTAGGGATGTAGAGACAGAGAGAGAGAGAGAGAGAGAGAGAGAGAGAGAGAGAGAGAAAAAGAGAGAGAGAAGCGGTAGGGAGTGAGTGAGTTTGGGAGAGAGCCAAAGACATTGTAAGGCAACAATAGAATGAACATGAGACATAGTTGACGTAGGCGTCCAACAAGCCCCACACCCTCATCATTTTACTATCCGCACGCAGTCACTGCCTTCCGATTAGCGGGCTCCTTCTGACCAGCTGGGGTTTGGAAATCAACAAAATCTAAATGAATGCTAGTTTTGGTCAAAGGTGCGCAGCACCAAATGAGTAGGGCAGAAGGAAATGCACTGGGCCAGCAGCGTATGGGTACGGACCCAAACCAGCAGAGTAAACAGGAAGGGGTGTGAATCCAAGCCAGGTTTTCATTTCACTTGTCACTGCAGTTTCTAAAAGTAAGTTAGATTTTTGCGTCTCAATGAGGTATGTAAAGAAAGCTACTAATTAGCTGCGCTGTAAAAAGTCACAGTTAATCAGTCAGTGTGTGGAGAATTCTTCCTTTAAATAACAGCACCCCAGCTCCTCAAATGCAAGGGGATTTCTAGTGCATGAAGGTGAAAGGTCATGTATGGAACATGCGACTTCAAGCCAAACTATATTAAAGGTGTGTGGAGCTCTTTCATGTGTTCTCTGTGTGTCTGTAAGAGATATGGTTGTGTGTGTTCTGTGGGGTGTGTATTTGTCAAAGTGTGTATGTGTTTGTTAGTGGGGCGTGTTTGAAGGGGAGAGAGAGAGAGAGAGAGGAACAGAGCTAGCCCGTAACTCAGAGTGCTCTGTGATCACCATAGCAACTTGGGTTAAGGTGAATCTCTTGGTTGCCGCGGTGATGGTGATCAAAATTAAGTTTACAGGTCGTGTCTGAAGAGTTGTCGTTATGGAAACCCCCGTTGTTTGACTGATGAATCGTTTGTTTTATGCATGCGCGTGTTATTTTTGATCGAATGTTGCACAGACACACACACACACACACAGAGCTGTGTTTGCTTCCTTTAGTGCGAGTCACATGGCGAGCCCCTCATTTCTTATTTAAGGCCAGTTGCCCGCGGCGACGAGGGACCAAAATTGATGTGGCGCTCAGAGGGCGAGAGCCCCCATAAAACCCGTCACTCCCAGCCTTTGAAGAGGCCACAAATCTCACCTGCTTCCCCTTATTATTTAGTTACAAGCCTCACTCTGCTTCCATCTCCCACACTGTCTCCTTGTTTCCCTGGCCACGTCTCGGAGAGAACCGGCGGGAAAAAAGGGCTTGGGACAGGGGAGGCTGTTGTTATATTATTCAGTAACAAGCCTCTCCTCGTTTCATCAAGTTTCATGGTTGTTTGGAGGAGGCTGGGGGGCCTTGAACTGAGCTGAGCTGAGCTTGGCCGAACAGAACCGAACCACGTAGCCTTTGCACAACACGGGACTGTGCTGTCAATTACTCGTGGACAGGAACGTGTTGGTACAGTGCGGCACGTGTGCAGTTGAAAGTGGCGTCCGGACTGTGAGGAGGTTGAAAATAGTTTGTATGTCTCAAATGATTTATTCAGTGTCAAAAGAAGTGGTGTTTAAAGCCTTTTATCCAACATTACCAGTTGGTGCAAAGATATTTTACGAGGCTGTTTCAACTAATCAATTCCTGGTTAAGGAGAAATGGTGCCATCCCACACTCGCCTTCCTTAGAGTGGGGGTCCATTAGTACAATGTTTATTTAGAGCAGTCTTATTTTCTCCCATTATTCTCCACGGAAAGTTAGCGCCGCGGCTACTGTCAAACAATGCTTATCTACGACTCTGTTTTAGCAGGGCTCATAAAATTGAAAAGGATTGAGCTGCTAAGCTCGTCTCTCCTAATGGATTTCCCCGTGTCATAGCAACAACAATGGCTAGCGCCGGCGTTTGGCGAGTTTCTCTGCGGCTCCAAAGGGGTTTGTGGTAGACACCCGGCCTTAATCAGCCACCCAGCCTGTGTCTCAGCCTCTTGCACGACACATCGAGTTAGCGAGGATCGAGTGTGCGCCATGACACGATAAAACATTTAGCATCCAGCTTTATCTCCCCTGGACTTGGGTAGACAAGAATAGACGTTACAATTTACCCCGCCGTCAAATGTTTGCCAAACAAACACATACACGCACAGATGTATAGACTTTACATTACATATATACCTCATCATCAAACCTAATGCTGTATGTCCCTTTGGTTTGGTTAGGGACCAGTCTTTCTAGGATCCTTTGTTCCAACCTTTCCTATACACTTTACCTGTCTCCTTTGTCTTCTAAAATGACTTCTTTCTTCTTTCGTACTGCGTCTTTCTCATTCCTCCCTGTTATGTCAACTGAACAACAATAGAAGATACTTGTCACTGAACTCTCCCCTCCCCAAGACAATTGGAAGGAGAAAGAAAGTAGGGTGAACAATGGAAAAGTTTACCGTGTTTTGTTCCCTGTAGTGCTGATTAATTGGAGTGTACTTTCAGGTTCACTCAGACAAGTCGTTCCGAGATTATCTGCTGCGTTCGGATCAGAAGCTGTTATGTTTTTTTGAGTAGGATGTCTCATTCAAATTCATTTCATCACGTTTCAGCCTGCCTCGTTGGATTTGAATATTTCCGTCTCTCTGTTCCACCTAGTGTGAAGCCAGGAAATCATGTCGCGTGCACGGCGAGGGGAGAGAGGTCAGTATTCATTCAGTGACCTGGCGTAATCCCTCCTAGCAGGAGATCACGCTCAGAGTTCAACTCTTTTATACACAATCTCCACACAATGGCAACTCCTCAACTCGGCAGAAAGACAAAGTTGTATTTTCATCTATATACGGAGGAGACCAAGACCCAAATGAACGTGATAGAGTAGCACGACTGTGGATTCTGGTTGCTAGGTGAAAACACAACACTACAGGGCAATCTGAAAGTGTGTTTGACTATTCCTCCACAGCATAGCAGGGCTCGGAGCGTATCTTGTGCTTGGAGGCTCACAACATCCATCTCTCTCATGCTGTATCAACCAAAGCAACGTTCAAGCCTGTCAGTTGCGAGATAAGTCCTTGGCAGATGAAAAGAAAGAGTAATAAAATATGTAAAAGGGTAACATTCAAAGTGGCCCGGCCTGCATAGAAAAGACCCAGATATCTCTCTCTCACTCACACACACACACACGTACACACACACACAAATACACACACACAAACACACAGACACACACACACACACACACACACACACACACACACACACACACACAGAATAAAGCTCTCATTTGATGAACCTTATTATAGAACACCATGCTCTTCTTTAGTCCTCCCACAGAATCAGTGGGAGACCGTTTCTCTCGTTAATCACAAAAAAGAAGAGAGTCACACTTTCCGATGAATCTATAGTGTCATTCCAAGACGCGCAGAAGGCAAGGTGGGTTGCTATAGTAACACCGCTCTGACATTCCGAGGCCAATATGGACAGGCAGGCAGATTGTTTTGCGGCCGTACCATTTGTAACTCTGAGTTCAACTCACTTTTGAAGAACAGGCGTGTACAGCAGACGGGCACCATTTCAAATCGGAGCTGTCCCATCTGAAATGGATAGATATTAGCTCAGCAAGTTGTCAAAAGCAGAGATTCGGCTGTCGGGCAGAAAGGACATCGAGTCTGAGTTCTGTGGAGTGTGGAAGTTGAAAGCCATTTTGATGTTGTTTTATTCTAGGTTAATGATTGGAATGGAAGTATAGTGGTTGTCTAACAGTCTCGGCTCCCTTATTTTTCAAGAAATGTTTTCACTCTCTCCATTCATCTCTATAGAACCTCCCTGCCTCCCTCCTTCCCTCCCTCCCTTCCTCCCTGCCTCCCTGCCTCCCTCCATCCTTGCCTCCCTCCCTCCCTGCCTCCCTCCCTGCCTCCTTGCCTCCCTCCCAGCCTCCCACCCGCCCTCCCTGCCTCCCTCCCATCTTACCTCCCTCCTCCCCCAGCAGTGTTCCCTCTTTGTCCTCTGTGTCCATCCTCTGAACAATACAGTTGTTATTACATTATGTAAATTTCAGATGTGTCGGTCTTGTGGCGCTGTGATTAATTGCTGCCGAACTGATGACAACTGCGAGAGAGGAGGACACGGAGGGAGGCAGCGACGGACGGCGGGGGAGAGAGCGGGGGAGGAGGAAGGGAGGTAGGCTGTAGTCTAAGGTAGGGAGGGGAGGTTATTACCCAAAAATCATCTGCTCCACATTGCAACTCACCAGAGACCTGAGAGGAGAACGAATATAGTTCACCGGGGTGATTTTGTGGGACGCAGCTGTCTTGTTTGTGTCATATGTAGTTTACTAGGTTGGTTTTAGTATTCATGTTGATTGTATTTCTGTGCGTGTATGCTGCTGTTTGGGTGTGTGTGTGTGTGTGTGCGCGCGCATAAACTAGATCATTGACACTCTATGGACCTTACTGAGACGAGCTATACCTGTATCACATGACACACCAGAACACTCTGGTCAATGTAATGAACTGTACTGTACTGTGCTGTTCTTAACTGTACTGTAATGTACTGTAATGTACTGTACTGAACTATACTGTACTGAACGGTACTGTAATATATTGAACTGAACTATACTGTACTGAACTGGACTGTAATGTACTGTAATATACTGTAATGTACTGTACGGAACTGGACTGTAATGTACTGTACTGAACTATACTGTACTGAACAGTACTGTAATATATTGAACTGAACTATACTGTACTGAACTGGACTGTAATGTACTGTAATATACTGTAATGTACTGTACGGAACTGGACTGTAATGTACTGTGCTGTACTGTACTGTACTGAACTGAACTAAACTTGTAAAGTACACATTTTTAATATTGCTGTTTAAATTTGTCTTTTGTCAGAAAAGCTCCAAAAATATTTTGTTAACTGATTCCCCTTCAGTATTTTTCTGTTCTCCGTTGTAAAGATAATGGGGTCATCTGATGTATTAAATATAGATGGATTATTCCCATTCCAAGACCACATCTCTCTCTGTCACGCGTTCTAAAACAGGCTCACACTCAGACATACAGACACACACACACACAGACACACTCACACACACACACACACACACACACACACACACACACACACACACACACACACACACAAACACAAACACAAACAAACAAACAAACAAACAAACACACACACACGCACACACTGTTAAGCATATCTGAAAGCCTAATTACCTGTCATCATCACCTCAACTCCAATTCCTGCAACACTTCTTGACAACCCAGTCCTTTAGAATTCTGGAACAGCTGCCGATTTCAAAACAAATGATCGGAGCGCAGTTGCGCGTTTGGTAGCCGCTTTACTGAGTGATTCACACTGTTTGATGCCATTCACAGTTGACAAGGGCTGACTACGTGGCTTGCACACGTATGAAGTGTCGGTCATGAATATCAATATGAGACACAAGCTATCTACACAGAGGTCCTCGTTGAAGTGTCATAGTCTCGTTTGCTTTGTTTGAGCTTTCTCCAAATTCACTGTCTCCAAACACAGTATCAGGAGACCAAATAGAATGTGTTGAATGTGTAGAATTATGGCGCAAGCCCTATATATCTTCTTCATTTTGTGTTATACCCTCAGAGAGAATGAGGTATTGTTAGTTAAAAGTCACCTTTCACCATACAGTCTAGTAACGCTATGGGTGATTTATCGCTGGCTACATAACCACCTTATTTCGTATTGTCAGGAGAATAGTGATTTACTGTAATGTACAAGTACACTATTTGTGGTAATGTTCCTCCTCCGAGATTCTCCGGCGACGAGATGATTGGGTGATATATCAAATAGTTTTATTCCTGGTATATTGTCTTTTGCTGAAACAATTTGGATATATGGAATAGTAGAGGGATAGAGATACTGTGTGGCAGAGAAATAGGATTTCTCACATGTCTACTTCTTTGAGGTTGTATCTGAGGGAGTCAACATTATCTTACATTGGTGCGTATGATACAGCTTCATTCCACCAAACCGCTAGGCCTTTTATCACTGTGAATGTAATTTCCCCCCAAAATAAATAGTTTCTATATTTTACTGTAATCAAGGCCATTGCTCAGGGCATCAGCAATCTTAACGCATTCACTATGCATGCTGTTGGCAACAGGTGTAGGTAAAATCGCATTCATAATCCACATGATTATGACATAACAATATTTAATATTGCTTGTTTTTCCTCGCATTGACACATAGTCCAGAGGCTCTGTTGCTTGCATAGAGACAGAGCCCAAAGCCGTTATATTACTGAAACAAGCCATTTGGATTTAATAAGCTATTTCATCAAACTGTGCCCCACCCTTGGCTGTTGAAAAACCAGCGGGGTTTAGTTAACACTGCGAGACTTAATGTCACGCTGCACTGGCTACGGCCTTTCACTCTCTCTTTCTCTCTTTCTTTCTTTCTTTCTTTCTTTCTTTCTCCCTCTGTATTTTTAGCTGTTTCCTTCTCTCAATTATTTTCGATACCTCCTTCACTGTCAGCCTATCACCACCCGCCCTTTACACTTTATCTCTCTCTCTTTCTTTCTCGCTCCATCTCTACCCCCCTCCCTTTCTCTCCATCTATCTCTCTCTCTTTCTTTCTCGCTCTATCTCTACCCCCCCTCCCTTTCTCTCCCTCTATCTCTCTCTCTTTCTTTGTGACTTTACAACTTTTTGCATTCCTTTACTCCACCCCATAATCTGTCTGCTCATTGTTCTCTCCTGTCTCTCAGTCTCTTTTCTGCCCGCCCACCCCATCTGGCTGGAGCGTCATCCCTCTATCTCTGTCTGAGGGTCTGCCATCTTCTGTTTGTTTGTTTGTGTGTGTGCGGGCTGGCATTGTTGGTGGTGTGTTTACTTGTGTCTGAGCATGTCTTGGGTGTATGGAGAGTACAGAGGGCATCCACCTGTCTGTCTGTCTGTCTGTCTGTCTGTCTGTCTGTCTGTCTGTCTGTCTGTCTGTCTGTCTGTCTGTCTGTCTGTCAGTCTGTCTGTCTGTCTGTCTGCCTGCCTGCCCTCCCTCCCGCCCTCCCGTCCATCTATCCGTCTGTCTGTGGTGCGGGCCAAATGAATCCAGAGGAAGGGTAAGGCTAATAAATCACTGGCTTCCCAGCTGGAGTCGGGCAGTGGGCCGCTTGGATCCCTTCAATATGGATGGGGATATTTATGGAAATGACAGGAGTAGCTACGATGGACAGGTGAAGAGGGAAGGTAAAAAAAAAAAAGAGAGAGAGAGAGAGAGAGAGAGAGAGAGAGAGGGGTGTGTGTGAGAGAGAAATATAACTGGCCCATGGGAGTCTAGAAAAAGAAAGAGCTTCTTTATCACTGACAGGTTTATTAGATCATACATAGTAGCTATTTATAATTTGTTTTTAACATGCATGGGCAAGTTGTCCTGTATAGCTCAGATTGCTATACATCAAAGTCGTCCGAAGGTCGTCTGAAAATAATTCGACATAGAAACACCAGGGCTGTTCTATTGTTCGTATCCTTTTTTTATACTTCAAAATTCTTCGTACCATCCCCAACTCTCTGGCCTAGTCTTGCGCTTTTGGATCAGTATGTGGCTGGCAGACAGTCTGCAGGCCATAAAGCAGTGAAGCATGTCCAGGCAGGCATTTGGGCTAGCTTTTATTTCTTTTTTTTACCCATTGTTCCACTCTAATGTTTCAATAAAAATGAAACAAAACAGTCGATTGACTTCTATTATTGACCAAGAAGAGACATTTATTGGCATGTGGTTCAAGATAATGCATTCTGCTGTTCCATATCATTTAGAATGCAGCCGTAGGCCCTGCAACAACCCATTTTCATCTGACTGACTGACTTACCGACTGGCTGACTGACAGGCTTGGCGGTTGTCTTGATTGGTCTGACTGACCGACTGAGTAGCCAACTGAGTAGCGGATTGACTTCAGTGGCAAGAAAAAACAAAAACACACACACACACACACACACACAAACAAACACATTAATCACGCTCGCACGTTTTGCAGCAGGTATTGATGTAGTGCTCTTCTAACGTCTGTCCTTGTCAATAACAATGACTAAAGCATCAGAGACAAAATCCTACTGATCGTGTGAAAGTATAAAATTAGAATGATCATCATCATTCGCTCATCATATTGATTTGGAAAATGTGGATGGATCAATAAAAAAAAATTGCAATGTTTTCAATGTAACGTCCTGGAGGTTCCATTCACTTAAGTAGGCCTAATAGCTGTATATTTTGGGTGGGCACTGTGAAGAACCCCCCTTTTCCTCTACTTGTATCGATGACCATATTGACGGATTAGTCATCCATCCCAGCCTGCAGTGGGTTGTGTACAGATGGTACCTGTTCTTCCATCAAATCGATCACAACATGTACAGTAGTCCCACCTACTCTCACACACACAGATGGATGTTCAGAATTGTTGTGACCGGTACACGATAAATATTGCTCACACACGAACCTAGTTTTGAGTCACCATGTTATATTTTTATATAATCATACACCATTTAGTTTGCGTCACAATGTTGCCTCTATTCAACAGTAAATGTAATAATATAAGGTCATAACGTTTGGAATTAAACCGGGTACCACATGAATAATGGAGTGGATGGCAAACTAAGTCTAATATCGTACATGCTCCCATAGTTATTCAAATGATGCACAACACAAACTGACGCTCCCAACAGCGCTCAGTCAACGGTCCTTGTCCTCACTGATTCCACTCCTAAATATTCTCCTGTGTGTCCATCCCCTTCCTTTCCTTCTGTCTACGTTGGTGAAGGACTACTCACGCGTACGGGTCCATGTCTGGGTGGGGTTAACTCAAAAAGGCTAAAAACATCCAACAATATTAGTGCCCTTTGTTTCCAAATGCAGCATTCAAGGAAGGATGAGATAAAAAAAAGGGGGGGGGGGTGAATGATGGTTTTTCTGGGCATGCCTTCACTGGTCTAGCCATCTCCGTCATTTAAACCACAATGGATATGTTTTCTGCTACAGAAAAGTGCACACCATAAAACATTCGCTTCAGATGCATCAAAACCCCACGGATTAAATCCTTCGAGTGTCGACGCAGAGGCGGACAACGCGTCACCCTGTTTTCGTCTTCAGGCGGTCAGTCCATGGCTTAATGGTAAAGCCGGGGGGGGGGGGGGGGCTGAAGGCATCCTCCTGACTCAGAGATCACGAGCGGATCATGGAGGGGGTAGAGTAAAAGCCTCAAAGGAACATAACAGCAGAGAGCAGATCTAACTGTAGTATTGTCGACGCGTTCATTCCAACATCAGCTCAGCTACCAGCAAGGGGCCTGTGTTCAAGCAACAAGTAAGCGTGTTTCATGGTATATGCACAGTGCATTTAAACTACTCTGCCTCCGAGAGGTTCTGAGCTAAAATTAGGGCTCCGAGATGTGTTTGGAATACAATGAGCAATGTATTCAAATGTGTATATTGGAAAATCATATTCAATATTGTTGGCGCATATTACATGGAAAATACAAAATTTGAAAATAACAAAAATCATTGTGTTAGCACGTTCAGCATGCTGGAGTTGGCCAGCAGCACACGTAGAGAGAAAAGTGTCCCTCAGAATATACATTCAACTAGGAGGAGGGGAGACGGAGGAGGGGAGATAGAGGGAGAGACGGAGGAGGGGAGATAGAGGGAGAGACGGAGGAGGGGAGCTAGATTCAAATTCAAGTCAGGATACGGTCACTTGATTCTGTTGTAAAGAACGACCAAATTACCTTTTTTGGGGGCTGATTCTTGAAGAAACAGTTCCCAGGGGTCAATTTATCAACACATCGATGAGGACAGTCCCTGGGAAGCACATCAGTGTGCCGACAGGTGCATCTGGTGGATGATTAGTGTTGTATCGATGAGCTAACCATAACGTAGACTTGTCCTAAAGAGAGGATGAGTTATTTTACAAGGGGGTCGTCGTCTGTTGACAGTCAAGGTCTTGGTTTAATATAGTTGCATAGTTCATCAAATACTGTCAAGGACAAGCCCCCCTGATCGTTTTGAAGGAGTGTGTGTGTGTGTGTGTGTGTGTGTGTGTGTGCGTGCGTGCGTGTCTGTGTGTGTGTGTGTGTGTGTGTGTGTGTGTGTGTGTGTGTGTGTGTGTGTGTGTGTGTGTGTGTGTGTGTGCGTACGTGCGTGCGTGCGTGCGTGTGTGTGTGTGTGTGTGTGTGTGTGCTCTTGTGCTGGTAGTGACTGAGATTGAATGTGTATCAGTAAGGATATGCAGCAGCCATTCACAAACACCACAGGGGAGATTTCCATGACGCCAGTCTCAGTTTTAATTCCAGCCGAAGAGTTGTTGTGCAGAATAATTAATGCCGTTTCTCAAGATGACTTAACCCACGAGCACATTAATGGGACCAAAGACAAACCTTAGGAGTTCCTGAAGGAGCTTTAAGTTTTGGTATAAATAAATACACTTTTGAATGATTGTATAACCGTTTTTCGTTTTGTTCATACAGAAATGTGATCTTACTTTTAAAAGCCCAACGACAAAAACTTTTTAAATAAATAAACAATGTAAACAGGGAGCAGCACGGTGGCTCGGTGGTGAGCACTGTGGCCTCATAGCAAGAAGGTCCTGGGTTCAATCCCCACCTGACCTAAGTGCCTTTCTGTGTGGAGTTTGCGTGTTTGCGTGGGTTTCCTCCCGCAGTCCAAAAACATGCAGGTCAATTGGTGACTCTTAAGTTGCCCGTTGTTGTGTGTCACTTTGTGTTGGCCCTGTGATAGACTGGTAACTTGACCAGGGTGTCGGCTGGGATAGGCTCCAGCCCCCCCCCCCCCCACTTCTCGACCCTGCATAGGATAAGCGGTATAGCTAATAGATGGATGTAATGTCATGAAACAAGTGGGGGAAAGGGTATTTTCAGGTTGTTAATTGTAGTCTTTAGTCAGTCTTAGTCCTGTTTTATTTTCACTTCGATCATGTATTAACGGCTTACAGTGATACATTTCAAATTTAGCTAATTAATAACAGTTATATTTGGATATATTTTCTAATAATTTGGACTCCTGGAAAAACAATATACTTGCCTCAACAAATTTTTTTCTAAGCAAAAGGCTGTATGCTGTATGATGTATGCGTTTCTCTAGTGTGTATATAAACACTTTGTCACACTTTAACTTATTAATTTTGTTTATGTAAAATCTTACATGTGGTAAATGTGCCATTGAGATCAGCTGTGTCATTCAGGATAATTACATTGATTTCCCCTGGTCCTGACCAATCAGAGCCTTGGCCACTCGGGTGTTTTACGATAAACAAGGAAGGGGGATCATGCAGCGTTACCCAACAACAGCCCATCTGTTAAGGCAGCCCCATCTCACCTATACCCCTGCAACCTGGCCTAAATACCTTCTGCTCCAGGCAAGAGAGTGACTGAGAGATGTACCTTGTGTGTGTGCGTGCATGACAGTACGTGCTCTAATAAAGCACTTTCACACACTGTGTGTGTGTCATTAATTTCACACGCACCGTTGCAGCATCGGTCACATCACGTAAAATCTTTTCACTTAATCATTTGATCCCACTTAGCCTGGTAGAACCATCTCGTTCTCACACAAAGACCGAGGCAAACTCTAAAACTAAATGATGCAATTTCCAGGAGGTTTGACCCAGATATAGTTTAAACTGACTGCCTTGCTTTTCTGTTTGTACTGCCACGACACGGAAGATGACTCCAGACCATTCGGAGCGTTTTTGCCTGGAGCAGCCTCTGTGGCTCGACAGCACCCCTTTATTTATTTCAAATCATGTTTGTTGAGACTTGTTCTGTGAAGAACATTTAAAAGTTGACTCACGAGTTATCTGGGTCAGCACAGTTTTGGAAACTATTACCCACCAGTACCAAACAGCCAGCTGGCTGTTCAGAGTGTGGGCCGTGTGAGCAGGAATAATCTGGGTCACTGTGGCATGGGCGGACCACAACTTGGCACTGAGGTGTGAAAAAGCTTTTTTTCCGGGTCCAGTCCCGACGCCAGGGAGCTGCCATGGGTCGGTGAGGAAGGCCACAGCTACAGTATATCATCTTAATCCCCCCCTTCCTCCAAACATTAACATTTGCCATGGAGCTGGCCAACTAGCCCGTCATGCGTGCAGCCGCATCTGCTTGCCGCTGTAAAGTTGATTATGGAAGAATTAAGGAGGGAGCCAAAGGCAACAGCGGAGGATCCCTGCAGGCCGTTCTAGCCAAAACACATACAGCAGGGTTCCTCCGTCAACTCTGAGGCCTGGAAAAAGAGAGATTAGGAATACGAGTACGGACGGCAGATCCACCCTTTCACCAAATCAGCTGTTCTCTTCTCCGGTGCAACCTAAAGGGATATTGTGCTGAGTGTGTTTTGTTTTAATGCAATGTCCTTTTTTTCTCTTAGCTTTTCTTTCGGTAACCCACTTACCTTTAGCCTCACATAAGTAGATCTATGTAGCCCTGATTGATCCCTGGCTGAATTGGCTGTATGTACATTGACAGGGTCATCTCTTCATAGTCATTATTAGCGCAGGCTAAATGTATTTACTACAATGGCAGGTCTTTGGTGGGCCCTATGGGTTAACCCCCCTACTTCGCAGTGCCTTTGAAACCTTGACTTTTGAGTTAACTGACTCGAATCCATCTCGTGGGGGAAGGTAATTGCACCGCATAGTCCGCAGAAAGGGCTTTCTTTAAGCTGCCTCTCTCATAGAGTCTCGGCTTTTGTTGGTTTTGAAGTGACAGTGAGGGCGGAGAAATCCTGTAGTGGTCCCAGTGGAGGGAATCGTTTTCATGAAGGCCAGGGAGGGATTTAGTATTTGGCCAACCCCATGACTGTGGCTGACAAACACTGCAACTGATCTCTTTATGTCCCAACGCCTCCTCCTTTGGTGTTTCTTTTGTTGTTCTCTCTACCCATCTCTCTCTCTCTCTCTCTCTCTCTCTCTCTCTCTCTCTCTCTCTCTCTCACTATCTGTTTCTTTCTCTCTCGCTGCCCCATTCATTCTTTCTATGTATGTGTATTTTTCTCTCTCTCTCTTTTTTAATCTCTCTCTCCTGGTCTCTCTATTGTTGTTGTTTTTTTGTCCCCGCATAGGTTCTCTCTTTCTCTGTTGTAGTGTGCGTTATCATTTTGATCATGAATCGCTTCTCACCTTTTTTTGTGATTATCATTGTAATGTGTTTAGACAGACCAAAATGTGGACCAGAGCGAGGTGTACGCTCCTGTTGCTGCGTTCGTTAGAACCCGGTCGTAACTTTCCAGCAAATGGAAATGGAATGATCTTAATGAATTAATAAACAAATTTTCTAATCTCCGTGCAAGATAGTGGGTAAAATGTAATTAGATTAACATTAATTAAAAGCAAGTCGTCTCCCCATGTCTCCGCCCGGACTTGTTTTGCTTTGATTCTGAGAATAAGCACTAATTGACTTTTACAGAAATCCAGTTGAGAAAAGCTGCTAAAGATAGGACATAATGATCAGTTCAAAATAAACCGAGGCTTCGGTTTGGGGAGAACGGATTTGCTTCGTTAGAGAAGGTGTTTGCTTTCATTTGAGCTTGCGACTTAGTGGTTGAAGTATAAATGAGATGATATATATTTTTGGGTTTACTAGAATACTTGGCTGAGGGGCGGACAAAGCAATGACAAGATTGCGGTGGCAAAGGCATAGACGTCATGGCCTTTCTGTTTGAGACGACAAGAAAGACACAGTACTTGAGGCATTGGGATTGTCTTTCTTTATCCTCTCTCTCTCTCTCTATCTCTCCCTCTCTCTCATTCTCTCCATCGCTCCCCCTCTCAAATGTCTCTTTCACTTGCTCTCTTCCTCCCTCCCTTGCTTCCGTCCTCCCTCCCTTGTTTGTCCGTGTCTGTTTTCTCTCTCTCCTTACCACTTCCTCTCTCTTTCCCTCACCTTCTCCCACTCTGAATGTTTTGCAACACTCCACAGGTCTTTCCCCTGGCGTCCACTTGTGAGGAAAAGCAATCTTGGCAGGGCAACACTCTTATTGTAACTATGACCTCTCCACCTGCCTCACGGGGGTTTGAGAAGGTACACATTCGTGCCTTCTGGGGATTTGGAGACCGGCTCCCTTCTCCGACTCGGCCTGAGCGGGCGTCTCTCGCCAGTTACTCTGCCGAGGAAATGCCAGGGACCTTCAACAGCCTGGCAACCTTTGCAGTTTGAATCTGCATCAACGTCTCGTCGCTGTGAGCCCCTTCGGGACACGTGTTTCTTAATGGACGGGTTCAAGAGCTCTTTGTTTCCAGTTGCAGCTCACAGTCACTGTCCGAGTCCCCGGCTTGAAATTGAGCCGCAGTCTAGTGCCACGAATAATGAGTCTGTTTCTTTTTTTTTTTTTTTACCGCATATAATCATCGAAAAAAAAAAAATTCAAATGAAAATGTTGGAGCAATGGACAGAGCACGGCTGGGGTATCGACGTGCAACGACACAACGCCGGCCTCCTTTCTGATCATCCAGGCTCTTCAATATTACTCCTCTTAGTGCTCTCTGAAGGCCACGCTGCCCTGATGTCAGTTTTCAAAGAAGATGCGTAGTCACAACATAATGTATCATACACTGTAGGTAGATCCTGTTTCTAAGGGTTCTAAGCCTGTTTGGTAGAATAGACGCCAGCAATCGAGCTGATGATCCACACGCTACCATAGCGTAGCCCTGTGTATGATTGCTAGTTGACCCGAGCCATTCACATACCATATCACTGTCGAGGCTAAACTCTGTATTTATAGGCGATGTATAACCCTCTCGCAGTCCCTAAGCTTGGAGGCTACTGAAGGTGAGGCAGGGAGGACAACATTTCTAATGTACACTAGCCTACACACTGTTAGAAAGTGCCATTGTGTGCTGTGGGTATTTCTACGTATTTTTTTCTGTTCTTTTTTACAAAAAGGAACCGTCCACAGACTTTCTTTGTTCGCTTGTAGGGTTTACAGATTTATTTCAGCAATCTGGCGGACGCATCAGTTGAATGTGTCGATGTTAGCTCAACATTAAGCTAATGAACATGTGTTGATAAAAGGATGTGTCTCAGCTTGTACCTGTTGGATAATTTAAATGTATGAGGCTTGTCAATGCTGGTACGGATCATTACCCCCGCTTGAACAGAAATGATCAAAGCTATTAAATTACAGACCTGGTCCAGGTGCACGTTACGGAGTAAACATTACATAATTGTCAACTACCGATAGATTGCCAAAGATAAAACAGTGTCCCCTCCAAGGTTGAACTGGCTGTAGGTGAGAATGTCAACCATATACATGGCACAATCTATTATGGGTTCCTTGTTAGATACATATTGTATCATCGCTCACAACTATGGAACAAAGTTCTGCCTTTCAGAAAAGTCATTGGATCTCACCGAGGCCTGAAATTAATTTGAGACTTTTTTTAAAAGAGGGAATCCACTGGAGTAGAAAGAGAGAAAAAAAGAGGAGTGTGAAGGGAGGGAGTTACATTAAGAGAGGGATAGAAGTGAACGAATAGAGAAAGAAGAGGATGGAAAGAAGGTTACGTCCTCTTATGAGAAAGATAAATATATAGGACAGGAGAGGAAGAGGAAGAAAGAGGGAGTGAGGAAGAGAGCAGAAAGCGCCACATGAGGAAGAACCAGCCAGGTTGAGGGACACTGGGGCCTGAGGATGAGGGCTCGGCTGACTGGAACACCCATCTGGAGTCCGAGACAGGATGTGCCACTACAGCTGCTGTGTTCTCAAGCATTTAAAAGCACTCGCGCTGATGTCGACACGCAAACACACACACACACACACACACACACACACACACACACACACAGACAATCGCACCCTAAAGTGGGACGAAGCCCATGCACATTAATCAAAATGCAAATATAATGTACACCAAATTGGCATGGGAGGAACGGATTACTCCGCCAGTGTTTTTGAGTATTCACTAAAATGTAAGTGGTGTTTGTCCACTGTGCATTGGAGGTTGGCTGTTATTTTGCATTCAAAACAAAACGCACCAGTAGTCATTTAGGCTGTTACATCTGACAAATCTGATGGCTGTTTGTGTAACTTACAACCGTCCTCTAGACACGGTTTGATTGGCACTACACCACTGCTGTTTCTCTGCCGGCTTCTCTTCAGTAATTATCATCCAATCTTTTGGGATCAATGTTTTCCCACATTTATTTGATTTGATTTAGTTTTATTTATGCATTGTCGACTGACTGAGACTAAGTCTCTTTTGCAGCAGTGGCACGAAATGAAGAAAATTATAATGTATTTTTAATACAACAAATAATACAAAGTTGATATGATCCAATAGATGGTTTACAGTCCGCCCCAAACAAACCTCCACTGTTGTTCCTCCACAGAGGAGCGTGTGCATCATGTAATTGATGACTGACTGCAAGGGCGCCATAGCAGCCAACCTTGGAACCCTTTAATTGTAATTTTTGTGAGTCTATTGTTTCTGCACTTAATTTGTGCTTTCATGTTATGTTTTTTGTTTGGGAGCTGTTGCTGCCAGTCATTTGACCCTTTTTTTTACAGTCTACAGAACAGTGCAGTTATGGAGTGTGCATGATGGGACTATTTCATTATTGCTACCTTACAAAGCCAATCATTTTCTGCCAACAAAGAACAAAAATTACCCCCTTCATCATAAATTACCTTTCCAAGTCTTTTTTCTTTATTTTCCAATTCACTCAGGCTAGTACAATAAGGACAATTCATAATGGTGTATATAATTTCCCCCAGCAAAATCTCATTCTACTGTGGGTGAGAAACTCTTCTATATTCCTGTACCAGCTTTCTTTAGTTGTTTTAAGATCACCTTTTTTGGCTGAGGAGGCACCTGTCCTGCTATCCAGCATTAAAGAAAGACAGGCAGACGGGCAGGCAAAATAGACAGGCGGGCAGATGGAACTGAAGGAGGGACCTTCATGTCATAAACGGACAGACATAGAGTAAGATGAGTGGCATGGCAGGCAGAGAGAGTGTAAAACAGGCCTATAGTAAAAAAAAAAAAAAGGAACACAGAGACAAAAGTAAACAGGTAGGAGCAGGTAGGATGTGTATTAAATCGCCACGGAGAAGATGAAGCGCTCTGAGAAGCAAACGCCGGACACACATTGAATCACACGCAAGGAGAGAGTTGCTGACGTTGACATTAGGAAAAACACAAGGGCATCCAGAGAGATATTGACTCAAATTCTTTCATCAGATCCTCAAAAGTTGCACATGCCAGGGACGTTTTCTTTCTTTTTTTTCTTTTTTTTCATATTAAGGAGAATATCACATCTTTATAAAGAGAGGGAGGTCTGTGGGTCGGTAGGTAGAAACCCTGTTGAATAGGGGACGAAAAGGAGGACACTTTTTTATCCTTTTAAAGTATTTTATAAATTATCAATGTGTTTTGTTTCTTTGAGGAACAATAGCTTTGCCCTTGTAATAAAAAGGATCTGTTCATCCAATTTAATGCCCTACATTATAACAATGCAATCTTAGCCTGTGGCTGCATGATGGTAATGAAGTGTGTCCCTCATGGCAAGAAGCTAATGCCACAGTTATGACTGGGCCCAGGAAGGATAGCTGTACATTTGCATTCAAATGACCTTTGAGTAATCAGCTGAAACAACCAAAGGAATAATGTAATTAAACTGATTGTGTCAAAAGGCAACATGTAGTAGGGGATGGTGAGTCAGGCTATACAATGAGAGAGAGAGACAGTGTATGTGTTTAAAGTATGTTTTTTGCATTCATAACATGTTGAATCAAAAATAATATAGAACATTGTGGATTTTAATGTAAAATATTGTGGACATAAAATGATTGCCTAAAAACTAATTTCCGAATAGCCTAAATGTTTGAAAGAGCTTGTCAAACCATCAGAGTTTATCAAATATGTTTTATGCAATCAATCTGAGGCATTATTTTGGTGTCCTCTGTAAATGTTTTTTTTTTTTTGTTGCTCGCCCCACCAGTTTGAATGTAGATGATCTATTGATGACACAATATTTGTCAATCATGTATTTTCACCAGTTTGAATATAGATGATCTATTGATGACACAATATTTGTCAATCATGTATTTTCACCAGTTTGAATATAGATGATCTATTGATGACACAATATTTGTCAATCATTTATTTTCACCAGTTTGAATATAGATGATCTATTGATGACACAATATTTGTCAATCATTTATTTTCAGGAAATTCTAACGTTTGAGAAGGTTTAGAGTAAATCTGCCTGATTAAACGACCTTGCACCTGGCAAGCCTCTGAAGTCTAACGCTCATTTGATCTTAGTTGGAGGTCCTTATCACCATTCATTCATTATGTCAATCTGAATGATTACCTCTTCATGCATTATCTTTGCATACATTACTGGGCCTATTTCCCCAGGCTTTGAACATTGGCTGCTGTGATAAATATTGCTCTAAAGTGTATTTGTTTGAATGCTGACTGCTTTTTGGTTTATCTAGGTATGTTAATACAGTATATATGCCATACTTGTATACACAAAAGGGCTATATGCCTCACTGTGATTTCAAGGGACTGAGAGAGAACAGCGTTTTACGTCTCCAAGCCCCAGGAGACTTTAGGCCCCATGCTGGCATAATGAACTCTGTAATAAGTGACCAGCTTCACATATTGGACTCATTAAAATAATCTTTGTGCAACACTGACTGCATTATTTAGACAGGGAAGTGTAGACTCTGTGGGCTCATGGGACTTGTGGTTCTGGAAGAAAAAGCCCAAAAAAAGCTTAACAAGGTTTTTTTTTCCAAACCAAACACAAACGGCGGTGCATGTTTTACTGTTTACTGTTGTCTCTTCTCACGTCAATCAAAAAGTACGCAGATCTGGAAAGACAAGGCTACAGACGAAATGTGAATTTCCAAGCATCTTGTTTGTTTTGCAATATAATTGTGTTGTTTATTTTGAACTCATTGAGATTTAGTATATAAACACTGTGGCAAAGTCCAGAGAGAGAGAAGAGCCAGGTGTGGTGAAAATGCGGTGCAGACTATTGAGGGCTGTTATGTTCGCAAAAATGGCATCATGCAGTTTTGTATAAACATGAAAGCAGAGCTCCTCGTGATTGCAACCAAAGATAAATCGTGTCTTTGAAACGCTAATTCCAAGCACTGACTGATGACTCTTGCATGAAAATGATTTTCTGACACATTAATATGTATGTTCTGTCCAAATTGATGCTGCATATTCTGCATAGAAAATGTCTTTGATGACAACACCCTTGACACCTCTCTAAAATAGTAACAAGGATTAGACATGGTATTTTGTCAAGTTGAACCAGGCCTCTGTACATTACTACATGTATTGGTAGTAGGCCTATATCAGCTTAGTGTACATGATGCTAATACATAACACGTTTTATTAGGACTTGACATTCTGACCACCGTACTTTCCAAATAAGCCGTGCTCCATATTACGTGACTAACATGACCAGGTTTTGCTTGAAGAATTGCAATTTGACAATCTATTTTGTTTGTTGTGTTTTGCTTGCACAATTTAAAAAAAGTTACTGTTGGGCCTCTCCAGTTCTCTTTCATCATGGATTGAATCGAGTTGCTTATAAAACATCAAAAAAAGAATTTGATGCGTACATTACAACTTTTTTGGAAGAAACGATGGGAGAAGCTGTGGGATTATCGTGACAGATGTTTGTGATAGCACGCTGCCCTTGATGTTCAAAGGGGGTCCTCTCAGAGTTCAAACCAGGTGCCAGTGGGAGTTGTAAACAAAAACACTACAGTACACAAACAAACATTGACGGTGTGGGTTTTCTGATACCATTTAAATCCTCACGTCTTCTCTTCATCCGCCTTTTTTTCTCCCTCCTCCCTTCATCCTTCCATCAGACAGGCCGTTTGTTGTAAAACAGTAATTTACCGTCTTTGTGTCGGCGTCTCCTGTGAGCCGCTTAGCGCCAGCTAATTACAGCCGTCTGCTTACCAACAGTGTTTCCTATGATTTAAATAAGCTCTTCTAAGTAAGCTGCTGGGATGTGACATGTAGCACGGGCTTGATAGTCCTCATAGGATTACCTTTGCAAAGAGAGAGGGGGGGGGGGGGGGCCGTCTGGTAAATTGAAGGAGAGAAAGGATTGGCAGCAAGGATTGCAGGCAAAGAGAAGAGCGGGAATAAGGGGGGATTGTGTGGCAAAAGAGAAGAGCGGGAATAAGGGGGGATTGTGTGGCAAAGGAGAAGAGCGGGAATAAGGGGGGATTGTGTGGCAAAGGAGAAGAGCGGGAATAAGGGGGGATTGTGTGGCAAAGGAGAAGAGCGGGAATAAGGGGGGATTGTGTGGCAAAGGAGAAGAGACAGACAAACGCACAATGTTCCACATTTAAGAAGGGACGATAAATAACATGGTGGAAGAAAAGAGAGGAGGAGTGGAGAATAAGGGAGAGAAAGAATGACTGCTAGGAGTGAGAAAAAAAGAAGGAGCAATGGTCCATCGGAGCGGTGAAGAGGGCGGGAGGAATAATTGACTGGCGAAGGCGAGGAGAGGAACGAGAGAGGAGGTGTTCAGAGGAGTAATCTGATGGCAGGTTCCATGGGGACTGGCTGTGTTGGTGGCGCCCTGGCTCTGTGACTTCTGGGCCAGCAGCCATCTCCAAACCAGGAGGGGAGAACCTCAGAGGATGTGGGAAATGCCGCGTAGCATGATCCTGTATCTCAATCGGATCAGGCGGAAAAAAAAACAACAAAACTTGGCTTAGAATTGAACAAAAACAACTGATTGATTTTGTTTCTTTTTTCATATTACAGTCATAAACTGAGGTTAAAGTAACCGTGGTTTATCATACTGTCTGATAGAGAAAAACAGATTGACGAATGTTCGAGCAAAAGCAGCCTGCCTGTTTGTGCTTCACTAAAGCCTATGTTTGCCAAGAAACAAACTCGATATTTGCAATCATTGGTTAGACACCATCAGTGTGAGACTGGGCAAGAGATCCATTTTCCAAAAAATAAAGCTATCTTTAAAAGTGTTACTCAGTGAAAGGGCAATTAGTTAGGTTGTTTGATGTTTTTCATACAGAACATACCGCTGATCAGCACTGAAGCAGAGGAATGCTGTCCCACTGGGGAGCTAGACAAAAGATGTTACCAGCAAACCTATAAAGTAGCATGAAGCTATGAATGTATTTACTCGTGATCGCAACTATATTTCATATGCGAGCCATCTTGTTTTAATAGCTACATGTCTATTGCCCTTTCAGGTTGTTCCAGCTGGCCAAAACCATCACCCACTATCCGCCAACTGCATTGACCCCTGACCTGTGGAGAGGCTCTTACATATTTCCACTCAAACCACAGGATTCATCAGGCCTCACCCTGCAAACAGCAGTACTGCGGACGAGCACTATGCACTTCAAACCTTTAAATAATTACAGTGTGTCTTCATAATTAACGCGAGTCTTTCAAATTGACCACATTGACCACATGTAATGAGCATGACATTATGAGCCAGTCGAAAAGCGAACAGGATGTGTAATGTGCAGAATTATAACAACAGTCATGACACCACCAGTTTCCATAATACTGTATGTTATTGCTGGCTCATCCGTTCAGTATTTTAAATATGAACGTATCGCAAACTATGAAATAAAAAATAAAACACAGTGTTTGGTATGGTTCACAGTCTTTATTAAGTATGAATATGTGTTAGTTTGATTCCAAGAAATTATGCTGAAGGAAGATATAAATCGCTCTCAATGCCCCTCATGTAAATACAAAATGGCACCACTAGCACTATTAGGCCATGTGAAACACATCATTAATCTAGTGGAGTATTTAAAAATCTATATATCATCATCATCATCATCGTCATCCGCTTTGTCCGGGGTCGGGTCGCGGAGGTAGCAGTTCAAGCAGGGCATCCCAAACTTCCCTTTCCCGGGCCACATTAACCAGCTCTGACTGGGGGGATTCCAAGGCGTTCCCAGGCCAGTGTGGAACTGGACGTGCCTGGAACACCTCCCTAGGGAGGCGGCCAGGTGGCATCCTTACTAGATGCCCGAACCACCTCAACTGGCTCCTTTCTACGCAAAGAAGCAGTGGCTCTACTATCACGAATGGCTGAACTTCTCACCCTATCCCTAAGGAGATGCCAGCCACCCTCCGGAGGAAACTAATTTCCGCCGCTTGTATATCGGTCATGACCCACCCTTCATGACCATAGGTGAGAGAAGATAGACGGTAGATTGAGAGCTTTGCCTTCTGGCTCAGCTCTCTCTTCGTCACAACGGTGCGATAGAGCGGCTGCAACACCGACTGCAAAAATCTACATATTCACACTCCAATTTATATTTGACGCACAGCAACAACTTGTGTTTTTTGGTGATCATTTAGCCTTGCTTAACTAAATGTCGACAGTTTAAATACCCCAGTTAAAACCATTCCAACTGGGTCCAATAACAACATCCCTAACCCTTCTTCATTAGGACTCTGGGCAGACTCCAGCAAACAAAGGACACCATTCAAAAGGATTGGACCCATGTCTGGCAAGATTGTAACACATTCCTGCATCACCAGTCTAGCCTGGAGCTCTGTAGGGTATTGCCGCGTTGCTATGGCAGTCTTCTCTGGCAGTCTTCTCTAGCATGATGGCGTTCACTTTGTCTTTCTGCTTTGGAGTTTAGCCGGGAGTTGTTGTTTTTCTTCTTCTGTTTTTCTTCAGGATTCCGTTTCCGTCGCTATCTCACCGCCTTCTCTTTTCTTCCCCAGCCCTTTGACCTTTCCCTCTTCAACGTTCATATCTGCTCCTCTGCTCCATTTATCAGCCATATCTGTTCTCGTCTCTTGCCTCCTCCTTCCGCTTCTCCTTCTCTCCTCTTCCATATCCTCCGTCACCCTCTTCGCATGTGGTCGTGCTCATCTGTTTCTTCGTTTCACACCTCGCCAGCCAGCCAGCCAGCCAGCCAGCCAGCCAGCCAGCAGCTCAGCAATTCAGCTCCTCCACTTCACCCCCAGCCCACTCAGCGCTCCCAGCTCCCAGACCAGCCTGCATTGTAGGAGGGTGGGTGGAGACGAAGCCAAGAGCACATAACAAGCTGCTGAATGTGGGGAACAGAGATGTCTGGGGAACCAAGAAGTGCACGGAGAGAGCTTAGTGAAACCCTCTCCTCTATCATTTTTGTCTTTTCTCCTGTTTCTCTTTGTTTATTTATTTTTATTGGACCGGTTTTCCTGTTCTAATCCGCTCTATATGCAAATAAAAAAGAGAAAATGTGTATTATTGTTTGTTCGATAGTTTTAAATGAGTGTTTGAATATTTACCATGGTTCTGGCATTATATATATATACAGTACAGTACAGTGCATCCAGAAAGTATTTATACCCCTTCACTTTTTCCACATTTTATTATGTTACAGCCTAATTCCAAAATGGATTGAATAAAAAAAAGTTCTCAACATTCTACACACAGTACCGCATAATGACAAAGTGAAAAAAGTTTTTACAAATGTATTAAAAATAAAAAAATAAAATATCACATGTACATAAGTATTCACACCCTTTACTCAATACTTTGTTGAAGCACCTTTGGCAGCAATTACAGCCTCAAGTCTTCTTGAGTATGATGCTACAAGCTTGCCACACCTATTTTGGGGCAGTTTCTCCAATTCTTCTTTGCAGATCGTCTAAAGCAGATCGTCTAAATCAAGTTGGATGGGGAGCGTCGGTGCACAGCCATTTTCAGATCTCTCCAAAGATGTTCAATCGGGTTCAAGTCTGGGCTCTGGCTGGGCCACTCAAGGACATTCAGAGACTTGTCCTGAAGCCACTCCTGCGTTGTCTTGGCTGTGTGCTTAGGGTCGTTGTCCTGTTGGAAGGTGAACCTTCACCCCAGTCTGAGGTCCTGAGCGCTCTGGAGCAGGTTTTCATCAAGGATCTCTCTGTACTTTGCTGCATTCATCTTTACCTTGATCCTGACTAATCTCCCAGTTCCTGCCACTGAAAAACACCCCCACAGCATGATGCTGCCACCACCATGCTTCACTGTAGGGATGGTTTTGGACAGGTGATGAGCAGTGCCTGGTTTCCTCCAGACATGACTCTTGGCATTCAGGCCAAAGAGTTCAATCTTGGTTTCATCAGACCAGAGAATTTTGTTTCTCATGGTCTGAGAGTCCTTTAGGTGCCTTTTGGCAAACTCCATGCGGGCTGTCATGTGCCTTTTACTGAGGAGTGGCTTCCGTTTGGCCACTCTACCATAAAGGCCTGATTGGTGGAGTGCTGCAGAGATGGTTGTCCTTCTGAAAGGTTCTCCCATCTCCACACAGGAACACTGGGGCTCTGTCAGAGTGACCATCGGGTGCTTGGTCACCTCCCTGACCAAGGCCCGTCTCCCCCAATTGCTCAGTTTGGCCGGGCGGCCAGCTCTAGGAAGAGTCCTGGTGGTTTCAAACGTCTTCCATTTGCGAATGATGGAGACCACTGTGCTCGTTGGGACCTTCAATGCTGCAGAAATGTTTTTGTACCCTTCCCCAGATCTGTCTCGGAGGTCTACAGACAATTCCTTGGACTTCATAACTTGGTTTGTGCTCTGATATGCACTGTCAACTGTGGGAGCTTATATAAACAGGTGTGTGCCTTTCCAAATCATGTCCAATCAATTAAATTTACCACAGGTGGACTTCAATCAAGTAGTAGAAACATCTCAAGGATGATCAGTGGAAACGGGATGCACCTGAGCTCAATTTTGAGTGTCATAGCAAAGGGTGTGAATACATGTGAAATTTTAGTTATTTATTTTTAATACATTAGCAAAAAATTCTAAAAATACTTTTTTCACTTGGTCATTATGCGGTATTGTATGTAGAATGTTGAGAATTTTTTTTATTTAATCTATTTTGGAATTAGGCTGTAACATAATAAAATGTGGAAAAAGTGAAGGGTATATGAATACTTTCCGGATGCACTGTACATATATATATATATATATATACAGTTAGGCCCAAAAATATTTGGACAGTGACACAATCTTCATGATTTGGGCTCTGCATGCCACCACATTGGATTTGAAATGAAACAACTACAACGGAATTGAAGTGTAGACTTTAAGGTTTAATTCAAGGGGTTGAACAAAAATATATGATTAAACATGTAGGAATTGTAGCTATTTTTATACAAACGCTCCTCATTTCAGGGGCTCAAAAGTAATTGGACAAATAAACATAACCCCAAGTAAAATGTTACTTTTCAATATTTTGTTGAGAATCCTTTGCAGGCAATGACTGCCTGAAGTCTGGAACCCATGGACATCACCAAACGCTGGGTTTCCTCCTTTATGATGCTTTGCCAGGCCTTTACTGCAGCGGTCTTCAGTTGTTGCTTGTTTGTGGGTCTTTCTGCCTTAAGTTTTGTCTTGAGCAAGTGAAATGCATGCTCGATTGGGTTGAGATCTGGTGATTGACTCGGCCATTGCAGAATATTCCACTTCTTTGTTTAAAAAACTCCTGGGTTGCTTTTGCAGTATGTTTTGGGTCATTGTCCATCTGTACTGTGAAGCGCCGTCCAATCAACTTTGCTGCATTTGGCTGAATCTGAGCAGAAAGTATATCCCTATACACTTCAGAATTCATCCGGCTGCTTCTGTCTTTTGTCACATCATCAATAAACACAAGTGACCCAGTGCCATTGGAAGCCATGCATGCCCATGCCATCACACTGCCTCCACCATGTTTTACAGAAGATGTGGTGTGCTTTGGATCATGAGCTGTTCCAATTCTCCTCCAAACTTTCTTCTTCCCATCATTCTGGTACAGGTTGATCTTAGTCTCATCTGTCCAAAGAATGCTGTTCCAGAACTGGGTTGGCTTCTTCAGGTGTTTTTTGGCAAAGTCAATTCTGGCCTTTCTATTTTTGAGGCTGATTAATGGTTTGCACCTTGTGGTGAATCCTTTGTATTTACTCTCATGAAGTCTTCTCTTTATGGTAGACTTAGATACTGATACTCCTACTTCCTGGAGAGTGTTCTTCACTTAAGTGGATGTTGTGAAGCGGTTTTTCTTCACCGTGGAAAGGATTCTGCGATCATCCACCACTGTTGTCTTCCGTGGACGTCCAGGCCTTTTTGAGTTCCCAAGCTCACCAGTGC
This sequence comes from Galaxias olidus, assembly GCA_026901105.3. Taxonomy (NCBI): domain Eukaryota; kingdom Metazoa; phylum Chordata; class Actinopteri; order Galaxiiformes; family Galaxiidae; genus Galaxias; species Galaxias olidus. Next base: position 396,256 of record JAPMUY010007235.1, read on the forward strand.
ACTCTTTTTTTCTCAGAATGTACCAAACTGTTGATTTGGCCACTCCTAACATTTCTGCTGTCTCTCTGATGGATTTCTTCTTTTTTTTCAGCCTCAGGATGGTCTGTTTCACCTCCATTGAGAGCTCCTTTGACCGCATGTTGTGTGTTCACAGCAACAGCTTCCAAATGCAAACGCCACACCTGGAATCAACTCCAGACCTTTTAACTGCTTAATTGATGACAGGTTAATGAGGGAAGAGCCCATGCAGCGTTGTTATTTTTTTTTGCAGCCTTCTGAGTCAATTGTCCATTTACTTTTGGTCCCTTGAAAAAGAGGCGGCTACGTATTAAAGAGCTGTAATTCCTAAACCCTTGCTCCAATTTGGATGTGAATACTCTCAAATTACAGCTGAGAGTCTGCACTTTAAGCCCATATTGATTATATAATTGTATCCTGAATATGTTTTCGTAAACAGCTAAAATAACAAAACCTGTGTCACTGTCCAAATATTTTTGGGCCTAACTGTATACTGTATATACTGTATATATCCTGTGGAAGAATACCAAAAGTGTATTGAATACCAGATTTACGAGTGCATCTGTAACATGTTCAAGGTTGAGGTAAGCTAAGGGACAAATCAAGTGACAGCCGAGTTTAGCAGCAGAAAACCATCAGAGCAAAAAATGCTCACTTTACGACCTCAGGGCACTAAAATGATATTTGCACTACTGCCAGGTAGGTAAGCAGTAAATCCACAACTTTAAGCTTGGAAGGATGTGCTTACAGTGGATTCCTCTCTGAAAGGTTCCATCTGTCTCCAAGGTAACATGCTGACATGTCAGTTGCTGAAAGAGGGCGATAAGTTCCATGCTTAGGGCAGACTTAGAGATTTCAAGTTGCATCCAGGAACCAGCGTTTTTTTAACAACAGTTTTTTTTTGCAACAAGGAGATGCTCTACAGTTGGCTGCGGCACAGGCACAAGCCAAACCTTGGTTGCGTAATACCTGAAAGATTCTGAGGCTAGTTTCAGGGATGTGCCCTCGCAGGCTATTATTTTTGGTTTGCCTCTATCAGCTTGGAACAAAAAATAAAATAAATAACAGTCCATCACGTGGCTAATATCTCTGGGTGGCACTTTTGAATCCTACGTTCTTTCTCACCGGAGTACAAATCTCCCGAGCGGCTACAGAGATCGATGGGGGAGGTAATTCTGTGGAACACTCCTCTAGCCATCTATGATGGAATTTCTAATTCCCTGCTTATCTAGCTGGCATTCCGTGGGGAGAGAACTGGAGGCAGTCCTGTATCTTGCAGGGCCGACTGTATGTACACTTACAAGACGAGATAAGCCATGGAGTAGCTGCCTAGAGAGATGCCGGTTCAGACAACTACCCTTTACTCCCTCTGTGTGTGTGTGTGTGTGCTCAATTGAGATACAGTATGTGTGTAAGAGTTGAAGATAGATAGAGAGAATGTATGTATGTAATGTGATATGTTTAATAGCTGAGATAAATATAAATTCAGTCATTGTACTGAGTTGTTTATCATCTTTTCAAATAAATTTTTTTATGATTTTCCGTACAACACAACTTCAAGCTTGCCAACTATTTTTATTTTTTTTTTTTGCGTGTGTGTGTGTGTGTGTGTGTGCGCAAGCATATTTTTTTTATTCCTTCCTGGGTTTGTGTGTTCGCGTGTGTGTGTGTGTGGACGTGATGTGCATCACAGTGACAAGCCGTGCCTCCGTTTCTACACTCGACCGGATGTGTGGTCCAACCCACCAGCCCCAGGTGATCAGCTACACAGACACAAGACCTCCAGTGTGAGACCTACAGGAAACTACTCACCGGCATAGGCCAAATATAGACGGACGTATCCAATGTGATAATGACCATCCCGTTTGTTAGACCTTGACAGGCTGTGTCAAGGGGAATCAAAGGCAAAGTATGGGACTAACTTACATCAGGCCTAATGGCGGGTGAGCAGTCTAGCCTGGTCTAAGTCGCACATCAGCAGTAAGAATAGTATGAATTAAAGGGCAAACGCTTCTTTTTCTTTTTACACGTCTTGTCACCACGTGATAAAAGGCTATAGTCAGACGAGGTGTTATATGAAAAGTTTTGTTCTGGTTGGTTGTTCACCCACAATACCTGCTACCTGGCGATGCGTGGTGTTAGACTGAGCCGGCAACGAACTAAGAAGGTGTCTCTTTATCTCTAAAAGTTCCGTTAATTGAGTCTCGGGTCAATGAGGATCCTTATACAGAAAGATATAATAACGTGTGTAATGAGAAATAGACGAAGTCATCACCTCGACTCTTCTTGCGAACAGCTTTGAACCATGCTATCGTTCTCACTTGAACAATTTTTTTTTTTACGAATGAGGACAATTCCCGAGTCGAATCCATTGATAAAAGATGAAACAGAAACCTAATCTCCTCTTCACCATCCTCTTTCTCCCCTCTGGCTTGTTTGATGAATAATACCACTGGAGTGAGTCACCGAGGAAGAGGAGGATGAGGAGGTGAGTAATCCTAGAACTTGATCTTGCTCATCAGAAGGACTCGATGCCGTGCCAAGGGCAGGGGCTACAGGGCCGTGGGGAGCACAGCAAACTACCTCTGCCTCCACCTGTTCACCGACTCCGGTGCGCCAACTTTGAAGCAGCGTGACCAGTGTTTCGACAAGGTAGTCACTGACAGCTTCCAATGGCTTTAGTGTGGGCTATTGTGCTCACTCAAAGTCCCTCAAACCTGCCTGTGTCACCCACTATGCCTTGTTTGGAGCTCTGCTAAACACTCACAAGCATGCATACACTGATACACTTCTGACTACTGCATCTCTCATTGTTTATCTTTTCAAAAAATGATATTACAATGAAGTCAAACTACTTTGAATATGTCATCCTCACCGAAATTGTATTTTTCTGTTGCTCAACTGTGGGGATGAAAGGTTTACCAAAAAGTGTATCGCATACTGACAGGCAGCATTGCTTGATCAAAAAGCTCCCTAAAAGCACAGCACACGTTGCTTTGTCATGCCCTCGTTTGAAAATCCTGCTGTCGGGAAGCATTCCCGCTCACGCCTGCTTCAAGTGGATGGTCTTCATTATCAACAGACTTTCTTTGGATTTTGACGGACTAGTGGTGGCGTTTCAACATATTATTGTGTGATTGCATGATGACCACAAGAAACAAGGCGTTTGGAGGGCGGGTGACTGTGTTTGTTGTAAACTCTCTCAGACTAGTGGCACATGCTGTGCCACTGTCATCTAAAATATGATGTCTTTACATGAACTTGAGCAGTAATAATCCTTCATTGTATTCATTGCGTTCCACTTTTCCATAACAAAACAACATTGAACGTTGCCGGGAAACAGGCTGTGTCTGTGGCGAAGGTACGACCGCACATTCAATTGGCTGTTGCTTTTGCGGCGAAACGTGTGAAGTGGAGCGTTTGAGGGACATCAGTTATACTCCGCTCTTGGGGAAAGTTCCGGTGACTTTGATAAGACTTGCTGGGCTCTGGCGGTATGCGACCGTGTGGACTCCGTTAGCGTCCGTGAGACCGTCAGCTATGAGACTCAGGTTGATGGCTCTCCCTCCTAAACACTGTTTTCATCCCCCTTCACCCCTCCTTTGACTGCTAAGTACACAGCGGCAGCGAGGGGAAAGGCACTTCTCAGCCACGCTCTGTGGCGCCTAACGATCACTGTCAAATCCACACGCTCGCACTCCATCACTCTCCATCAATATCTACTTTGAGACCGGCTTTCAAAGGAACTGTCTTCGTGTGCTTTGTGTTAGTGTGTGTGTTTGTGTGTGTGTGTGTGTGTGTGTGTGTGTGAACATGAATCGTGTTTTTGTCCGTATGCATGTATGCTGTCTGTTGTTGTGTGAACTTGTGAACTATTAGTGCCTTTACCTCATTCTCTGAAACTGCTACAGCCATATCTCTGCTGTCTGCAAGCCAGACCAGAAGATAGAGGAGTTTATGCCATACTCCTCTGAGAAGAATGAACACACCCTGGCCCTGCGGTCGTTACACACACACACACACACACACATACACACACACACACACACACACACACACACACACACACACGAGCACACACAGTATGAATAGATGCAGCTGCAGCGCACACACAAACAGACCTGCAGGGCATGGATGAAGAGAGAATTAGATATACATTATTATGTATGCACGCTTCATAAACAATTACTTAAGACCACGCACTGTCCACACACGTGCACACTCACACACACACATCATTCGACAAGGAGAACATGTTTGTGCTGGTGTGAATGTATACAACCACAGGGATATATCATCGTGGTTGCTATAGCGACAGTAAGATCAATGGCGAGGTTCAGCGCGAGCTGCAGGTGCAATGTTAGTATGCTTCCAATAAAGCACACTGACACACACACACACACACACACCCTTCCCTAATTTTTCTTGTTCAGCAAATAAGATGGTGAGCTTAAAATATTTAGCAATGGAATCCATTTTCTACCCAATCAGGAAATTCTGAAAAGTTAAACAGATGCATCCTTCCAAGTATACAAGTGTTGCATATTGCAAGTAGGTTTCATAATGCATGATACAAATTGGAGGTGTTGCATGTCTGCAATATAGCATAAATTCATATAGCATACATTGAAAAAGCTGCATTCATATGAATGCGTGTGGGGAAAAGGTCACATCATGTCCAGTATAATGGCTTCGAAGTTCATGTCAAATCAAGTGAGGTTTGATTGTGAATTCATTTTATTGAACCCCACCAAGAGACGAGCAGGTGAAACCTTTGCAATTCACTAAGCCTATCAAATTCATCTGACGACGATTCGACTTTCTGCAGGAAAGCCGTGCCAGATAGTTGCGCTGTCTCTTCCGAAGCAAGACTCCAAGGCACAACAGAACGTCGTTGTTTTGTTGGCACAATTTTTAAACGTTCCCAGGTGTCTGTCAGAAGCTGTTTTGTTTGTGTCAACGTCTGTTGACATCAACGTAAATGTCAACGGAGGCGGAGACAGAAAGAGAGAGTGCGTCACCCCTGTCGCTCTGTGCTGTCTCCACACTCTAACCCCACCCCACCACCCAGCCCCCATGTACCCGCCACCCGTACCCCAGCGGTGTCTCCACACTCTAACCCCACCCCACCACCCAGCCCCCATGTACCCGCCACCCGTACCCCAGCGGTGTCTCCACACTCTAACCCCACCCCACCACCCAGCCCCCATGTACCCGCCACCCGTACCCCAGCGGTGTCTCCACACTCTAACCCCACCCCACCACCCAGCCCCCATGTACCCGCCACCTGTACCCCAGCGGTGTCTCCACACTCTAACCCCACCCCACCACCCAGCCCCCATGTACCCGCCACCTGTACCCCAGCGGTGTCTCCACACTCTAACCCCACCCCACCACCCAGCCCCCATGTACCCGCCACCTGTACCCCAGCGGTGTCTCCACACTCTAACCCCACCCCCCTGTCACCCTGTCCCCTCCACCCCTGACCCTCCAGACCACCGGCCTCACCGTCCTCCTGGCGCTGTGAAGACGAGGTGGGTGAATGGGCCTTCATCGGTCATTACACGAGGCTTTTTTTTTTACCATGTCTCCCTGTGCTTTTATGCCACCACCTTGACTTATCACGTCGTCACAACCGGATTAAGGTTTTCAAATGGACCGTTAAGGAATGTGACCATGCCGCGCGATGTGATCATTAATTTGTATTACGAAGTTTCCACAAAAGCGGAACATTCTCTCTGTATTGTTTTTTGACACGGGATCATAAATCACTTATTTGCTCACGAGTTTCGCTGCAACATAACAAGATGTTCCATCCTGAATCAATTCGTCATATTAATAAGTCTGTCCCACACCTATGTTTCGGGTTTCCGAAGAGCGTTCAGCCTTCAGCAGAACAGATTCTATTGGCCCCTCCTGGAGCAGTTAATCATGTCAAGCTGCTATTTTCTACCAACTGTTCCGTGTATGTTCCAGTAGCAGGCAATTGGGCTTAGAAATGCTGTATGTTTTGACTAGACGTTGGATATCTAATTGAAGAATTGAAGTTGCTCTAAACTTCCTCTTACTACCGGCTGTTACCTACACCCCCCTCTCTCTCTCTCTCTCTCTCTCTCTTTCTCTCTCTCTCTCTCACACACACTCTCTCTCTTGTTCTCTCTCTCTCTCTCTCTCTCTCTCTCTTGTTCTCTCTCTCTCTCTGTCTCTCTCTCTCTCTCTTGTTCTCTCTCTCTCTCTCTGTCTCTCTCTCTGTCTCTCTCTCTCTCTATCTCTACGTATCTGCATGGAGTCATATTAGCTGGCAAGCAACTGGTGTTTGAGTCTGTGAAGCCAACCCTATTATAGAATGAACAGGCAATTATCATGTCAGCCATTATAACGAGAGAGTGCATGATAATTAGGGAGCTGTAAAAGCAAGGCTTTTCCAGGCAACACGCTACAGTTAAGATCCTTAGCAACATCGAATGCTAAGTGAAGACCCCTGTCTGGCAGAAAGTGGAATAGGTTCATCCTTATACAAAGTGTTTCTTGCTAATCACCTGCCTTTTGTTCCTCCTCTTCCTTTGCCTCGTTCGACGTGGTCTCCGGTGTACGGAGAGAGAGAGAGAGAGAGAGAGAGAGAGAGAGAGAGAGAGGGACAGGCAGAAGAAGAGAGTCAGAAGGGGGGGGGGGGATGAGAGGAGAGGAGAGAGCGATGGAGCTGGGAGCCATGTTGAGACGGAGAGAGAAAGAGACAGAGAAACAGAGGGAGAGGGTGCTCCATTATCAGGTGCGAGGTGACGGACCATTACTCAGGCACCGTGCTAGGAGGTGTGTGTGTGTGTGTGTGTGTGTGTGTGTGTGTGTGTCTGTTTTTTGTTTGCACGTGTGCGCACCATCTGCCACTGTGTCACTATCGCACGGTGGATGATGGAACGCGACAGTTTATATGCCCGTGTGTGTGTGTGTGTGTGAGAGAGAAAGAGAGAGAGTGTGTGTGTGTGTGTGTGTGTGTGTGTGTGTGTGTGTGTGTGTGTGTGTGTGTGTGTGTGTGTGTGTGTGTGTGTATGGGTCTGTGTGTGTGTGTAAAGAAAGCCCTCCTTGGTAGACCGGCTGGGCTGGGACATTAGCAAGGCTCAAGATGGAGATCTCTTTGCAATCAGCAGGTAGTTCCAACTGGTTTGGCATGCACTTAAGCAAACACATTTGGGGTACAACTTGGAGAAACGACTGGTAATAACTTTCTTTTCCTCACATCCCCGGACTGTTTGACGGTGAGATTGGAATACTGCCAACAGGAAAACGCTTAGGTCATTTTTAAGAGCATTCAAAAAGCTCATAGCTAAATAAAGATTATCGTGTACCCTTTCAGTATGCACTCATACTTTCCCGAGACACGTCTTATAATACCTGTGTCGAGGCGTCCATCATGGAGGGGTACAGGCTAAAAGGAAATGTGACCCGAGGCACTCGTGCTGTCTGTAATCAATCAGACCAATCCCCGTGCTGAGTGGCGGAGCTCCAGAATGGTAGATTGGCTCATAAATCCAACGCCGCTCATCATCAGCTGTGTTACTTACACATTTCTGTCAGCTGCTTGTGGTCTCTGAGACGTTTAGCCCTGAGGGTTTGGGAAATGAGGGAGCGGGGACGATGAGAGCGTGAGGCCGGAGGAAGGCGGACCGATAGAGGCAAATGGAAACAGATTAAAATGGTCAATCAATTCAGAGAAAAGAAAGAAAAAAGATCCATATTGGCTTCCCTCGTCCCAGTAGGACTTCATCGAAGCTAATTGGTGGATGGTCGAGTGGTCATGCTCAGGCGGCCATTAAACTGATATCTTTTCTTTTTTTTTGAACGGTCGCTTGATTGGTTTTCGCTCGTCTTGCCATGTGGAGTACGTCCATTTCGAACGGCGGCTGGCTGAGACGGGAAACCGAGCACGCCCAGAGTATTCCGGCAACTCAAGAGTCTGCATCCCGTGTTTATCCACAGCCAATTTGGGCTGAGAGTGGAAACCAACATTACTCTCCCCGGGGGAATGTTTTGAAGTTGGAAGATAATTTGGCAAGGCCGGGCTTTTCTAGAACCTTCCGAGCTGCACATAGGAAATGGAAGGCAGCGTCAAACCACTCCTGATTTGAATTATGCAAATGAAACAACAGCTTAGAGTATGTTTTTTTTCTCTCTCTCTCTGTCTGTCATTTCAACTGGAAACTGTGGCGTGGCTGAAATTACCTTTTGGCTTTCTCTGCGGTGAGTCACGTCGTCATGTTCACATCACTCCTGATCAAGCAGGGGAACGTGACCTTTGAACCTTACGGAAGCGGGAAGCTGATCTAAACTATGAATGTAAAATGACATGGAGTTGAAAGAAGTTGACTACAAATCCCAGTGTGACATCGGGGTTTGGTGAGGGGCGATGCAGGGCAGCCAAAGGCTGGGGTGAGACCTCAAAGGGTTTCAGATTTATAGGACTTTGTAGTCAATGCGCATTTGTTTTCCTGGGGCCGCCGAGTGTTTGTCAAAGCCGGTCCACACATCGCCACAAAGGGGTTCCATTTCACGTCCTTTCAATGTGGAATCACTTTCAATGCTGGCCTTTAAATCCTCCCCCAACAACTCCATTGTTGTGTTTCGTTCACAACAGGTACCTGGATTACAGAGACAGAGAGAGAGAGAGAGAGAGAGAGAGAGAGAGAGAGGTGGGAAAACAGAGCAGATCCCATTCACACACAAACACTACGAGGCACAAGCCCTCGCTCAAACGCCCTCTCTGTCTCAGTTGCTCTTTGTGCGTGGCGTTTTCTCTCTCAAACGTTAACACACACACACACAATCACATGCACACGTGCACGCACGCAGGTCTGCCCTATGACTCCTCGAGTACCACTGAGAGCCACAGCTCTGCCACAGAGGCGGAGGTGATAATATCTAGAGATCATCCAACCGTGGAGGCCTGACAAACGGCCAAAAACACTTAGGAGGCCCCCACAGGCCCCCACAGGCCCCCACAGGCCCCCACAGACACCTAACACGTCGCCGGCTGGGCTGAATGCTATCTCGCCGTTTCAGGTGGGAGATTATCCTGGTCCTGCGGTACGGCGACTGCAATGTCGCATCTTGCTGTAGAGATCTGTTGTGCACTGTAGGTTGTGTCCTGTCCAAAGGGTGGGAAAAAACACTTTGCAACAATAATAATAAAAATATTATCGCAGATGTTTGCGTCGTACTCTACTGAACCAAGTTTAAAGTTAACACATGTATTCCTTTATTTGTATTAGTTTATTTCTTATTATTTTAGTTCTTTATTGTAATAAGATATTTTTGTTTTGATGACCTTCACTCTATTATCATATGTTATCCGTGTGGTCTTTTATAGAATATAAAATATTGGCCAGCTTTGAACAGCACAGACTTCAACACAGCATACAAAATTTAACTGAAAGTGTCTTTGTTTCCATAGAAACCTTTTAGAGAAATGTGTTTCTATGTTTGTTTATCCTTGTTTTTGTTGTTTATTATGTTAATTATGTTATATCTAATTAATGCGTGTTTTTATTGAAAGACAGGCAATATTCTGTATTTGCCTATCTGTGAGAGGTTGTGTATTTACATTTTAAATGTGCATTCTTGTTCATGTGTGTGCTGGGGTGTTGTTGGTTTGTTTGCGTGTCTATGCTGAGATGTTGTTGGTGTGTTTGAGTGTGTGTGCTGGGGTGTTGTTGGTGTTACTGAGTGTTTGTGCTGGGGGGTTGGTGTGTTTGGATGTGTGGGTGGGATTCCATGTTAGAGTTGCTCTGCGTCACGAACGATTACTCTTTATTTAACTTGTTTTAGTATTGTGGTAGGGACAGGTAAATGAGTGGGCTACAGTGTATTACTTTGGCAATTCTTGTATACACACAATATAGAAGGCAGCCAATAAATAGATGATGTTCAGAACCAGCAAATTCATATTAATACAATTGATCCAACACAATGTAAATTAAATTTACAGATTATAGGTAAGTATAAACTTCAAAGCCATCAGTGCTGACAATGGTTAGGAGAATGGATGCCTGAGAATAGAAAATAGTTATTGTAAGAGTCTGGGTTACGTGTAATGAAAACAGGTCACTACTATTTAAAGCAACCGAAGACAGCTTTGCAGAAATACAGGTACTCTGCGTTCTTCTTCTCTCTTTTAAGAATGTTTCATTTATCAGATACCTGTATTTCCTGTAGGGAGTGGTACAAGTATGGTTTATTTCACTTTATTTCATCTCTCTCTAGCATTTCTTTCTATCATTTAATTTGGGGGATCAGAAGTCACCGTGGCCTTCTGTGACTTCAGTCAAACATCTGGAGACTCGCTCCTGACATAAACGGACAACCAACAGATTAGATACATAGCATCCCTTTCTCTTTCATATTTAATCCATGGCATTAAACCATGTCGAGCGGCGCAAAATACCAAGTATGAGTCATCCAACAAAATCTTTATAATTTACCAAACTCAATCATTAGCTCATGATGAACCTCTCATCTCCCCTGAAGCGTGTCATTACGGCGCAGCTCAACAAACATCGATGTTGTCATGCCCTTTCCAACCATAAGTAGCCGCATTGATTTTTCCACTCGACTGTGATGTTTTTCTTTTGGCTCGTTCTTATCGTTAACTCGGCCTTATCAAGGTCTCAACTCCTCCATCTGCAAATAAATCTACTTCCACGTGTTCCCTTTAATCAAAGGGCTAATCAGGCATCAGCCGTGTGACCATTAAAGGTCGGGGGTGGGGTGGTCCGTGGATAAGGAGACACAGGGTAGATTGAGAGTAGAAACTGGAATGAAGCCCTAATCAAAACATCTCCTCTCCGAGGATCGACTCTCATTATTGAGGTACATCTCCCGACAACAATATGACTCTGCTAGCTGTGTGCCTTCAAATGGCACAATGATGTTTCTTAACAAGAAACCGAGCGATGAATAAATGCCCAGTATTACAATCTCGGCACAGTTTTCACATTCCACTACCCTACTCCTTAGAAATCACTGCATCCTTTTTTGTGTGTGCAAAAATCATGCTCCTGGTATACAACAGAATGTGAATAATACTTTTTTTTACCAGTTAAAATTACACCTTGATAATGAACATTAAGAACATCTACAACACATTATGTTCTAACAGATTAAACTGACATAATTTGCAACTACCAAACTTATAAAGTATTGGCTATGTCTCCTGCTTCAGACAGGCATTTGAAGGCAGGGAGCAGTCGTTCTAGAGAAGTGACACTAACAAAATAAACAAATAAAAAGGACTCCTTATTATTCCCGAACTTGATTGAAGTAAAATACAAGACATAGATTGCTAGGATTCAGTAGGGGGCCTCCTTCACATAACGCCAGAGAAGTGTTTCTGGGCCAGCAGCGTTCTCCCCACAGTGGGCCTTTCCACCACAGCAAACACAACAAGAGACAATGCTCTCTCCTCCTCAGAGCGCGGCTTTGTCCGTCCAGTCGACGTGATAGCCTTTGATTAGCTCTTTGTTGGCTCGCAATGTGCCTCGGGATCCCATTTGACGACGTGAGAGGTAACAGAGGCCATGGCAGACACAGAGGCAGACACACAACCTTGGTGGTGATGAGATGGGATTGTTGCTCAAGTTACACCTGCAGATGGCCAGGAACGCTGGTATTCTGAAGCCAACAGTGAGAAAACAGTTTGTTCCTTTTTTTGTATGTTTGATTCTGCAGCACATGTATTAATGTGGTCATTTGTTGCCTTAACCTTTTTTGATTAATCTATTCCTTCGTTGACCATTTCTTTTTTTTATAGACTAGACAATTGTTGTAAAGTTGGCAATACTTGAGTTCATTATACTTGAAAATTAATCTGAGACTAAGTGCCAAGGAAAGCATCCATGAACTTGTGCAAAAAAAGCCCCTTTTAGTTGAGGTGCTTAACAAATTGTTGCTATTGTTGCTGCTGCTGTCTCTCTCAAAACACTGGTGACATTGATTGTTCTAAGACAGACTGCTCTTGATCCAGCGAATGACTGGTTTACTAGTTTGGCTGGCAATTGGGCTTGTTGATTGGCTGGCTGAAGGACTTGGCAGACTGTTTCAACTGGATTGAATGGCGAAGTCCAGGACAAAGATTTCCGCTGGAACAATAGACAACTACAGCTGAGAGCCTCTGTGTGAATTGAAATTGAGGTCTGGAGTGCTGTAGATCCTCTTGATAAAACAGGACATGTGTTTTGTGACAACGTGACAAACAGGAAATTAGTTGTTTAAAGCATGAAGGCTGAATATTCACTCATATTTTCCTTCTGAAATGAATGCAGCTTTGACAGCTCATTACCACACTGTTAAATGGAAACGGTGAAACACTGTCATATTATATTCTTATTAACATATAACATGTACATTAACTACTATAACGTACATTAAATATTTGTTTCACTATAAAGCGCCGTCAAAGAAAGGTTCCATCATCCCTTTAAAAGAAAGAAAACATAGCAGCAGAACATGCAGATCCCTCAAATTAAATAATATACTGTATGTTTCCATTTCTATAAGCTATAGAGTACCAGAGTCGTAGTGTACCAGTTCGGTTTTGCGGACAGAATCAGAAATGCAAATAAATCCCATTTTCAGGGGGAACAGATTGTGGAACAGCTGTTGCCAATGAATAGAGAGTCCACTCTGCAGTGCTGGCACAGAAAAAAAGTGGTTTCCCATCTTTGTAATACCTCCATCCAGTTCAGGGGAAAAACCTTGAAACTATTAACGGCAACCTGATCAATGAGCTCTCAGGGATTCTATTTTTATGTGCTTGTTTTTTTAAAGATTCTGATAAATGGACATCTCAGTGTGCCAGAGCACTGCCAATTACAGGTGCGTCAAAAGTCTCCATCCATCCGTGTAACTCTCCTTCCTCTCTCCTTGTTTTCTTTTTGAGAGAGAGAGAGCGAGAGTAAGATTGCACTATGGCTCATTTCTTCATGAATTTAATTAATACTTCTGTTTGCTAGAACTGCCCATGCTAACAACAAGCTATATATTTAACTGCTAGAATGTACAATAGTTGCTCTGTACACTGCCTGGCAATAACCTCAAAATGTCATTATGCCCTTAACGTCAAAACACGGCGGTAATAAGCACCTGATGTTACTCTTTTCCTCTTCAACCAGGTATGGTTTCAAAAAAACAAATAGTGACAAGTTTGATCCATGGAGATCCATGTTACTCGAAGAGTAAATTCAAAAATAGCTTTAGTAGTAGATGTAAAACAAAAATAACTGTAAGACACTCACAACACAAACCCACTTCAAAAGACAACATTTTACACGGCATTCACTAAGCCTTCTCCACGCAACAAAACTGTATCCCCCTGAAATAGTTTGTCACCTGCATGCCATCCTTCGCCAGTGTTCTCATGAATAAATAACATTTTAAAAGCCAGGCCGCATGTTGAGGTATCATGTTGTCGGTTAGACAGAGGGCCGAAGTTTCTTCCCAAAAGTGTTTCCCTGCCATTATAGTTTCATGGGCCTCAGGAACAACTGCCCTGCATTATTCAGGCCGGCGGTCATTACGCCACTTTGTTTCACCGTGATAGCGTCCACAACATGCTGAAATATTCAACCGGGGTGTGGACCGTGAAAGGAGTTTATTTATTGAATATTGAAGATGGCGGTTCGGGGAGCCCATATTATCATAAGATAACATTTGTTGGCCTGTAAGCAAAAACCTACAGCCAGCACTCATAGACTCTCTGAATGGCGTTCCACACCTGCGATGGCACTCCTAAGCAACGTGTGAGGATAAGCTGTTCTCTCCGGCGGCTGCTTCGACGTGGAATCCATGTGGAAGTGTGTGTCAGGTCTAACAGGCTTAAGAGTGTTTTGAGTGACCTCAGAGCCTTACACCCTTTAAAACCCTCTAGCCTATATGGTGTGGAATGGAGAGTGTCCATGAACTAAAAACCAAATCTCCCACATGGTAAAAACCAAAACAATAAAGGAGACTCCCTCCAGCTCCCGGGGGGGGGGGGTGGTCACGTCTCTGGTGGACCTACCTCGGGCATGCAGCTGTAGTGAGGCTGGGAAGGCAAAGGCATGCAGAATTCCATTCAACTTTTCAAAAGAACGACAAACAGAGCAAACTTAGCATTTATGGGGTAGCTCCAACACATCGGGACTCCCTTCCTCTCTCCCTCTCTTTCTCCTGTTTTTGTCTCTGTCTTTTTCTCTCTTTGTCTTGCCCCCTCCTACCTATATTATATCCTAGCTTCCCCCCTTCCTTCTCTATGTCTACCGTTCTTCCTCCCACATAGTCCCCCTCGACCCCCTGCCTCTTCTCTCAGCGCCAACTGATTAGAGGTGAAGTTTGCCAAGAGGCCTGGCTGACAGTGCCGCTCCTACCTAGAGGAGTGTTTGCATTGATTAATTATGGTTATTTTTTCCCCTTTTTTTTTTTTACTACAGCCCAAATGTCAGCCAACTGATCAAGACCCCAACCGCTAATCCTGTTGTGAGGGTTTTAGTCTCCATCTTAAGTTATGCATTAAATTATCGTCTGTACGGCAAAGCCAGGTCCCTCCCCTAAGCACTGGTGACCTTTCATTGATAGCCTATAAAGAGTCCCAGAGCTGTAATTGAATGTCAGGGTAAAGAGCTGTGGTGTGTTGGTGTTTTACCAAAAAACAAGGCGTCAAGAGACTTAATGTCACGAAAGAGTTTCCTAGCTGAAGTGAATACTGTAATATGTCATACATAGGAGTCAAATACGCATGCACACACACACACACACACACACACACACACACACACACGCACTCTCTCTCATTCACACACACACACACACACACACACAATATTCACATATGAATAATTATGTCAACATGTCCATATGTCCATAATTGATAAAATGCATAATATGCATATTATGCATAATATGATCATATATTTTCTTTACATATGCACACAAATTAAGCCATTTTAATTGCATTGACTAAAATCGATATATGGCTTGGGCAATTAGAAATACTTTCACAAAGGTCTAAGCCACCGAAATGTACAGCCCAACGACTCATTTGAATATTAAATATTTACATTAAATCCTTATTTCGGCAGGCTCCGTGTGCAACTGTAGAGAGAGAGACGGAGAGAGCGAGAGACGGAGAGAGCGAGAAGAGGAGAGAAAGAGAGAGAGAGAGAGAGAGAGAGAGAGAGAGAGAGAGCGCAAGAGCAAGAGAGACACACGAGACAAGAGAGATTCATTTAAATTCCTGCTCTGGAAGGCTGGTGTCTCACGTCGTCCGCTCTTAGTGGTTAGTTAAAAAACAGGGACTTGAGCTCTATTCCAAAATTAACAACCAACATTTAAACAGCTAGACTGGCTAAGTTTGATTTGACACAAAAGTCTGTCTGAATACGTTTGGATTATATTCCGTGATCGAGCGCGCAAATTCCGTTGGATTTCCTGACACGACTTCTGTAAAGTCGAATATTACAAGCTATTAGCATGCTTTGCAGGTATAGGATGCTCTCGTTTTGAGTGTGTGAGAGAGTATGACATCAGTGCAGTGTGGGGGCTGTATGAATCACCTAACGGCAGAATACCACGGCACGTCCTCGTGCTCCACGGGAAATAGCAGGAGTTTTGGGCAAAGGCCTAATAGACTAAATTTCTAAGTCTGTTTTCATATAGAATTGTGTTCACAAAGAACGGTCAGCAGTCTTTTTTTAATCTTGAAATGGGTACCCGAGCAACAAGCGACCATGTTGGCAAGTCGTGCGCACATTTTGGAGGGATAACGCATTCGTGAATTGGACCGCGTAGGCTACCTACGGAATTATCAACTCGCCTATCTACCTTCTTCTTCTTCTTCTTTTTCATAACCAGAGCAATGGACTCTTTTTCGACAATGACTTACAGTGGATTCATTAAACTATTCTAAAAGTGCCTTTTAATGGTCTTGTTTTGTCTGAATTGACGGTGAAAAGGGAGAACCATGGCAAGGCACAATTTCATTCAACTAAAACCTTTCTTTACATTCCGAGTCTTATGGGTAATACAATCCGTTTTCGATATATCGATGTGTCAAGAGATTTACGCGCCGCATTCAGTTCGAATTGAGGGAGACGTTACCCTCGGGGGTTTATTCCCAGTTCATGCCCGCGGTGTCCCGGGAATGCCTTGTGGGGATATCAAAAAAGAGAACGGGATTCATCGACTGGAGGCTATGATGTACGCTTTGGACCAAATCAACAGCGACGAGGAGATTTTGCCTAATATAACTCTCGGTGCCCGGGTTCTTGACACATGTTCGAAAGACACGTACGCACTGGAACAGTCGCTTACTTTTGTACAAGCGCTTATCCAAAAAGACACCTCGGACGTGAGGTGCACTAACGGTGAACCGCCTGTGTTCGTCAAGCCCGAAAAAGTTGTCGGAGTGATAGGAGCATCGGCGAGTTCTGTGTCAATCATGGTGGCGAATATATTACGCCTCTTTCAGGTGAGAATGCTTTAGGAATCTCTCTCTCTCTCTCTCTCTCTCTCTCTCTCTCTCTCTCTCTCTCTCTCTCTCTCTCTGTCTCTCTCTCCCCATCTCACTCATTCACTCTGATGTTCCCCTATCTATCGCTCTCTTGAGTTAGAAAGCAGAACACAATGTACCGTATCACTTATGATCATAATTTATGTATAAGAACCACATCATCACCGAAATAGGAATGTTGTCTTGGCTATGCTGTCAACTTATGTAAACCCGATTATATCCTGCATGCAAACAAGACATGACTCTTTCACGCCAGAATAGTCTAAGGGATTGGGAATTGATTCCTGTGTTGTGTCACATCCTCTTCTTGTAACTTGCACAATGAGGCTGCTGGGGTGATTTAAGAGCACATATTCCCATGCGCGTGTGTAAAGGCATGCCATTGCCTTTTGTACAGTCGTGCATAGCAATCTTGGTTAAATTAAATAAATTCGTTTAGACTGGCTGTCACATTTGGAACAAAGGCTCTTGGTAAAGAGAACTCCACCAGTGCTTTCTGCTGTCTCGGTGGCTGACTGCGCGTGGTGCTGAAAGGACAGCTCCTCTCTAGCTCTCCTGCGCCTCGCGACTGCGCTAGCGTTCCACACTGCTCTTCCGCTTGTGCACGTTGTTCCGTTTTCTATTCTCCCTTTCTGTTCCTTTCATTTTCCATTCCTCCTCTTTCCCTTAAACTATACATTCCTCTAGTTGTATCATTCACTTTCCCATGATCATCTTGCCTCAGCCTTCCGTTGACAGGTTTCCAGCTTATTAATAAGATCCGCATTTAATGAAAACGGTCAAAATTTAATCATAGGTTGAAGGAAGTTGATTGATGGTTTATTTATGAATTCATTCAAGGTAATTTACCTTTATGTGTAACATCATGCCTGAAGAACATCATAATAGATTACCTTCACGTAGTGTTGCCTCTATAGTTGTCTTTAAATTAAATCATGCATCAGTAATGCCTATTTTCTCTTTTTTAATGGCTCTGGTTAGCCCTCCTTGGCCCTGTAGTGACACTTAAGGCTAATGACTTGAGTTAATATTCCTAAGTAGCAGGCCTATATCTCTCTTAGCCTAGCCGACATTAAGACGAGAAGGACTCTTTTCAGAAACCAACAGCTATGGTAAGCTGTAGTCGGGGTCCCCGCTCCCACCAACAAGCCTCGCCTGCCTGAGGCGGGGAAAGCGCTTTCACTGCACTCTCAACAATAGTTTACACGTAAAGTCAAATGGAGTTGACAAGTCAAGCTCCAGTCGGAGTGCATGGGCATTGCATGTACACGGTTGTACACTGTAGGGTTGGGAATTGGAAGTCAATGAAAGCAACGGCTGAATCAATAGGAATGTGTTTTACTGCGATCTCGCTGGAAACACACCAAATACATTGGCGTTATGAAAAACCGTGTGTCTGTAGATGTGGTTTTCTCAATCGAATGCACACTCAGCAGGCCATGTTTGCAATGGCTGCCAGTGCCATGGGCATGACATTACTTCCTGATTGCACCCTTAGTGGTGCTCGCCGTGCCCCTTATGGTCTCACTGCCTGTCCAACTGGAAAACAGATTCGACAGGTGGCGAGATCCCTGAGTATATCCAATTATTATGGTGGCCGGATAAAAGTCATCTGTTTCCTTGCTGTTATCAGCTCATTACAACCCCAATGTTTGTAAGTGGGAAGGTTTTCGGCCACCTCAACGTTACAGAATGCAAGATAACCCATGGTAATCCTTGTAATTGTGAAATATATAAAGAAGTGATTCTTTGGTTTGACTTCTTTAATTCACTTGTAAAATTGTCATTGACTTATTTTTTTCTCAATCAGATAAGTTCCTAAAATGAGTGTGTGTGTGTGTGTGTGTGTGTGTGTGTGTGTGTGTGTGTGTGTGTGTGTGTGTGTGTGAGAGAGAGAGTTTTGTGTGAGCTTGTTACCTGTCAAGGTAGAGAAATTATCTCCAGGTCATGCTCTGGTAGGTAGGGGCTAATTATTGTGGTGGACAGTCCTTTGGGAGACAGCTGTGCAGAGAGACCTTTCCATTATTGACATGAAAGGCCAACACGAGATATGGCCAGACTGACCTTCACCACCCTCTTCTTCTTCTTCTTCTTCTTCTTCTTCTTCTTCTTCTTCTTCTTCTTCTCTGGTGTCATAACGAGACGCACCCTGCGGAGGAAATCCATGAATCATCGGCGCCCCGAGATCACTTAGCTCGTTCAGCTCAGCGTCAGTGATAAACATACACTAATGTAGGAAGGAAACTCCCTCTCTGTGCCACAATCAATAGACAGCCGGCTGCTCCCTGCAGACCCGCGGTCCCTCCACACTCGTTCAGAACGGCTGACATTTGTCAAGTGTACAAGTCGTTAATTTGCCTGGTCGGTGATTCCCCATCGATAGGAAATAAGGGGCCTGAGCGATTTGTCAAGGCAAAGCAGTGTCGTATGTCGGGAGAGGATGTAACCGCTCTCCACTGGACATTTGATTAGTGACAGGTGCTTATAGAGTCTCTCACTCATAGGGTTACAAGGGAGCAACTGTGTACATGTGTGTTTTTTTGTTTGTGTGTTTGTGTGTTTGTGTGTAGGGTTGGAATAGTTGGAGTGACAGAAAGTGTGTGTGTCGATGTGTATTTGACTGAGTTTTTATCCCCCCAAAAGGTTGAAGGGTTTCAAATTGATATTTTGGAGAACACAATTTAATGTAAACTTTCTATTGAGGCTGTTATTCAAAGAGGAGGAGGTTAAGAGAATGTACAGAAGAAGAGATAGAAAAAACATTTTCATTGAAAGATCGATTTAGATTGAGACAACAGGATTACACAAAGGAGATGCATAGAGACAGCAGTCGTTCTGCAAGTGTGTCCTGGAATTGTGTTCACAAGTTTTCTTTTCAGGTGGGCAACAATGCATACATGGTTTTGCCTTTGTCCCCAATGATTACCAGCTATATAACTTCAGTTGTCACTTGAGTAACCAACTAAAATCTTTACAAATAGGTGCTCACTTGACGTGATTAGTTGTGTTCTATCAATTATGCGTTTTGATAACACCATATGAATATTGTTTGACTTCAAGCAACATATGAAATAAAAGGTCACATTTTCTAATTGCCAAGTTGATAATCCCACACGAGTCATATTATTTATGACCGGACGACTGGCTCGCATCTCCAACTGGACCTGTTCAAATGTACAATTTTTCTGCAGCTTCTTGCCAGAGTCACATTGAAGTGCAACAACGTTTAAGGTATACTATTGACATGGCCGCCGCGTGTTGGCACCCGTGACCCAGTTACACTGCGCTCTTGTTATTGTTTCCTTTTGACCAGCCATTTTGTGTTGGTGTACTATAAATCCCGTGTGGGAGAAGGGTGCTGAGAGCTCGTCGACAAGACAAACAGCCTACTTGATTCACAACTTTCCACCTTTCATAGAACCGGCAGGCAGCCGGTGTGTCTAACAAGTAGCTCTTCATAGCAGCCCCACTAAGCCAACTTTACCGGTTGTACGTTGCTGCTGAGTGCGTCAGAACATTTCTCTGCGAGCGAAAACATTTCCCCTCAACAGGGTTTCTTAAGAGGAAGCTGTTGATTTTTGATGCCAGCTGGAAACAGACTTGTTCCTGTCTGCGTACCGTGTGGAGATCGCCCCGCTTCTCAGCGGCTACAGGCAGTCACGTCGCGTTTCAAAGAGATCAGCCTCCTCCGCCCTCTCAGCAGCACAATGCCTTTGTAGTCGGTGATTGTAATAGTTTAGGCGTTTAGCGTTAATACACATTTGTACACTGTTCAATTCAGTAGACAATGCAATATATTTCAAAATGTCGTATTTCTGATGATAATGTGGCATTGGGGGTCACTATTTTTACGCTTTGCGAAAAAATGTCTCGTTTTATGATTCAAATATTGTACTGAAGAACAGGAGGTAAAGGATCCAGGTTAGTAGTGCCAGGTTGTCTGACTGTGAACCATATAATCCATACAACTTATTTTATACCACTGGTCAATAACTAGGAAGGAACACCACACAGGTTCTACAATTCCACGGAATATCACTGGCCTCTAGAACTAACGTCCAGCAACACTTTCAACATCAAAGCGTTCCTCAGTGATTGTTCCTAAGCAGGCAGGAATTGTTGACACTTGTGCTTAGTTTTGAGAGACAGTCGTTCTGCTGTGACATATCAAAGTTTGCTGCCAAGTGACATTCATTTTGTGTTTTGTTTATAGCGTCAAGACAGCAGAGCGGGCAGAACTGATGTATTGAATCAAGCCGCAAACCTGTGGCTGTAAAGGAACGCTGTTTGTTTCACTTAGGCCACAAAGTGTCACTTTGCTTTGACCAGAGTTAGCGGCTAAACAGATGAGATACCTTAGGTAAAATACGAAGGCTAAACTCATGTCGAAAAGATTCTTTTTTTCTTGTTCAATTACCCAGGATCTGTCGCTTCCTGCAAATGTTGATGAACGAGCGTGTTTTATTATGGCAGGGAGAACGCACTGTGTTTCTGACACCAACGGTGGTGGATATGAAGAGCGGGAGGGAGGCACTACAGTAACTTCTAATTAACCAAACATGCTAATGAGAAATGAATTAGCGTATCCTTGTAAAACTACAAGAACTGTCACACCAAAATGGCTTGGAGAGATGGATACAACAGAAGAGAAAAAAAGCCATGCAAAAATCCATCAATGGGCCCGATAAGGGTGGGAATCAATCGCTGTACTTGTAAGCCTCTTGTCTGCATTTGTTTTTGTTGTTAGCGCTGCTGTAATGGTGTGTGGCCCTTCATGGTGCTTGTCAGTGTGTGTTATTATTGGTTTCACCTGTCCTTGTTTGTGTCATTGTGTACACCTGGGTTCTTGTGTTTGATTGGTTCTTTGTGTTTTAGGTTGGGTATTAAGTCTTATGGGTTTGGCCTTGTCGGTTCGTTGTTTGAAAGTCACATGCGTTCTGTTTGTTCCGTGTTGTTTGGGAGATTAAAGAACACTCTTTGCACCTGTAACCTGCGTTTGGGTCTGCCCTACCACTGCATTGTGACAGTCGCTAGGAATGCAAACTTTTTATCAGGGCCAAGTTGATGTTTTTATTACGTGGGACGCAACATGTTTGGTTGTGCATAGAAGAGAACTGTAGGGGGCTGAAGCGACTGGTACAGAACGGGTGATCTGGCTGGGACGTTGTGACGTTGAACCAAACCAAGTGTGATTGCAGCTGACAGTGTGAGTCAACCGACCAAAGGAAAATTAAAATGGACACCGCGTGACCGGCTCGTGCTGTCAGTCCAGCTTCTGTCATGCGGCAGCCGTGTTCACCAGACTATTCAAATGATTGTACTTGGCCGCCAACCACAACACGTGAGTTCGTGTGTGTCTGCAGTATGTTTTGTGTATGTGTCCTTTTTAATATGCATTTTAATTTGTAAATGGGCAAAAAGCTTCCCTGCAAGTGGCTGAAGAAAGTTTGGCGGTTCGAGGTCAACTTTTCTTAAACACTGATCTTTATTTTTCATCCTTTCCTCATTTGTCCTTTTCACTCCTCCCCACCGTCCTCTGCCTCCCTCTTTTTTCAGCAGCTTACCTGCCCTTTGCTTTGTAAGAGCTGTTCCTCCTGCAGCTTGATCCAAGGTTGTGCAGACAAAACAAGCTGAAACGGTCTGAAGTCTGCGAGGTGTACAGAATGTGCTCATCGTGGTCCCATGTTGACACTGTCAAATCTCAGTTAGGCTAGCGAGTCCTTACATCAGCATAGCAAAGTTCTTTGGAAGCTAGCATATCATGATATGGGGAAGTGTGTGGATTGATGTATTGAGTATGCAAAGCCGAGGAATAAGTAGACTGCCCAAAATAAAGAGGTAACACAGAGCTGTATTGTATCTGAGCTCAGATCAAAGTAAACCATTCAATCCTACAGCGGTGAAATGTACCAGTGGGACAGTTAGCCAGAAAGAGATACTGTTGAACATTCGTACACCAATCTTCTAGCATGGCACACATAACGTTGCTCTGTGTCCGCACATCCTGTCCATCGTGTGTGACATCGTCACGTCTTTATAGTGAGGACTTCCTGTCCAGGCTGGCACACACCATGTCGTGAGAGATCCCTATATAGTGACAGGACATGCCTTCTGGTGGAGGACCTCTGACCCTGGTCTCACCAAGAACAGAAAATACATTCCTACATGTCATGGAAGATTCTTTTTTGAACACCTCGTAGAATTTAGAATCAAGGAAACACAGTTTTCCCCCCCAATGCTATACACTGAAGGATTTTGTTTTATGAAACCAAAAAGACAGTAACAGGTGCTGCAGTGCCTCTTTTTTTTTAAGTATTTCTTCCTCTACCTCTGCCTCCATTTTCCTCTCCATGCTTCTCCCTCTCTCTCCCTTTGCCACTCGTCTTGCACACACTGCCTCACCACCCACTCACATACAACGACAGCTCAACTTCCACACACACACACACACACACACACACACACACACACCTTACTTTAACCACCCACACACACACACTAATTCCCTCTAGGCCACCGTAGCCTCCCACATAAACGTCAAGGATATTACTTTTTATTTGGAAGAAGACTTGTGTCTGAAGGCGGTCTATCCAAGTGGAAACATCGCTACTGACAAGAAACTTGTCATCCTGTCAGTAAATAAATCAGTCAAACCCTCAGTTAGTCAGTCAGTCAGTCAGTCAGTTAGTCCGTCAGTCAGTCAGCCCCTTAATTAAACATTCGAGCCGTAAGCAATTACTATGATAAAGATCAAGGCATAGATAAATATATAGTCAGTCAGTCTAATAGTCAGTCAGTCAGTCAGTCAGTCATCAGATATACAGATGTAGAAAGCCAGTTGGTCAGTCAAATCGACAGTTCATCATGCTGGTCACATTAGCTGGGGGTGCTCTTTGGTCTGTCATCTGAAGTTGTGTTATTTGGACGGGCAGCTTGTTTTGGTGACAGGCATACACTCTGTCTCATCATGGCCTTTCCCCAGCAGCCTGTGAAGAAAGACACAAGACGTCAACGTGATGTTTCACCTCAGGCATTGTGTTTCTGCAGTGCGTTTCTGTGTGTGTGTGTGTGTGTGTGCGTGTGCGTGTGCGTGTGCGTGCGCGTGTGTGTGTGTGTGTGTGTGGGCGTATGAGAGAGTGAGGATGAGTGGATATTCTGTACGCTCTGCGGCGTGAGGAAAGGCCATATGTGACATTCTGCTCATCTGCTCAACACCAGACACAAGCAGTGTGTGTGTGAGGAGGCCATCGCTAAAGTGGCCAATAGTTTCATGGTTTTGACATCTTGTATTTCTAGCCTTGGTGACATAATAGCAACTTCAAATTGTGTTGCATGGCCACTTGTGCTGCACTATTTAACAATACATACGTTTTATATATTACATGAAGTGAAAACATTCCCTGTTGTAATATTACACAGATGTTTCTCTACAGCTGTTGACCATTGTGCATTTTTACTATGTATTATTATGTAAGTTACAATTATCATAGCACTCAGTTAAAAGCCCAAATGAAAAACAACATTTCTTAGTCTGTCTGTCCTTTCTGTTGATTTAGCGTGGACACCTCTGGCTAATTGACCAGCTTCTGCCGATTAGCTTTCTTCACCTGCACTAAACACACACACACACACACACACACACACACACACACACACTCTCTCTGGGAGGACTGTGATGCCTGTTCTGGTGAAGGGTTCTTTTGATGCCTCTTTACTCTGCACTGTAACCACCTATTAGTCAGTCTGATGAGGCTGACCACTCCATCACCGTGACCCTGTGTGTGTGTGTGTGTATGTGTGTGTGTGTGTGTGTGTGTACCTGTGTGTGTGTGTGCCTGTGAGGATCCTTTTAATTCAGTGAAATCAAAGAGCTTCAAAGCAATGACTTGATCATTGATCTTGACAATTGCTTGGCTTAAGTCTGTACAAAAAAATACTGTACTGGAAGCACACACACACACACACACACACACACACACACACACACACACACACACACACACACAGACAGACACACACACACACACACACACACACACACACACACACACACACACACACACATAGACACACACACATACATTAAAACATGATGAATCAGTAGATTTCACAGAGCTGCATATTACTCTTTAAACCACCTTTCTCCAGCTCAATACAATACAGTGAGAAGACGTGTATATATTTGGCTTACTGCTGTCCCGGTAAGGGCATATGTATTGTGACCATGACTGAATGCCCCTGCCACTACTCATTATGGATTCTCTTGGCATGAGAGTTATGCTGTCTTGCTATAGGGTGGCGTGGCTTCGTGACGAGCTGAGGTTGCACAGCCTGTTTTCAAGCTGTGGGATGCCCTCAGGAAGTATCCACACGGAAGGATGAAATGACAGCGCACCGTTTGGGGGATCCTTCTGACCTGTTACATGCATAGGCGTGTGTGTGTGTGTGTGTGTGTGTGTGTGTGTGTGTGTGTGTGTGTGTGTGTGTGTGACGCATGCTGGGTGTGGATGGCGGTGAATCATGCCAATCTGTCACCCTCCTCCTGATGCTGACGTCCTGCTCTCACTCAACCAGTCAGGGAGGAAATTGGAGTGGGCAGGGAGGGAAAAAGGGATGAGCTGTTACCGTGTCGGTTTGTGTGTGTGTGTGTGTGTGTGTGTGTGTGTGTGTGTGCGCGCGCGTGCTGGGTGTGTGCATGCATGCAGGTTGAGTTGATTGTGTCAGTGTTGGAGATGATCTGTTTCGCCGAAAGTGAATCGCATGTGCGGAGGCGTGCAACAGAATGGTTGTTTTCCTGGTGGACTCACGTTTTGATCTGCTGTGACATAAATGCATTGATATGAAACTGAAGCGGGTCTATGATGAATACTTTGATTGCAGAAAACAAAAAACGGCAGCAAAGAAGCGGATACAAAAACCAGCTAAGCACAGCAAGTCCCAACAGCATGACCCCATGCCTGGGCCCGAACCAACGCCGGCGCCAGGCGGTCCTAGTGCCCGTGGGCTTCCCGTCTAAGTCATCGTCAAAAAAACATGCTCCATTCTCCTACCAGTGTCCTGACCAGTCACTGCCAATTCACCTGGAGTCGGTCTGTGTGTCCAATGTGTGTGAGCAAGTCTGTCGTAATATGTTGGGTGAGCAAGTCTGGCGCATATAGGCTGCCATGGTATCACTCAGACTGAGTGTTGTGTTGGATAGCTGTCGGTCCATTCGTTGTTTGTTCCGTTTAATTAATTGGCGACCAATTTGTGTAAAGCGCTTTGAGCCTCGAGAAAAGCCCTAAAAACTAAATAAAATGAATTATTATTATTCATTATTAAGTCCCACTGAAGACCACTGCCCCGGAGTGACCCTCCTCCCAGAACTCCTGACCATCGATTCAAAATGGATTCCCAGGCGGTCCACGCGGGTTCCCTTCCTCGGCGTGTCGTCAGCGTGAGGAGAAGAGATGACTAGTCAACAGGCAACGCCGCGAGGGCTCGGCGACAAGGCTCAGGGACGTATTCAAGACGATGTACACGTCGTTCGCTCGATGGATTTACACGGTGCAAAGCCACTTACAGCAATGAGAGGGGGACACACGTTTGTTGTGTGTGTGTGTGTGTGACCCTGTGCTAACCCCCCTACTGCTACTGGTGAACCGTGAACCGCGAACAGCCAAAGCCCGACACGCAGAAGCCTGCGGTGTCCATATATCAATTCAAAGGTTTGAAGCGAAACGCTCCGGTGCGCAAATTCATTTAAAAAAAATAAATAATATTAATTCAGACAATGCCAAGCTTGCGTTTTCTCACTTCCACCACATAAGTCATGTCAGCCGAGTATGACTTGTCATACTTTACACTGTACCGTAGTGTACGCTACCCATCCACCTCTCCCCTCGATTTGTTCGATGTTATAGAAACACGGCATGAGTTAGTGGGATTCTGTGTGCCGTGACGAACCGGGGCGCCGCAATAGAGCAGGCGAATGGTAGCCCTTCACAGAGAAAGACAGGGAACATGAGGGAAAAGGGTATGTATGGCAAGCTCTAGCCTGGCCGTGTTTAACAACACCATCAAATGAGTGTCAGGCTCTAGCCTGGCCGTGTTTAAAAACACCATCAAATGAGTGTCAGGCTCTAGCCTGGCCGTGTTTAAAAACACCATCAAATGAGTGTCCGTGGCTGACTGTCTGTCTGTCTGTGTGCAGGCCAGATTAAACATCAGGATCAACGCACCCTGAGTAATGTCACTTCCTGTTCGGATCTGCAGACGAGCCGCCTGAGGTTGTGTACAAACATACGCTCACACACCTGGAGAATCGGGGGGGAGGAGTGATTGAGGGAGGAAGGATGGAGAAGAAAGAAAGAAAGAAAGAAAGAACACAAAGACAGATGGACACAAACGACCAGCGATTCTCTCTCCTGCTCTGTATGAAACATCTTTCACACTCGTTTCTGTCTCACTTTGTTTTGCTCAGTGAAAAAAACAAAACAAAGCGGTTCCCCGGCTCCAGGATAATGGACAGTATCACCAGCAGCGTGCTCAGCCCCCTTACCCAGCCACAGTTATCTCTGTCTGGAGTTATCACCCTGAGAGAGCGAGACAGAGAGGGTGTGTGTGTGTGCGTGTGCGTGTGCGTGTGTGTGTGCGTGTGTGTGTGTGTGCGGGTGAGAAAGCAATACAGTGTGGTTGCATACTAAGCCTCTCTGAGAGGCCAGACCTGCTGACTTTAATATGCCATCAATTGTGCATGTGTTTGTGTGTGTGTGTGTGTGAGAGAGTGAGAGAGAGTGTGTGTGTGTGTGTGTGTGTGTGTGTGTGTGTGTGTGTCAAATGCTGCATGCCCCCCCCTTCTCCCTCTCCATGTACTTCTTTATTTTCTCAAGTGTTGAAGTGATTTATCTTGTTTGCTACATTTTCTGCTGTTGTTGAATTAATTATAGATCATAGCGCCAGTTCTGTTACGCCTCCACAGTTGTTTCGTCTTTCTCTGTGCACACGTGTGTGTGTGTGCGTGCGTGCGTGCGTGTGTGCGTCCTATTGTTGTTCCTGGGTTATTTTAGAGTGTGTCATGCAGACCACAGGCTTGGATGGAAGCATAGGAGGGTTTCTGGCAGCTTGATGTCAATACCATACTATTAATAGTTCCATATCAATATGGACATTTCACAGATGTCAGGATGATTTTCTTTGCCAAACAATTCTGTCAATTCTGGAACATATGGCGCTTCAAGATAATTGTATACCTTTTTATGCCTTAGGTAAAAAAGCCTTTTCCCACCCATCTCAGGTAAATATTGGGTCAGGTTTTAAACATATAACTCAAATCGATATGTTCAATTTGAAAATGTTAATTTCCAGGCTTTTCATTTTAACCCTTCACATCAACAAATAAACACATTTTCATATTTTCAGAGATTCATAATGTCATATCATCAATATGTGCGATCACGACTGCGCAAACCCAACAACCCCCCCTCTCTCATCATTCGTCAAAGGTTCAACAGCGTCTTGTCATTCCCTGGCTGCTGTTAACGAGGTGATTATCTCCCTGTCTCTTTCTCCCGCGATTGATGGCCTGTCCGTAGCCATAGCACAGCAGTGGGCATCCACCGAGGGGACTACAACTCCCACAGACGGTGCTGCCCAGAGAAATAGACTTTGTTTTGAACCACATACTTAGATACTATCTAGTACTCAATGAGTACATACTTTATAGTCAATACTGAAACTAACCAGTAAATCCTCATACTTTTTTTTTTTTTTAACAAAGCTTTGCTTAAATTGTTAGCATACTCAACTGGAACATGGGTTTAAGGGTGACCTAAACCCAAGCATTTCATTTTTCTTATCTTGTCAAAGCCAGAAGGAAGTTGGCGCGTTGCATTTTGGGGCGTGATGCATCGTCTGGCCGCACCTCTCGGGCACTCCACATTTCCCCAGATATACTCATCAGGGAACTTTTTCCACACTCAAATCTCCGACGTTATGTACCGTTGGCATACTGCGTGCACACTTTACGTCATCTTTTAGTATGCTATGGATGCATAGTAGGCGATTTCCGAACGCAGCCGGTGCCACCAAAACATCGATTAGAGGATTGCTGGTTGTGTTTTATTGCGGCTGTAATCGTTGGATCGCCTCTCAGCCAAAGGTTCCATGTGGATTGGTAATGACATGCGCTTTAATCGCACACCTACGCCTGTTGAGTGCACTTATTGCCAGTCGATACGAGTGTGTGCTTTAAATGTCTAAAACGCAAGTTTGATTGCCCTCGTACACATGGAAGTAACAATCTCACGCCATGCTTTGTATTAGAACACAGTCTGACTCTGAGCCAGGAGGAAAGAAAACAGGTCTGTAGTTGTTGACGGTATGATGAATAGGGTTTAGGTGCCCTAGCTATTTGCTTTGTAAATCATTCTGCTAGGTGTTTGACAGAGGTCTTTAAAGACAAAAAAACAAATCTAAAACCAAACTTGTGTGCTGATGAATGAACCGTAGTACTGTAAACATTTAGTCAAGCGACTTCAAAAAAAACATCAGACAACTGCAAATCCACCATCCTTTCGTAGTGAATGAATTTGTGTGCGCGGGTTTGAGGACGAAATCCCCCGTTTTCAATCTACTTTAAAGCCATTTGGAAACGCTTCTCGTGATAAAGTCTCGGTCCACAGACAGACACACACACAGACGTTGACAGTTTCTACATCCCTCTCCGTCTCCCTTCCCGCCTATCGTTTCTGACAGGGCCTTGTTTTCCACCACTCCGCGTCAGAGAACTTTCCCGGCGCTAATGATAATTGAGTAATTGGCGTGTCACCAGCGGAGCACGGTGATTGGTGTTGGAAGATGTTTCCTGCCTGTCTACCAGAGGATGTCCTGTAACAAAACCTCATAGCCTCCGGGGGCTGTCATACCTCTCACCCGCCCCCCCATCCCCACCCCCGCCGTCACCATCCACGCCACGGCTATGATGTGATTCCACCGGACAGGGCCAATATAAATCTACTTCTCAGGGAAATGAAGGGCTCAGAGCGCGCCATGACGATGGAAAAAAAAGGTTTGCCGGTCCATACAGACTGAATCTATTGGTTGTTGGGTTTAAGTCTGGTGATGGTTAAAAAAAATGCTGTGTTTTATATATAAAAAATAGGGATAGCATTGTTTGTTGGTGTAGAATATTTTTAATGGGTGTTTCTGGTCTCCCTTTACACAGAAAAAGGTTTAGACCAGAAGCAAACAGAATCGAATCCATTTAAAGGGGATATGACACAACACACACATTCACACAATATTTGACACAAGCAGATCCTTTCACTCCAAATTGTTTGGATTGTGTTGCCTCGTTTAGTGTATCATTTAAACACGTCCATTGTTTACAGCAGGAGACAGAGAATCAGGAAAAAGTGACACGTACAGTGTATAGATTGGATTTGACCTCTCGTTCTTGTCATGCGTGGCAGAAAAGTATAGACTTACCTTAAAGATTTACGGAAAAGAACAGAATCTGCCGAACGTTCCGTGATAGGCAAAGATCAGCTTCACCTCTAATGGTTTGATTTAAATGAGCACATTTTTAAGCCCTCCATTGGCAGGGCCGACAGCCACCTGTCAAACAGCCCACTCATGGATCGCGAATATTTGCCTTTGGCTCGATGTTTAGGTCCACAAAGAGGGAGATTAAGGATTGTTCCCTAGCTGTTACAAGGGAGTGGTTCTCTTTTTATATTTTTGTAAAATTATTTCTGAAAGCACAACTATACTTTTTTTATACTATCTAATGAAGAAGGTCGGTGTGTCTGAATGAAGTGCTCCAACACATGTAGCTTAAGTACCCACAGGGCACGGAGTTACTCGGACACCCTGCTGTTTCCATTCGCCCCACAGATGTAGCTCGTAGGTAATTTCCGTGTTCTGGCTACATCAGGAATGTAGAGGACAAAGGTTAGCTCTGCAGCCAGTGTTATATTGCCTCTCCCGTTGTCACAAAATGTCACACTAGCTACTTCATGACTCGCCACATGTTATAATGAAACCGTCGTTCTGGAAGACAGTTTATGGCCCTACTCAGCCCAAGCATAAGAGAACAACACCGCCAGGCGTTTTTATTTTCTGTTTTGCCTGTGCTTAGGTGCGCCCACTCGCGTGAGAGAGTTAAACCAATCGCGGCCCAGCTTCCACTTGGTGTCTTGTCATTCTTGTTTTAGTTTTTTTCGGGAAGCGTGTTGACGCCGTCGGAAAGACGGATCCCCTCGCGCGCGACGGCGCCGTCCAGTGTTTGCTGGAGCTGTCGCCCGAGCGCGCACGCCGGTTCCAAACAAACGAGCTGCGGCAGCATGCCATCCCCCCCCCCCCCCCCCCCCCCCCTCCTCCCATGGGGGGTCCCCCCACCTCCCCTCTCCCTCCCTCCCTCTCTCCCGCCGCCTGTTTGTGTGCTTTAGACTAACAACAAGAACACACTCATTAGCCGCCTTACAGAGCAAATATCACCGTTTGTCTTTTCCTCGCGCTGTCGTGGCTCACCGTCTGGGGGCCGGCTGCTCTGCTGCTATGTGCGTGGCTAGTCACTGGTCAAACCTGTCACAGTTCTGTGGCCCGGGAGGAGAACAAAAAAAAACTGCTGCAGTCAGTGAGGTCTAAATTATTCAGTTACAAGCCTGAACATAAGCACGCATGCACATAAACACACAGGAGCAAACACAGCAACACAAACACACACTCAAACACAATCACTCACACACACACACACACACAGACAGACGGATACAAACACTCTTGAACACACGCAGAGCCTCCCCCGGGTGTCCATGGCCGGGCTGACGAGATGGAGAGGTAGAGGTTGTGTTTGCAGACTGCGGTAATAGGTCTCTGATGGCCCCAGAGCTTTTACACAGCAGCCTGTGGTCACCTCAAACCAGCCAGGAGAGATTTGATTAGGAGAGGGGAGACGGTAGGAGGAGAGGGGTGAGGGGAGAGACTAGGAGGAGAGGATGGGGTAGGAGGAGAGGGAGAGGGAGAGGGGAGACGGGGATAAGAGGGGAGAGAGTAGAAGGAGAGCGAAGGGGGAGACAAAAGGGGGGAGGGGGGTAAGAGAGGGGAGCGGGTAGGAGGTGAGGTGAGGGGAGAGGTGAGGGTAAGAGGTTTGGAGGTGAGGGTAGGAGGAGAGGGGGCGGGAGAGGGTAAGAGGTTTGGAGGTGAGGGTAGGAGGAGAGGGGGCGGGAGAGGGTAAGAGGTTTGGAGGTGAGGGTAGGAGGAGAGGGGGTGGGAGAGGGTAAGAGGTTTGGAGGTGAGGGTGGTAGGAGAGGGGGCAGGAGAGGGGAGTGCACGAGGAGAAGGGTGGGGATGGTCACAGGAGAACAGACGACTGTTTGGCCTAAGGTACTACCACCATCTTTTTTTTTTTTCTTCAAATGGGGCAGTAGAGAGGATTTAAAGACGGGGGACGGAGGGAGCGGGAGAGGGAGCGACAGCGATACAGTGGAGGTGGCGGTGGTGGTGGCGGGGACGCTGGAGAGAGATAGATCTCTGTAGCCCGAGGATATCTTCCTCCTAAAGGGGTAGCTCTGCGTCACCCGTCTCATTAAAATGCTCCCGAAACACACTCGAGGGCCAAAGGGAGGGAGAGGACAGTGTGAAAGGACGCAGGAGAGAGCGAGAGAACGAGAGAGAAAGAGAGCAAGGGAGGGAACGAGAGAGAGAACGAGGGAGAGAGTAAAAGAGAGAGAGAAAGGGAGAGAACGAGAGAGAGTAAGAGAGCGAGAGAGGGGATGAGAGAGAGAACGAGAGAGAGAGAGTTAAAGAGAGAGAGTGTAAAAGAGAGAGAGAGAGTGTGACGGAGGAGAGGCATGGGAAACAGAAGTCTCTTGCCCGGGCATTCCTCATTGGAGGAGCGTCGCGGCCTCCCTTCCAGTTTGTTAATTGGACCACAAGGCGTTATGACTGCATGGTCCTTCTCCTGCCCGGAACAGTTCCCTACAGTCCAGTGTGGGAAACCTCCCTGTGGCACAACATCTGCAGTGACATTACCATGCTGTGCTGGCATCTCTCTCCCTCTCACACACACACACACACACACACACAGGACCGCGTACACACACAGCTAACAAACACAATACGCGTGCAGGTGAAACTGTAAACGCCTCGTCACCGCCACAAGGTCAAGCCCACGGGACACCTGCATAAAGACACTCACAAACAAGCGCAGACATGCAGTCAGCCCCTGCTTGGCAACGGAGAGAGAAATGCCAGGGAGGAGGGAGATAGTTCAATAGAGAGAGAGGATCAAAGACGTCTCACGGCTCCGTCAAAGTGGAGGGTCTTTACCTCAGATCTGGCTGGAACTGTGTCGGTAATGGCAGCACACCGCTGCCTCTGTGTGTCCCTGTGTGTGTGTGTGTGTGTGTCCTTCTGTGTGTGTGTGTGTGTCTCTGTGTGTGTGGGGGGTGCGGGGGGAGGGGGGCTCTGCTACACACGTGCTACTTTCTTATTTCCGACTTGTTATTCGTCAGCACGTGTGTGTGTGTGTGTGTGTGTGTGTGTGTGTGTGTGTGTGTGCAGGAGAGCGGTAGGAGGCTGCTCGCCCCACACACAAACCAGGCCAGCCGTTGCGGGAGTAGGTCAGTGAGACACTGCTTCGTTTCTTCTTCCCACCAACCTAAATCCAGTTTCAGCGTTCGCCACCCCCAGTCCCTGAAGACCCCCCCCCCCATCCTCCAACCCCCCCACCCCCCCACTCCCCCCTCACTCCCCTATCCTTCAGAGCCTTCCACCCAGTCCCAGGCTTATCCATGGTTACCACTCCCCCTCAGCCACACCACGTCTGTCTGAACACAGCAGCACACCTGAGTCTGTCTCCCTGGCCTGTTGGGGGGGGGGGGGGAATAGCAGGGAGCGCCGTGTGTAGATAGGGATCATCCCGACGGAGCGCGCCGGGACGTTTGGAGCTGGCGTCGTCTGTCGTTAGGAGGGTGGCGGCGCCACACCCAGAGCCCGTAGCTTCCGGCGCAAATCCCTCCCCCCCCGGTTCCCGTTTTGTCCCGACGACCACCTGGCCGGGGCCGCTCCCCCTCAGCAGTGTGAGCCAGGTCCAGATGGTGGAGTCCACCTCTCTCTGCGTCACGGGCCGGTCCCGTCTGCTCGCCCCGTCAACAACGACGCACGCGCAGGGTGATAGAGGATGGCGTGGTAGCAGCGACACACACACACACACACACACACACACACACACACACACGCACACACACACACACACACACACACACACATACACACACACGTTGGCTGCTCTCTCATACCAAGCACACCTTCACAACGTAGGCTGTACTTCAGAGAATCTCATTCACACTGTGGATGCAGGGCTGCCATTCCCACTGATGTGGGGAGAGCACGCCTACAAGCAGGTGGACGTATAACCGGTCTCTTTCATAATCTAGTCTGTTATATGCTGGTTGCTCCGCCACCTCTTATTTGGATTAACTCATGGATACAATTACAACATGGCATGCGAACTTTGTCCCTGTCCGTTTTGAAAGCATACTGTATGTCATATTCCGACAACCTATTGGCCTTGTTGCGTATGCAATCATCATTAGGAGGGATAAAGGCCTCAACGTGTGACGTTTTAAAGTACAAGACCTTGTTTTATTAACAAACTCGTTCTAGTTTATGTGATTCAACAGAGAACACCCACCCCAAAAGGTGGGCCAGTGTACAGTACAGAGCACACTGGCAGAGCAGGGCCTCATACGTGCCAGTGGGGGCGCGGCACATTAGTAATGTAGGCTCATTGAAATCACACGACAGACAGAATAGGCAAGCAAAGAGAAAAGCTCATAACTCATTTACACAGCCATGGACTCACAATGTGGCTGACATCCCGTTGAAAGACTGGATTCGCACGCCGTCGAGAGAAAGGATTCAGAACAAAGGCTGCCTGTATTTAGAACAATGTTTGCAGCAAAAGTGGGCTGTATTCTAACACTGTTTGAATATTGACTTACCTAAGACTCAAAGGATTTCTGTGATCCAAAACTTCCCCTCTGAGACGTGCCCGCTTAGGCTACGCCTACCGTCAACGAAGGTACAGTCTCGCAAGAAAGCTCAGACGAAGACAAGGCAACAAATGATTTGCTTTCAATAACAAACCGATGGCTGCTTGGGGTTGTCGTCTGTCCTACGCAGTTAGCTCAAACACAACCCAGCGTTTGGCCTGGTTTCCGTGCCGTTCTGGAGAACAGCAGCTTTCAAGCGAGCGTCGCTTTCCCAGAAGGCCGTGCTAGTGAACGGGGGTAGTCCTCATTTAGCACATAGGAGACGCCACATTAAAAGGCCCCTTTGAAAGGAGGTCTCCAAACACCCCCACCGCCTGCCAAGTGTCCACCGCGGGAGTTCAGCCAGCGCTGCAAGCCAAGGGATGGGAAGAGAAAGGGAGGAGGAGAGGAAGAGGGGAAGGCACGGAGAGATAAAGAGTGAGTGATGTACTGACAGAGAGAGAGAGAGAGAGAGAGAGAGAGAGAGAGAGAGAGAGAGAGAGAGAGAGAGAGAGAGAGAGAGAGAGAGAGAGAGAGAGAGAGAGAGAGAGAGAGAGAGAGAGAGAGAGAGAGAGAGAGAGAGAGAGAGAGAGAGAGAGAGAGAGAGAGAGAGAGAGAGAGACTCAGAGAATTGTCTCCCCATGTCCTCCTCTCCATCAAGGCTCAGGGCTCTCCCCCATTGCAGTAATGAGCTTAGCACTGGCTGCCGCCCGCCGGAATCCTTCTGTTAATAAAGAGCTAAATTCATGCTGCATTATGGCTGCATTTCTGCTGTTGAGGCTCGACCCCTGCTTGGCTAAAGCCGACATAGTGTTTTATAATAGGAATTATGCTGTTGAGTACCAAAAAAAAAGAGACGGTTATTTTTATTATGTGGGTATTTCTTTGGTAATCCTTTGGGGCGGGCAACATTTTTGTATTTTTTTGTTCTTTTAATCTGAAACAATTTAAAGGACCGGGATGTGCCTTTTTCTATTGATGACCTGAAGTGGTTGTGTTTACACTACCAAAGTGGTCATGATTAAAGTGATGAGAAAGACCAAAGAAAGAAAGAAAGAAAGAAAGAAAAAAAGAGGGTTGGACAGAGAGAGAGAGAGTGAGAGAGAGTGAAAGAACGAGGGGTAGACACAGGGACACTCCAAACGGTGGCCACTTCACCTCAGTCACGCCTCCGTGCTCTTCTTAATCATCGCCCTGCCTCCTCCATCTCCCGCCTGAAGAGCCATGAGAGCTGTGTCCAGCCGCCGACAGATTAGACAGAGGTGGACCAGACCCGCGGTCATATCAGGGGGAGGCTATTGAATCAGCCCGGGCACGTGGATGCACTGATCCGCCCTGATACGGACTCTCTCACCGAGGGCTCACTCGAGGAAACGAATCATGCCAGGACATAAAAAAAAAATAACACGGGGGGGTGGGGGCAGTACGTTGGAACACACAAGCCTGTCAAAGGGGTCGAAGGACGCCGCCCTGGGAGAGTTGGAGCGGAGGTTGAGCTGACTCGTTTTCTGGAAGGTTGCGTGGCAGAACTGCGAGATGCTGACCACTCACTGGGAACTGGCAGCCCATCAGTACCCACCAGCGCCGACGTACCCTCAGGCAAGGCACTGCACCCCGAATGGCTGGAGGGGGGTCACTATGGGGGCCGACCCCTGCTCTTTGGCTTTTCTGTTGATATGGACTGCGATGTTGGGTCTTCTTATTCCTCTAGAAATATATTTCCCATAAACAGTGCAAGGGCTCTCAAGCACACTATCTATATATACAGTATATACAGTATATATGCGACATGGTGTGTCAGCTATATGGATAAGATGTATATGTTTCTCTAGACGAGAGTACGACATTTTACCGTTACAACATCTTGCCCATCCTAATGTAATCTGGCCCTTTTGACACAACCTCATTTGCTTTCCGGCTGTTGTATGTGTGTTAGTGCGAATATATTTGTGTGTGTGTGTGTGTGTGTGTGTGTGTGTGTGCGTGTGTGTGTGTGTGTGTGTGTGTGTGTGTGTGTGTGTGTGTGTGTGTGTGTGTGTGTGTGTGTGTGTGTGTGTGTGTGTGTGTGTGTGTGTGTGTGTGTGTGTGTGTGTGTGTGTGTGTGTGTGTGTGTGTGTGTGTGTGTGTGTATGTGTCAAACCTAATAACCGTAGCGTCTGTGTTGTGTGTGATATCAGCATGCGGTGTCTTCCTACCCACAGTGTCTCCAGAACCTCCATAGCTGTTGTCTTGGTTACTGTGTCCAGCTCCTGTTGAGTGAGGGCAAGGCAGGGAGCTAGTGTCTGTCTAGTGATGCAGGGAAAATGAGACACTGTGTGTGTGCGC
Organism: Galaxias olidus; assembly: GCA_026901105.3. Lineage (NCBI taxonomy): Eukaryota > Metazoa > Chordata > Actinopteri > Galaxiiformes > Galaxiidae > Galaxias > Galaxias olidus. The sequence continues at coordinate 433,150 of JAPMUY010007235.1, forward strand.
GTGCTTTCCTGTATGTCTGTCCCTGTGTGCCAGCGTGAGGTGTGTGTATGTGTGTGTGTGTGTGTGTGGGGTGCATGTGCATGAAGCGTTAAGGGCTCGAGGCAGGCTGCCCAAGGTCCCTGGTGTTCAGGATGGGTTGAGTGGACGTGTGCATCACACCATCACTCGCCTGGAGAGATGCCCTGCTATTGAAATAGTTATGTATATGTGTGTGTGTGTGTGTGTGTGTGTGTGTGTGTGTGTGTGTGTGTGTGTGTGCATGGTCATAACACCGTCAAATCCAGCCTGAAGTGTGGCCCCACTTTATAAATAGGCAAAGTTCTGAAGGCTAGACCAGCAGTGTGTGTGTGTGTGTGTGTGTGTGTGTGTGTGTGTGTGTGTGTGTGTGTGTGTGTGTGTGTGAGAGAGGTCCCCATTAATCACTGGTTCGGCATGTGTGAGCATGACATTCTTGTTTTATATCTGCCCATATACTTAGCACCCTTGCGCTGTACCAAATCCAAACAAAGTGTGTTTTCAGGAGCTAAAAGCAGCATTGTATTATGACTCGACAGACACCAAATTAGGAATGACTCATGCGCATGTACAGAGGGAGTATTAGTATCATTATAGGTATTCTAAGCACAGGTAAGTTAACACGTTATATGTCTAATTTTAAAACACTTTTTTTTACAAATTATTTTACTCGTTATTAAACTTAGTTGCGTTTGAAGGTTGTTCCACTCATGGAATATGATTCCAGATTCACACCGATGTGTTTTAATGGCAGCCGTTGCCATCCTTACTGCCTGATGCTTAATGATCCCCATTGCAACTTTTTCAAGGAGCAGTCTTTTTTTTATTGCAACAGTTCTGCCCCACTGTGTGACCATAACCGGGCTTTGTTTTATTATGTCTGGGTCTGGTTGAGATTGGCACACCTGTTATTTAAAAGGCAGTTAGGGGGCTCATTTTACATGAAAAAACTGAAAACACATTAAACTGACGAGAATAGGCAGGGCACAGAATCCCCTAAACAGAACGTAATACATAGGATGCAACGGAAAGATGGCATTATGAATCCCATCGGTTTCATTCTGTGGGCCTTCATCCTCCTGCTCTGCAGAGCGCCCGGGCCATTCTATTAACCAGGCTTTGAAGTGCTCTCGCATTCTTTGCTCTTCAGGAACAGTGGGCCCCGGAAAGGCCAGCGGAAATCCGTAATCCTGCTTTGGGACATGTGACGAGAGGAGATGTCCTCTAATCTGGGCCGTTGTTAGCTCACTGGAACTGACCTCTGGAGGCCCAGGCTTGTTTGGGAGGATTATTCCAGAGTTAGCGTGGTGGCTCGGAGCAGCCGTCAAAAGAGTCCGGTGAGGTCTGCTGTGCTAGGCACGTTTACCCAGAGCAACCCGCGGTGGTGGACCGGCGAACGGGAGAGTCAGTGTTCATTCAGACGCAGCGGGAGGAGAGTCAGTGTTCATTCAGACGCAGCGAGAGGAGAGTCAGTGTTCATTCAGACGCAGCGAGAGGAGAGTCAGTGTTCATTCAGACGCAGCGAGAGGAGAGTCAGTGTTCATTCAGACGCAGCGAGAGGAGAGTCAATGTTCATTCAGACGCAGCGAGAGGAGAGTCAGTGTTCATTCAGACGCAGCGAGAGGAGAGTCAGTGTTCATTCAGACGCAGCGAGAGGAGAGTCAGTGTTCATTCAGACGCAGCGAGAGGAGAGTCAGTGTTCATTCAGACGCAGCGAGAGGAGAGTCAGTGTTCATTCAGACGCAGCGAGAGGAGAGTCAGTGTTCATTCAGACGCAGCGGGAGGAGAGTCAGTGTTAGTTCAGACGCAGCGAGAGGAGAGTCAGTGTTCATTCAGACGCAGCGGGAGGAGAGTCAGTGTTCATTCAGACGCAGCGGGAGGAGACGCAGCGGGAGGAGAGTCAGTGTTCATTCAGACGCAGCGGGAGGAGAGTCAGTGTTCATTCAGACGCAGCGGGAGGAGAGTCAGTGTTCATTCAGACGCAGCGAGAGGAGAGTCAGTGTTCATTCAGACGCAGCGAGAGGAGAGTCAGAGTTCATTCAGACGCAGAGAGAGGAGAGTCAGTGTTCATTCAGACGCAGCGAGAGGAGAGTCAGTGTTCATTCAGACGCAGCGGGAGGAGAGTCAGTGTTCATTCAGACGCAGCGAGAGGAGAGTCAGTGTTCATGCAGACACAGCGGGAGGAGAGTCAGTGTTCATCCAGACGCAGCGGGAGGAGAGTCAGTGTTCATTCAGACGCAGCGAGAGGAGAGTCAGTGTTCATTCAGACGCAGCGAGAGGAGAGTCAGTGTTCATGCAGACGCAGCGGGAGGAGAGTCAGTGTTCATTCAGACGCAGCGGGAGGAGAGTCAGTGTTCATTCAGACGCAGCGAGAGGAGAGTCGGGGGCGATTCCGATTCGCTGTTAGGAGAGCGAGTGCGATTGGGATTCGCATTGGAGAGAGTCATTTGGGGATTCAGATTCCCGTCTGAGAGGGGGCATTGTGATTCAGTGCCATGCTTGATGCTGTGGAACTCCCTATCGCTCTGAAGCACGCCGCACGGCTGCTGAATGCTGCTTCGAAAGTCAGCGGTGATATCGTTCAAACCTCGGAGGGAAGGGGAGAGAGAGAGAGAGAGAGAGAGAGAGAGAGAGAGAGAGAGAGAGAGAGAGAGAGAGAGAGAGAGAGAGAGAGAGAGAGAGAGAGAGAGAGAGAGAGAGAGAGAGAGAGAGAGAGAGAGAGAGAGAGAGAGAGAGAGAGAGAGAGAGAGAGAGAGAGAGAGAGAGAGAGAGAGAGAGAGAGAGAGAGGCACTTGAGAGTTGTGGCGTGTGTGCATACTGTATATAGGTGTGTGTGTGTGTGTGAGTGAGTGCACGTATGAGCACAGCAGGCGCGTGTTCCTGATCCCGTACGTGCGCGGGCGCGTGTATGTGACCTACAGAGCGTTACTCGACAGCCAGGTGTTTTATCTCTAGTATCTGCTGGCCCTCCTGTATTTAATCTCACTGCTGCGTCTCCAAGGCCAAGCAGAGGAGGAATACGTTAGGCCTGTGACAGCCCCTTACACCGTGACTCATTTAGAGGAGAGAACACAATCACACGTGACAACGGCAATGTGGCACCGGAGGACTGGGTCTCGTATGTCTCGTTCGCACCGTAGGACGAAGAAGGGCCGGCTCCATTTCCATAGCCACCCACTCTATTTGAAAGTGAAGACGAAGATAAGACACACGACGTGATATCCCGATGAAGGTTTTTAAGAGGTGATTTTTCACTGGCGTTTTTCCGTCTTCGCTCTTGTTAGCGTGTTTATCTGGACTCGCCCAGACTAGCCCTGCCGAGTCCGATTATCCAATAGCCTCGCGGTAGAACCACAGGAAATTGCATTCAAATTCCCCTTTAGTCTCTGTGCAAACAAAGTGAATCTATGAAGATGAATAGTGTACTATATATGTGTTCAGAATAATCGAACTTATTTCTATTAGCGTTTATTCAAATAGTGAAGATCCTTTTTGTTTAGATACTGTGAGGTTTAAAACACTCTCACTGCTTAAAAAATATATTTATTCAATATACTTACAAATATAATAGAAGTTTTGAACTTGGATAATTGAATATAAAAACAATGTCTACATTTAAATATTATCCTGTTATGTCATTGTTTTGTCTAGTTGTGGTTATAGAAAAAAAAGTCTTGTTCCATTTGTATTATTTCAGTGAACCTGACCTCAGAACAGGGGCAGCTGAACGCAGTAGCGGCTGCATGTTCACTCTCATAATTCATATTCTGGACAAGCAACACTGTATTTTATGACTGCAGATCACTGAGCCAGAGAAACACCATTTCCTAGGGCTTTGGCATCCAAGCGCTGCCTTTATTTATGGCTGTTATAGTTCTGTTGTTTCGTAACTAGAAAAGTGCCCGGAATGGCTCATTTGTTTACGTTCAGCAGCAAACAATGGCGTTGGAAAATTGGATCTCAAATACTTTTGTTTATCAGCTCTTCCCATCCCCCCTTTGTTCTCTGCTTTGCTCTCCTTTTTATGTTTTTTTCTTTTCTGTTTCTCGTTCTCATCACGCTTTCAGTCTGTGTGTGTGTGTGTGTGTGTGTGTGTGTGTGTGTGTGTGTGTGTGTGTGTGTGTGTGTGTGTGTGTGTGTGTGTGTGTGTGTGTCTGCTTATGTGTGCTGTGATGCTCTCATGTCATTCTGATGCAAAGCATGGGGACCTCACTCCAGAACCATTAGATTCGTCTTCAGACTCTAAAGCATCCCCACTTCATCTCCATCTCCTCTTCATCCTTGCAGTTAGCGCGCGACGCACGCACGCACACACTCCTCGATCTCTCAGTACTCGTCCTTCCGACTCGGAGAACGCACTAAACGGCTCATAGTGGCATCCTTGCGCGTACAGTGCTGCAGTGAGTCCTGCAAATAAACAGCACACTGAGGATTTCCAGGAATCCATGTGGCTTTTTTTCAACTTCGGAAAACCGAAATAGGCAAGCTCTCAAAAAGCTTACTGTGCAATAGCCTCAATTCTACACAACCATAGTTATAAGGAAAAGCAATAACTCCCTCTTAGTGATACAGTACATTTAGGCTGACCTATTGCTACATTGTGAATGTGCCAGTACCACATCTTAAGTGTTTAAGTTATTATTTTTTTTAAATTGCAGATGAAGCTAAACCAGTGTTTGGAATAGTGACATGAGACGCAACCATCTATTCTCATATAACATGTTCAAATATGTATTGATATTGTTCTCTCAATAGTCTACTATTTACAGATCAAGACATACCATGCTACTTTACCCTTAATGTTTGTCATTACATAGGCTGCGCTGTATGCCTATTGATATCTAAAATGCATTCCAAGCACTATTGCCTTAATTGTACACAGTATTCATTGACATTTTCTTTATAAAATCATACATTAATACTTTTTTATATAAAAAGCAATGTCTACATGGGGACGGCAGGAGACAAAATCTTCTATCTGATGGAAGGGGGATTACCAAATGCCCTCTGGGTCATCCCTCTCTTTCTGCCTCATCTTTTGCTCTCCCCTTTCATCCCTCGCTCCCACCCCCTCCCCCGCTCATCCCTCTCTGACCCAGCGACAAGGTAAGGTCAGAGTCTGGAGCGCTTCAACAGGACAGAAGCTGAATGGGAATGTAACCTATTATTAAAGCCTCATATTCAAACCGGATTTAGAAGCCAGCCTCCACCGAGGAGATAATCGACAAAGGTGAACTGTGCTGACACTGGGAACCCCACTATTGGCATTCCCTGTGACAACTCCGACGCCTCTTCCCTTGTTCAAACTCTCACCCTTATGGACTCGTGAGAGGAAATGTTTGGAAGGTGTGTCCACCAAAAGACGTGTTGTCCGTTTGAAGAGGACTGTGTGAGGGTGAGGGTCGTGTGTCCATGGGAGAGACAGGTAGGACTGTCTTTGTGAAGCCCCCCCCCCCCCCCCTCCTCTCTGTGCCATGGGTAGGAGGTTATAGAGACAATGATTACATAGCTGTTATAATTGCCTAACGATAGGATATTGTTTTGCTGACACCTCCGTGACAGTCAGCCGTTGACCCCTCGGAGCAAACGCAATTAGAGATAGACAAAATATCCCAGGAGGCAGTGTCTGTGCTAGCGGGCCCGTGTGTGTGTGTGTGTGTGTGTGTGTGTGTGTGTGTGTGTGTGTGTGTGTGTGTGTGTGTGTGGGTGTGTGTGTGTTAGTATGCCTGTGTGTGTGTTTGTGTGTGTTAGTGTGCCTGTTTGTGTGGGTGTGTGTGTGTGTGTGTGTGTGTGTGTGTGTGTTAGTGTGCCTGTTTGTGTGTGTTAGTGTGCCTGTGTGTGTGTTTGTGTGTGTTAGTGTGCCTGTTTGTGTGGGTGTGGGTGTGTGTGTGTGTGTGTTAGTGTGCCTGTGTGTGTGCTTGTGTGTGGGTGGGTGTTTGTGTGTGAGGGTGTGTGGGGGAGTGACTTTTCTATCAAATGCTGTCATTTGTTCTCTCTCTGATACCTCTTCATTTTCCACCCCATCCCTCTCTTCCCTTAACCACAACTCTCTTTTTTCCCTCGCTGGCTCAAGTCTTTTCCTCCACCCCTCTCCTCTACTGCCTCCCTCGCTCTGATCCATCCTTGACCATTATTGAGCTGGTGCCGAGGCAGCGGGTGCTTTGTTTATTAGGATCGATCTGCCAACCAGGTCTAGTTAACATACTTCTACACTGAACACATGGCAGGGAGAGGCGAGGCACTGCTCCTGCTACCACCATGGACTAGTCCATGTGTCTATATGGGGTGTGTGCGTGTGTGTGTGCCTGGCGCCGCTCATGTGGAAGTGTTGCAGTATGCATTCACGCATGCGTGTGCATATGAGCAAATATGTAGGTTAGTCTCCATCCATTTGTGTCTGTCACTGTGTAAACCTCAGGTTTTCTCAGTTCTGTTCTCCTATATTCAGCACCTGTGCTTCGCTAGACCTGTCTGTACTTATATTCCGCTGCTAGACACATTGACATGTGCATTGGTGTTGATGTGGGTGTGTGTGTGTGTGTGTGTGTGTACTACACGTAGGACTTTCACATGAGTCAGACTCCCATTTAGATGCAGACAGAGCAGTGTTAATTTCAACCTCATTTATTAAGCTCTCTGTAGTTTGTAGTGTGTGTGTGTGTGTGTGTGTGTGTGTGTGTGTGTGTGTGTGTCTGCATAGATCCTAATCACAATGACCCAGCTATAGCTGAAGGTGCAGCAGCAAATCACTGATCTCATTACAACTGCTCATTTCCCCCCCTGCACACACACACACACACACACACACACACACACACACACACACACACACACACACACACACACACACACACACACACTCTCTCTCTCTCTGAGTAAGAAATCCATCAGTCGCTCCTCCTTCCTTTCTTTCTTTCAGTCTCCAGTATGGATTCCTCCAATCACACAGCCCAGATAGTAAACACAGTAATAACATAGTATCTGGGACACAATAGACCCATCACACTCAATGACAGACAATGTGTAGGGTAAGCAGCTGCACTTTGACTATCTGGGTGTTTGCACTGCGTATGCATTTACGCGCTCGTGTGTAACGAACTGTGTATCAGCAAACATGGAGTTTCAATATTGGCGTATACGTGCTAGCACAAAGACAGCTAGCCATGCACCTGTGCTGGTGATGTAGTGGTCCGTGGAGACGGGTTTCGGCGTACTACACATCAGGCAGTTCCTTGGCACTGGACGCTGTGTTGTTAGACAGTGTTTCTCTGTAGCCGAGGTAGAGAGAAAGTCTGTGTAGAAGCTGGTCAAGGCTCTGGGTCACTGTTTATGCTAAAGAATAGCACGTCTCATTATACTGCAGACAGTACCTTCTCTAGGGATTTGATGTTTTATGTAGTCCAAATGTATCTAGAGCATTTTGATTTGGATTATTTTCCTGTTCCTCTGGTCATGGTTGTCATTCTGTCACCTGGTTTACTAACCAGTGGTGTTCGAACTGAATCGCCTCATCCAGCGAATTCATTCATTTACTTCATTCATCATTTCATGGAGGAGCAATGACAACGACAGTGGAGGTACGACTTACAGCCAAGGTACCATAGAGTTCACGTTTAATAATCCTGTCATGGAATTCTTTACGTGGGGTGATCAGTCACAAAACAATGTGTTTGATCTATAGTCATCGAGCACATATACTGTGTGTATACTGTACATACTGTACGTATATACTGTATATGTATATACACTGTATATATATATATATATATATATATATATATATATATATATATATATATATATATATATATATATATAATATATATATATATATATATATATATATATATATATATATATATATATATACAGTATATACAGCATATATATATATATATATACTATATATACAGTACTGTGCATAAGTTTTAGGCAGAGGATGCTGTTTTGAAGGCAAAGAGTTGTCACACCAAATGTTGATTTGATACCGATTTGCTTTCCCCTCAGTTTGTATTTCATGAATTGATGTAAAAACAAAAAAAAATTAACATTGATATTTTTCTATATTTTTTTTCTATATATTTTCGACTTCACACCTGCCTAAAACTTTTGCACAGTGCTGTATATATATATATATATATATATATATATATATATATATATATATATATATATATATACATATACTATAGGCTATAGGCTATATATGTACTGTCTATATAGTGGACTAAAGCGTAATGGATCAAGCTTGCTGCTGGCGTGGCTGATATTTGATTCCCTTGATTCCCACTGTGGCCGATCAGATTAAAAACATATACTGTTGCTGCATACCTTTCTATGACAGGACCCACACAATGGCAGATACCATGCTTGACATTTGGTTCAATAGGCTATGTAATCGCTTAAGCTATGTGTGTTACTGGTTGGCCATGCAGATAGCTGTTAAATCCATTGAACTTACGCAATGGGCTATATTGAGGACAGTGTTAGCTATTCAGCTTGTTGAAGAAGGCCTACTTTTAGCATTGTAGGTTGTGAGCTAGGTCAACTATATAGATAGCTTGTTTGGTTGTTAGCAAGTTAACTTGGGATGTGAGAGTTTTTTTAGGTTTTGGGAATTTACTTGGTTTACAGTAAGACGTTCTATGTAGTGTATCTCTTTGTGTGTGTGTGTGTATGTCAACTATAAATGTGTAACAATTGTGTGTGTGTGTACGTGTGTGTCGCCTGCGTGCGTGTGTGTATCCTAGGTTGAGCACAGAGGTTTAGCATGCTCAATATGTCCCAGTGATGGACAAGGATAATGGAGTGAAATAATAGGGGTCCTTCTCTCCAGCTGGTCTGACCAATACACACACTTACTGACACACTCACGCACACACACGTTCTCCATCACACACACCTGTTATTCGCAGACACATAAATACTGGAACCAAGGCTGCCGTTTATCCCCTCCTGGTAGTATTCTCGTGTGTGTGTGTGTTTGTGTTTGGCTGCCTGTAGGAATGTCAGGCACAGGAAGTGGTGTGGATGAAAGATGCATGGTGTGGGAGAGAGAAGAGTCAGATTTAGCGAGAGAGAGAGAGTCAAAGAAGAAAAAGCTTGTAGAGACAGTGGGACAATGGAGCCGGAAAGTTGAGGGGGGTTGAAGCTGCCTACAGTTTGACAGTGTTTTCTAGCCCAAGGCTGTTACCTTAAAACCAGCATCCTGCTGTGTCTGTGTGTGTGCGTGCGCGTGTGTGCGCGCGTGTGCATGTGTGTGTGTGTGTGTGCGTGTGTGTGTGTGTGTGTGTGTGTGTGTGTGTGTGTGTGTGTGTGTGTGTGTGTGTGTGTGTGTGTGTGTGTGTGTGTGTGTGTAGATGAGAGTGAGAGATAGTGAGCAGGCAGTTCCAACTCCTTTCTCTCTTGTAAATACAGAGAAAGTAATTTTTATGTGCTGTGACTGACAGCAGTATTATCTAAACTAGCCCCATTCAAAACACACACACACACACACACACACACACAGGTAGATACACGCCTGTGTAGAGGGGTGAGAGGTGGCACCACTTCTGAACCAGCTTTGAAAAAATATAATTGCTCAGAAGCACACTTTAATCTTTATTTTGTCAAACTAATTTCCTGCTCATGAGGGATTTTGCTATCACTGGTAGACACGGCTCATTTTGGAAGGCTTTACTGTTGAATTAATTGACAGTATGACTTTATTTTGAACTTAAAAGTGGTATTTTGAGGTGTTTAAATTGAACTGCTTAACTTGTTAAATGATTTTGCCATGTGTTTTATCGTTGTGTCGGTCTTCTGTAACAGCCTGCCCTTCTAACACAAACCAAGGTTAATACTCCTTAGCGCAGCTATTTTTTCCACTGCTCTCATTTATAGTATAAGACAATTTGGGTCTTCCCAATTTCTTTCTTTTTCTGGATTGTCTTCAACCCTTCTTGCCCTGTCTTTGTCTGTTGGACTACGCACTGAAACTCAAGCGCCCCCCCCCCCCCCCCTCCCCTCTGTCCCCACCCCTCTCCAGATCCCACAGATCAGCTATGCGTCCACGGCCCCGGAGCTGAGCGACGACCGGCGCTACGACTTCTTCTCCCGGGTGGTGCCCCCGGACTCCTACCAGGCCCAGGCCATGGTGGACATCGTCAAGGCCATGGGCTGGAACTACGTCTCCACCCTGGCCTCCGAGGGCAGCTACGGGGAGAAGGGCGTGGACGCCTTCATGCAGCTCTCCAGAGAAGCGGGTGAGACAACGGAGGAGGAGGAGGAGGAGGAGGAGGAGGGTGTAGGAGACCGTAAAGAGGATGAGCATGATGATGATGATGATGGTAGTGATGATGAAGAGGAGGCTTATTTGAAGTAGGAAATTATGAGGACGACAAGTTATTACTATGTATTACGTGTTACGATGATTGAGTTTGCGATTCTTTCTGAAGTGTTGCTATTTCATATCTCATTCCCTTAATCAAGGAATACATATCACACCTTGTTAGATAGCTGTTCAAGCAGACAATTATTATCCTCCCTGAGAATCCTCCACAATACATCAGCTGATGTAGTACCGCTTGTAAATGTGTGTGTGTGTGTGTGTGTGTGTGTGTGTGTGTGTGTGTGTGTGTGTGTGTGTGTGTGTGTGTGTGTGTGTCTGCTGTAGCATTGAGAGGCACTTCCTGATGTCTGAGCAATCGGACCTATATTGAGCTACTTTCCCATTATTGGTCACACAACACGGGAATAGCGAACGTAATCAGACCCAGCGTGTTGCACTAGACTGTTGGCTGTTACAAATGGAGAGGCTGTTACAAATGGAGAGGGAGAGGGAGGGAGGGAGAGGGAGAGAGCGAGAGAGAGAGTGAGAGAGCGAGAGCGAGAGCGAGAGCGAGAGCGAGAGAGAGAGACACTTATTTTAAGGTGAAGTTTACAGGTTCATTTGGAGGTAGGATACCGTAGCAGACGAGGGCGTCGATAAACCACAGTATATTTTCGAGTGAAGAATTTGTCATTGTTGGTTTTGGTGCAGGTCTGTGAAATCTGAGAGTGGATTATCCCGGTTTGGAAACGATTCTCTCACTTTCCCTTTCCTACGGATGCCAGCAAACTGTGTGTGGCTGACTGTCTGGTTGGCTGCTTCCATGATTCCCGTGGCATATACCAAGTCGGCCATGTCTGCTAAGCTTTAAGTGTGCCAAAGTGGCTGTGGACGCACGAAAAACATTTGTCTGGAATAAAAAACAGGGGGATTACAATGAAGGAAAGCATTAAAAAGTAGGGCAATTGCATTGCCTCTCTTGCTCTTCTTTGGCAGTTAGCGGGACCCTATGGTGCAGGTTTGTGTTTTTCTGGTGTTTGGGTAGACACCGGCCCTCCCTTAGAGACAACTGATGCTGTGTTCTGTTTTGCTCACACTGGATCTGGACCATCCAGAAAACCATTTATGGTGAATCTTAACTACAAGTGAAGGCTGTACACAGCCCCAATGGACATGAACTCATATGAAGCTACCGTGCTGAATCGTCTTCACAAAGTACACACACACACACACACACAAACACACACACACACACAAACACACAGACACACAGAAACATAAAAGTGTTCTCTATTTTTATAGATCTGAAGCTGTTGTGTACTTTGTGATAAGGTTACAGGCTGTTCTCCTCCTTGTATTAAGGTTTCTAAAAGAACAAATACAAACACGGACACAGCCAAATAAATAGATATATACACACACATACAGTATATATATATATATATATATATATATATATATATATATATATATATATATATATATATATATATATATATATATATATATATATATATATATATATATATATATATATATATATGTATATATATATATATATATATATATATATATATATATACATATATATATATATATATATGCATATATTTGATCTATTAGTTAAACCCATTTGACATAGCTGGCTAATATCTTTTAGAATTTCATGTTTACCTCTAGCCATAATCAGCATACAAAGGTGCACCTACACACACACACACACACACACACACACACACACACACACACACACACACACACAAATGCACACTGAGATACTTCACTCTACTTTTCAGGCTAAGCCATTGTGTATTCTGTGTGAAAGTAAGGCTACAGTGTATACCTGCCTATAGTCATCATTGTGATCAAACAAAAGCCATGCACACACACATACAAACACACCCTCCTACCATCGGGGTATCCCATGAGTTGGCAGGCAACTCTGCTCTCTTCACTCAGTCTCCAGCTGAGATTTGAGGACACCATTTTCTTTAATTGGGGGAGAATGAGAAGGTTCCAGGGCAGTTGGGGGTGGGGGGGTTGGAGGAGGAGAAGGAGGAGAAAAAGCAGGGAGAGGGGGAGGAAGAGGGAGGAAGAGGAGGAGAGCAAGCAGCCATCCCAGTCGTTGTTCTATACCAACACACCACAGAAGTAGAGAGTGCCGTTGGTTATTTACTGCCCCGTTTGCCAAATGAGAGGCGGCCGAGGGAGAGAGCTAAGTGTGTGAGCAAAGTGCCCTGCGTGGCTCCTCCAGATCCATTTGAACTCTCCCTCCACAGCATGTAATACGGGTAATAATGACCACAAGGGCTTCGTGTTTCTCCAAAGAGGCTGACCGCGGTTCAACAAACCGTAGGCTCGCTCGAAATACTGTAAAATGCCATGTAGCCAAGAGCAGCATGGCAACATGAGATATCTCTATTGATCCATTTGACAACAAACACACTTTAGATGTGAACAGTCAGAGTGCCTTTCCATATGTTGCTTTATAAATATGCCCGCCCTATTGATGCACTGTTGCACACACCCACACATGCACACATGGTCATTGTAGGGCAACAGTGAGTTCTGACTATTCCTTGTGATTGGCTGACAGGCCCCCCCAGGAGTATTTCCTCTCCTTGGGTATTGATCCAATAATCAACCTTGTGTTTTACGGGTGCCTCTTGTTGCCATGGCGGCGTAATAGGCAAGTCTCAATGCTCTCTCTCTCTCTCCTTCTTCTCATCCGCTCTTTCTCTTTTGCTCACCGAGCTCCTCCTCCTCCTCCTCCTCTGTAGTCTTCCCCTCCCGTTTTATCCCATCTCCTGCCTCCCACCCTGCATCCGTGTGTCCCTGCGTGTTTATTTATAAATCCATTAAGCGAAGGGGGATGAAAGCTGTCAGGCCAGTTAATGCAGCTCTAATTTGCCTATTTGATTACTCCCTCCTCTTGGAAGGCACCCATCAGCTGTGTATTAGGGTATTTTACCACAATAAACACGGATAACAGACTGTGCTTATTACCATGGCGACGGCTTAGTGGTGAATTTTGTAAAGTAGTAATTTGTTTTGGTGACTTCAACAAGCACTTAAACGTTCATTGCTTTTTTTATATATATAATTCATTCAAAAGTGTGTTTTAGATTGAAAAAAAAAACACAATCTGGTTTATGTCTGAATTCAATTTACCTCAAACTTGTTTGCTTCCCTTTTTAACTGCTTTTTGGTAAGGTCAACGTACAAATTACTTTTATTACAATTTATGGCTTATAATGCAATAATATGGTAATACACTGAAAGTAGGCAGTAGGGGTCTGAATGGCTTCCCACCCAACATCATGTTAAAACACACGATGAACAACTATGGCTAGGTCTTCCCCTTACAGATACTGAGCTTACAGACCCGCAGTAGGTGGAGGGTGGGGTGGAGGTGGGTGTGCGGCAGTAGGTGGAGGGTGGGGTGGAGGTGGGTGTGCGGCAGCAGAGCAAAGCATGACAGTGAGTGACAGCAGTGAGCAGCAGTTGTGAGCCAGTGTTGTGAGTGAAACTGTGGTTTCAAAAAGACCAAGGTAGGCTAATGAGCGCGTGTGAATGGTGGAGAGGTGTGACGCAGTGAGCAGCTGTTGACTGAGCCAGCTTGAACGTGCACTGTCTGGCAAGGTGTCGCTTCAACGGTTGTCACGGTGAAGCTGTTACAGTTTCACTTTCAGGTATCAGAAAAACATAGTTTTATCATCGGGTACTTTGGCTTGGGAAAGCACAGTATACAATAAATGTTTGTATTTATACAAAATTTGTGTATATTTCTGTTTTTCTACGATAAGTGTTTTAATTTTTTTGGCACGAAAACACCAGTGTCAACATAGCTATGATTTTCATCCGTATCTTTGCAGTTTTTATTTCTCATAAGCAACTTTTGGATTTACAGCATCTGCACAATTTGAAGACGAAAATCAGTAGGGGTCTAATGATATCCCACGAGTAGCTTTTTACAGTCCAATAGACATTCATAATTCATAAAACTGTAATGATGCATTCAAATTTAAGTAGACATTGTTATGGTGTGAATTGTTTGACTGGCAAGGATTTCCAGAGTGTAACTTTAAATTGGTGAATAGTGAGGTAGATTTAAGTATGGGGAAAGACAAAAAAAAAAAACTGAAACAATTAATATGCCGGGAAAAAGACATACCTGAATAAAATATCTTATGTGGTTGGTTGGCCTAAACCAGCAGTCTGCCTGGCAGAACATATGTATAATACGTATATGTTTCTGATTGCTGTTCACTCCTTGCTGTAAATTCTTCTGCAGACCTCTAAATAAATGAATCGCACACAAAATCTCAAGCACCTAAAAAAAAGTAACGTATACAGTATTCTGGTCCTAAAAAAAATACAGTGAGTTAACGTATGGGAAACACATTGAAACAAACAATGTCAAACAATTTCCTCTTCAGCAATCGAATCAAGTCAAACTCAAATGATGCATACGTGATACGTGCACGCTTTGTGTGCAGCAGACAGCGAGAACACAGAGCGCCATTGACTGAACACTAGCGTAAGCTAAAGTCTGCCAGCGGTTGGCCTTCTCATTTATCAGTTCACACGACCCGCTGACACCACATTCATAACGTCGCACATATTGCTCAATCCATCACTGTGACAAATATATCTGCTCCATGTCCTTTGGTCTGCACTGCCTCACCCAGTCCCCCTCGACAGGAAGTACAGTGGGAGAAACCTTGTTGTCCGCGTGTATGGCAGTGTATCATTAATACCCAACCCCCTTCTTCTTCTACGATCCAGAAAAAAAACACATACTGTACAGTCACGCCCCACTTCGGGCAATGGCTCAGGACTGGGGTTACTCGACAAACCTTTCATGTTTGTTTTCTTTTCTCGTTTTTATTTTTCTTCTTCTTTTTTTCCCCCTTAAGGCCTAGTTGTGTAGTATTTGTGCTTAGCCCTTGTATGGCAACCAGAGTCAGGAGGCTGGAATGGACCAGGGCACACAAAGGCCGGCCCACTGCCCTATTGCTTGCTGTGTCTCTCTCACTTGAAAAGGAAACTTGTCTTGGGGTTGGAATTATAAAGTCAAAGGGGGATGTGTCATTGTAGAGGACTGTCAATTGGGTCATTTCACGAGTCGAGGCTGATTACAGGAAAATCAATAAAAATCGTCTTAGGCTCAAAGCCAGTGTTCATTCGTCACAACGCAATTTCAATTGAGGGTGATGCAACTGCAGCCTGTTCCCACAAACGGCACCTTGACTTCTTTACATCTGCACGCACATGTAAGCAGTGTGATCGTGACGGGGGAACACACAGATGATATGCCTGCCAAATTGTTTCTTAATTAATGCCTGTTTCAAACAAGCACGTTCACACGTTGCTTGAATACCTAAATATTTTTCCATCTTCAACAATACGGTACTTTGCACTGTCCTAATGGAACTGTGAAGCACTCAATACTACACTAACTATAGAACAGATATTACCTGCTTGTGTGTCACTATACAGACAACTTGGTGTTATAAGAGAGGCTAGTGTATCTTTATTCATTGGTTTACGTTTAGTTGTTATTCACTGAAGAAATGTTGAAGGAATTAAATGTGCCTATTCCTGACTTACCTTGACACATTCAACAGCCCCATGGAATTTCTTTTAGGGACTCTTAAGCACTGTGAAATTCTTTGAACTTTATGAAAATGAACCATGGTTTTTAGATGATTATCCTAATTCTCCCTGGAGAAATGGCTTCCCAACACTTTGAGTCGTGTTGTTCTTAGAGCTAAATGGAATACCCTGGATCTCATCCATTTAATACTCTCTCTCTCTCTCTCTCTCTCTCTCTCTCTCTCTCTCTCTCTCTCACTCCTTCTCCTGCAGTCTCTTTCTCTGCCTCTCTCGCACTACCTTCCTAACTCTCCGTGTGTTCCGAACGGAATGTGCCGGTGCTGTCGGCTCACCTCATCAAATGATCCCCTTTGGATAGATAGCCGACTCTCTCCTGCATTTCCCAGACTGTTAGCCTAAACGAGTTCTACTTATGAGTAAAGCTTCCGTTTTATTGTTCATGGAGCGATGTGCTTTGGACGCTTCCTTAATTGAATCTACAGCTAGAATATATGGTTTTAAGTAAAAATAATAAAAAAAAAACTTGCTAAAATGCCCTGTTTAGGGGGTACTGATAGACCTGGAAGCTACTTACAGGAGTCTGCAGGAGGAGAGACAGGTAGCCATTAGTCAGTCCAGCCCAAACCCCACTCTCATTATTTGGGCCTGGGTGACAGTGTGGTTCCCCTAAGCGGTCTGTAGGGGGAGTGGAAAAGGCTGTTATTAAGCTGTCTTCACCGCTCGTCCTGCCCCCAGTGATAGCAGAGGATTAGCACAAAGAAAGGGATTTTCTTTTCAAAATGGTGGAGGGTGGGGTGGTGGTGGGAGTGTTGGCTTCACACAGTCGCTTTGTCATGCCTTTAAAGAGGCCTGCTATGAACCGCATGAGGTGGTCTCCCTTATCCTCCATTATGATGTCCTTGGCAGACATGTTTTTGCTCGTGTGTGTGTTCCACTCAACCTATTATTGAACCAGGGTGGTAACAGACATAGCTGTGCAGAGGGCAAACAGTATCACGACAGCAAGCCCATAGTTCAAGTGAGAATTACACAAGCGTTAATGCGTAGACCAGGCAATGTTCCGTATTCCCGGCAGCAACCATCCAAAGCCTTAACCGAAGAGGACCTGCGTCCCCCTATTGCATTTCCTACATAGAGATCCCCTCCAAGGGGACTGGACGGCTAGGCCTGTAGCAAGAAAAAAGGCAGCGAGAACCATGAAGAATACAAGTCTGGTGTTTTTCTCGTACTACCGTTGAACGTGCACAGCCAGAGGAAGGTCATCTTTTGTTCTCTATCGAGACATGAGGAACCACATGTAAGCCCCCAAAAAAACCATGGAGAACAATGTAGATACATCGTCCATTATCACTCAAGACTTCTAAGTAGGCCCTGCTACCTTAGTATGTTCATTCATTCACATGTTCATTATTTTCTGTTATTTCACCCGGTCAGTTTCTTAGCTGGTGAACGTTTTTATTTGGGTGGCCTGAAGTTTGGAGCTTCCAATAACATCCCGAAGGACAATGACTTGAAATTCTGGAATAGACGGTGCCTTACCCGGCCTTCAACGAAAACACTCTTTTTCTCCTCGGGATCTGACAGCAAAACCACACGGCTCATAATTCATAAGTAGCCAGATTTGTTGTTATTTATTTTTCACCCTGGACCTCACAGTTCACAGTTCACTCAATCGTCTAGAGTTCTCAATAATATAATACAGCACAAACTAGGGCAAGAGATTATGAATAGTAATATTTTCAAATTTTTGAGAATGTTCGGAAGTGCTTGACTACCCTTCAATCTCTTCCATTCAACATTGTGAAATTAAAATATAATTAATCCACTACTCCCCCATGTCTAGTATAAAAGCAAGTGAGGAGAATAAAGTACCAAACAAAAGGGCTGAACAACAGACGGGCAGGCAGGCAGGCAGACGTACAGGCACACGGACAGACAGTGAGACAGGCAGGCACACGGAGAGACATACTGGCAGATAGGCAGGCATACAGTGAGACGGAGAGACAGACAGGCAGACAGACAGCTCAGATAGAGTCTTTGCAATTCTCTCCTCAGCACTAGGCTTCAATAATTTAGACCTTATTGCATAATCAGTCAGCAGAATCTAAGGCAGATCTACCCCAGCCAGTGTCATCCTCCTTTCCTTTCTTTCTTTCTTTCTTTCTTTCTTTCTTTCTTTCTTTCTTTCTTTCTTTCTTTCTTTCTTTATTTCTTTCTTTCTGTCTTTATTTCTTTCTTTCTATCTCCTCCACCCTCCTCTCCCTCCATGCCTTTAGTACACAGAAGACGGACTGCAGTCCAGGAGAGATGCTCATGATGTACATGATCTACGATTCTATGTGTCCTGCAGCACCATGTTTCATCTCTGACTGATTTCCTTTGCCCATTGCAACGCAGACAACATGCCTTTGGTGTCTACGTTGGAATTGAGCAGGACACAAAATGTGTATTTTTTGGCATTCATTATATTACTGTAAAGTAAGCACTGGGCAGTGGGGAAGCAATTCAACTCAGCATTGCATGCAGTTACAGCAAATAGTATAGCCAAGTGTTGTGCTCCTGTATTTATAGATTCTTGGAGAAGTAACTACTTTTGTCATTGTCACCTTAATTATACATGTTACCCAGCCTATAAATATATTTCTATTGGCGTGTTGTCTTAGTCCATGGACATGTTTGTTAGGCTTGACAGAATGGTTGTTTCTATAGTACCACTTATTTTCCCTCAAAGAAACAAAAACAAACAATAGAGTCCCACTTCATCACAAACTCATTATTGACTTTTTTATGGATATCATGCTCGATCGGTCCTCCAATGAGGGAGCACATTTGTTTAGTATGTAGATGGCTTTCACATTAGCAAAGAAGGTATTCATCACTGAAACGGCAGCTTTAAAACATTTACTGTCGTTTTCTTGTTGATGATATAATGATCATCGAGGAGAAGTCGTGTCCCTCCGAGTCGTGCTTCTTTGCTCTCTCTCTCTCTCTCTCTCTCTCTCTCTCTCTCTCTCTCTCTCTCTCTCTCTCTCTCTCTCTCTCACACACACACACACACACACTCTCTCTCTCTCTCTCTCTCTCTCTCTCTTATGTGTGTATGTCTGTCTATTTGTGTTCATCTGTCTCTGTGTGTGTGTATGTGTTTGTTAAGATATTGATGTTTTCTGTTTCTGTGTGTGTATATCTGTGTGTGTTTCTATTTGTGTGTATGTGCGTGTTCAAACTCCAGGGTAGTCTAGTCATTACCTTGCGTTAGTCATCGTGATGCCTTGTAAAGCTGTGCCAGCCCCTGGACCCGCTGTGAGACCAGGGCGCTGGGGGCAGTCAGACAGGCAGGCAGGCAGTAAGACAGGCAGACAGGCAGACAGGCAGACAGGCAGGCAGGCAGGCAGTCAGTAAGACAGGCAGACAGGCAGTAAGACAGGCAGACAGGCAGACAGGCAGACAGGCAGGCAGGCAGGCAGGCAGACAGGCAGTAAGACAGGCAGACAGGCAGACAGGCAGACAGGCAGACAGGCAGGCAGGCAGTAAGACATGCAGACAGGCAGGCAGGCAGTAAGACATGCAGGCAGGCAGGCAAGCAGGCAGTAAGACATGCAGGTAGGCAGGCAGGCAGTAAGACATGTAGGCAGGCAGGCAGAGAGACAGGCAGACAGCCAGGCAGAAAGACAGGCAGGCAGACAGGCAGGCAGGCAGTAAGACATGCAGGCATGCAGGTAGTAAAACATGCAGGCAGGCAGTAAGACATGCAGGCAGGCAGGCAGGCAGAAAGACAGGCATGCAGGCAGGCAGGCAGGAAGAAAGAAAGTCAGGTAGGCAGGTAGAAAGATAGACAGGAATGCATTCATACAGAGAGACATGTAGAGGGAGCTTAGGGCATGCAGGCATGCAGAAAGGAAGACAGACTGCAGGCAGACAGAGGGTGTTTTGCTCGAGGTACTAGGGGGAGAAACGGCTATGAAGGACAATGATTTGAGCAGAGAGAGGGTTTGAAAAGTTGTAGTGTGGAAAAAGTCCGACTCAGCATTTCCGCAGACAGGTCAGGGTGCAGGGTTTGTCACGGTGCAGTACTCCGGCACCAAGGCAGGAGTTACAGAGTATATGAGGAGGAGGAAAATGGAGAAGGACAGGTGTGAACGAGAAGGAAAATGGCTTGGAAGAGAAGAAAAAAAATATTAGAGGAGAGAGGACGGCTATTAAAAAAACTAAAAAGTTTCACGAGTTCGACAAGTTGGATTCACTTGCTCGGCGCCAAGCCCGCTCGGTTTGAGAGCAGAGTGAGGACGAGGAGCGGAGAGAACGAGGAGGAAGAGCAGAGGATGGAGTCGAAAGTCACCGCTTTTGTACACGATACAGCTGACTCAACAGGAGAGAGGTTTCACAGGGAGAGGAGTAACACGTGCACAGGAGAGAGTGGTTCTGATTGTTGTGGGCTCCCATGCCAGCTTACTCCAAGGGAGAGAGGAATGAAAGGAAGATTAATAGAATGATAGCTCACAGAGATAAACAGAGGGATAGAGGAAGAGAGAACAATAATTGGAGGACAGAAGGAGTGGAGAAGTAGAGGGATTTAGTTAGGATAGAGAGAGAGAAGGGTTTAGTAAGGATAGAGAGAAGGGTTTAGTAAGGATAGAGAGAAGGGTTTAGTAAGGATAGAGAGAGAAGGGTTTAGTAAGGATAGAGAGAGAAGGGTTTAGTAAGGATAGAGAGAAGGGTTTAGTAAGGAGAGAGAGAAGGGTTAAGAGTGATAGCGGTAGAGAATATAGGGAGGGGGGTAGTTGGGATACAGAGGAAGAGGGTAGAGGTACAGAGGATTAGTTCAGATAGAGGTAGAGGTGTGTAGTTAAGATAGAGGTAGAGGGGTTTAGTTAAGATAGTGGTAGAGGGGTTTAGTGAAGATCCTGGTAGATGGGTTTATTTAAGATAGAGGGAGAGGGGTTAGTTAAGATAGAGGTAGAGAGGTTTAGTTAAGATAGAGGTAGAGGGGTTTAGTTAAGATAGAGGTAGAGGCGTTTAGTTAAGATAGAGGTAGAGGCGTTTAGTTATGATAGAGGTAGAGGGGTTTAGTTAAGATAGAGGTAGAGAGGTTTAGTTAAGATAGAGGTAGGGGGGTTTAGTTATGATAGAGGTAGAGGGGTTTAGTTAAGATAGAGGTAGAGGCGTTTAGTTAAGATAGAGGTAGGGGGGTTTAGTTAAGATAGAGGTAGAGGGTTTAGTTAAGATAGAGGTAGGGGGGTTTAGTTAAGATAGAGGTAGAGGTTTAGTTAAGATAGAGGTAGAGAGGTTTAGTTAAGATATAGAGGTAGAGGGGTTTAGTTAAGATAGAGGTAGAGAGGTTTAGTTAAGATATAGAGGTAGAGGGGTTTAGTTAAGATAGAGGTAGAGGGGTTTAGTTATGATAGAGGTAGAGGGGTTTAGTTATGGTAGAGGTAGAGGGGTTTAGTTAAGATAGTGGTAGAGGCGTTTAGTTAAGATAGAGGTAGAGAGGTTTAGTTAAGATATAGAGTTTAGTAGATGTAGACGTTTAGTTAAGATAGAGGTAGGGGGGTTTAGTTAAGATAGAGGTAGAGGGGTTTAGTTATGATAGTGGTAGAGTAGTGTAGACTGACAGAGGTAGAAGATAGAGAGAGAGGCTTAGACTATTTAAAGTCTATGTCGCTCCACCGGCGTTCCCGACGGGAGAGAAGACATGGGATGCAAGACGAGAAAGAGGAGGGAGGAAGAGGCGACAGGCAATTAGAGCGGAGAGGGATTTTGATGAGCCTCACAGTTTGTGTTCCAGGGCCAACTCTCTCCACAGGGGGGGAGAGGAGAGGAGAGGAGAGGGGGATTGAGGAAGGGGGAGTAGGAGGGAGGGTTGGGAGGGTATCTTGAGGGGAGGGGGAGAGTGAAAGTCACAGCCAGA
>JAPMUY010007235.1:460000-497500 GCA_026901105.3 Galaxias olidus
TTCTTTTCCTACTCACTATATAGTTATGTAAATTGTGATCTTAGTGTCGTGGCTTTACACACCCACTCCGGTTGTGTTCCTGGTCCTGGTATCAATTAAGTTTATAGAAGTTTCACCTGTCCTCGTTAGTGTCATTGTTTTCACCTGGATAATTTGCCTTGATTGGTTCTCCTGTGTTTTTCCTCGTGTATTTAAGCCTGGTCTTTTGCATTGCCCAGGTTGGCCAGAAAGAGAAAGCCAACATATCTTAACCCTGTGCCATCTTAGTCGGCGCGGTCTCAGAGCGCAACTCAGCCAACGGCCCCGCGGCGGAGTCGCCAAGCTTAAGGTTAATGCCAAAATGATTACTTGGATCAATGTTTAGGTACGGGCAATGCCGGTACGTTTTGACGCTCTGCCAAGGGTGCACAGTCGGAACAGAGAGCCAAGCCGCCCTGGGGAGAGGTGATAAGTCCGGGGCTTTCAGAGGCCGATATGCTGATCAGGGTGTGCAGGCTGCTATCAGCCCAAAGGGCCTGCCTGGGGGGGGGGGGGTCCCCTCTAATAGATCTCTGTGCCTGGATGGACCGGAGGCGTCCATGGAAATGAAGTGGAATAGTATTACGCTGCCGCTGTAAGGTTTTTTTTTTTTTTTTTTTGACCATTATTTGTTTTATTTGACACCGTTATTCCGGGCTTTTAGTAACACGATGCTGTTGACCTACATTAGGGTGTTAGTACAACCTCGTCAACGTGGCGAGCAGAGCCACAGTTACCGAAACCCATTTCCCTCCTTAACAACCTGTCTCTCTGACAGCCCATTCCAAAGTGATTCCAGTATTTACGTCGTGCGTGCGTGTGTGTATTCATGTTTCAATGAGTTCCAACACCGTGAACGTGTCACTACTGATTATGCACCGAGCCCCTCCATACCTACAGCACTTCATCTTTGTTGGCTGCCCACCTGTCAGTCGTAGGTGGTAAAGGTACTGGAGTGACAGCTGGAGTTGCAGGAGAGTAGAGCGCTGTGCTGAACAGCAGGGTCTCGGTCTTACCAGGGCGGTCTGCGTTCCTGCCTGTGACCTCGCACACCTGGTATAGGGTGTACAGGCCATAGCTCACTGCTAAGATGTTGATCCCTGAAGCGGGGAGAAGGGGAATTACCATGCGATCGATGGGGACCTTGTGGACTGTGTGCGTGTGTGAGTGTGTGTGTGAGTGTGTGTGTGAGTGTGAGTGTGTGTGTGTGTGTGTGAGTGTGTGAGTGTGTGTGTGTGTGAGTGTGTGTGTGTGTGAGTGTGTGTGTGGGTGTGTGTGTGAGTGTGAGTGTGTGTGAGTGTGTGTGTGTGAGTGTGTGTGTGTGGGCCACACACTGTAATAAGACATGTTCTCATGTTATCGGCAGTGTTGCCCGGAATGAAGCGATATATTTTCAGTTAGATATTGATGAGAAAAGAAAAGAAAAAACACATTTTACCTGATACACGCGCACGGGAGCGCACACACACATACAGGCGAAGACATTTATGCACACAAACCCCTTGTACAGCGACTGTTTGTGCTAGGATGGTGTGCACGTAGGCTGTTTCTGATTGTCATCCCCCCAGACAGGTCAATCTGCTGGAGTCAGTCAATAGCACCGCGGTCTGGGCGACAGGATAATACACAGCTGTCTCATGATTCATGTCCCCTGGCTACTGACTCTGTCACTCAATGTCCATTTGTACTGTCAGCGTCCATAGACTGCATGGGACCACAATGTGTGTGTGTGTGTGTGTGTGTGTGTGTGTGTTAGCATATGCATAATGGAGAGAGCGAGAGAGTTAGAGAAAGATATGCAAACGCATGACAGAAGGCTAAATCAACCCTGAATGCAAATGTGACTTGCATATGAAACCAATATACATATCAAGGTACTCTGCTTGCAAAAATCATTAACATGTGACGATTACACAAAATGTTGCGCGCGCACACACACACACACACACACACACACACACACACACACACACACACACACACACACACTCACACACCCACGCGTACCACACAAACCCACAGTAGATAATAACTGAAGCACAGATGGAAATATAGCGTTATTATTATGAGATAGCTGTTGCTATAGAGTTAACCATTGCACGCTATGTGCCAGATATTTTATTCATGATGGTATGTGAGGCCCATGGCAAACAGACATGAAATCCACTGCTCATTTAAATGGCAGATCTGTAGGCTGATTTTGTCTATGTGCGGATTCCTCACTTTATATATTTAAGTAGAAGCTTCCTTTCTTACTTACTTACTTCCTTCCTTCCTTCCTGAATTTTAGCCTCCTTCCCTTCTGTCCTTTCTTAGATTAATTTCAACTTTTCCCCACACTTACATTTTCATACAACTGCAGATATTCAAAGCCCAGTGCTATCAAGCTACCCAATTTTTTTCTGAGCCCAGTCTCGATGTGGTAGGACGAGGCTGTGTTTTTTATAGATTTGGTTTGACAACAAAAAGGTATCGCCACGCACAGCACCAGACATACAGTAGCTACCTTGTCTTCGGCTTACAGCGCGACCCTTAGATCTCCGTTTGAAACCGGGGGAGCCTCTGTTTGGTCTGTGGCACCGTGCTGATTGCAGGGTAGACAGACACCGTCTCTCACTATCTATCAAACAGAAAAGAATCCAGCGGAGCTCCAGGAGAGACACGGCCGTTTTGAAGCGTCAAAAACAAGGCGGGGGAAACGACAGGGGTGTTGTTCTCAGAATGTCTCTGTTGAGCAGGGAGTTCACGGATATTGGTCTTCAATGCAGCACCGTCTCTCGTTGGAGACAGCTGCGAAGGACGCAGGTATCTGTTGCATGGGGGAGATGTATGGGGTTTCCTGCTGCTAGGCTAATGTAATCACGAAGGGCTCACACTGGGGGCGGCACTCTATTCTCAGGCTCGTCAAAAGAAAGCGCATAATAAACCTTGAGACATTCTTCGAGGTTGAACGTCCCGCGTCCTGAGCTGACGAGGCCGTCGCTGCTCTCTGCGGCGGTCGTTGCCCTACCGCACCCTCACCGGCCGACGTAGGCCGTGCACTCACACCTCGCAGGGCGGGAGAGAGAGGTGTCTAAACTGGGAGTCGGGAAAGGACGAGGAGAGGTGAACGCTAAACATTTATCCTTCCCGAGGTAGCCCAAATCGCTCGCCGAAGCAACGAGATGGAAAACGTAAATACATCAGGAGACGTTGAAGAACCAATTCAAAGCGGGGCCGTCTGTCAGACTAATGTTCCGGTGAGAACGCACGCGAGAGGGGACCTCCCCGCCCCCCCGCTCGCTCAGCGACGTCGAACACTGAGCCATAGGAAAGAGAGTGAGGGGGGAGCGAGACGTTATGAGGAGAGGAAGAAAGGAACGAGTGGGGGAATTTAAAAAGAAGGAGGAGAAAGAGTTCACCGGAGAGCCAGGGACGGCGATCTACCATTAGCATAACATTCCAGACAGTGTTTCAGGTTTTTGTCCAATTCATTGAATTTCTGCCCGATCTCTTCATTTCGGCACGATCACCTGGTTATAATGTCCAAGGTTCATTTATGAATGTCGTAATCGCGCACATCCTGCCGTACTGTAATCCCAGCAGCACATAAATGTCCATAAGACTTTCCCACGGGATTCAGTGTGGGTGTGGCGAAGGCCCCCAAGGGAACGCGTGAATCACGCCGGCCTCGTCTGACGTGTGGGCAGACCCTCGTGTAGGCCGTGGAGGCGTGCTCGCGTCACTCGGGGCCTTTCGGTGGCCACGTCACGTTCCCGAGGCTAACGCTGAAGCCGTTGAATCACGTTAGGGGTGAAGGAGGTTGATTAGATGGTTTTCACGCATAACATGTAACGTTACGATTAAATGTGAATTTGTGATATTGATTGTTCAGGGACATGCTGTCAACCGTTCAAGTGATTACACTTCGACTCAAACATACAGACACACGCACGCACACGCACACACACACACACACACACACACACACACACACACACACACGCATACAAACGTGTTGATTTACATCCACACAAAGGTGGGACCACACCGGTTTATTTTTGCCATTAATTAAATCCCTGGCTGGGAGGGCTAATAACAACACTTGTCGACTGGCCCTGTCTCATTCGATTTGCTCCCATCTCTTGGCGCTCCGCTTTCTAATTGGTCAGCTAATGGCTACCGACAGACCAATTGAATCACGTCAGGTCAGCGGGAGGGGGCGGGACAGCTCAGGTTTGTGTCCGTAGCCAGACACGTCTGCCGTGACGAGATGTGTTCTGAAAGGTCGGTCATACCCCGGAGGGTTAAACAATGTCCATCAAAACACACACCACTCATACACATCAAGTTGTATTATTATTCATTTCCAAGAAAGGTTCTCAGCTGGTTCTGTGGAAGAAAACATGGCTTTTCAGTGGACTTTTCCATAAAAAAGTCATATATTTAGCGGGTTCCCCACAGCATATACGGGTTATCAAGGGGTTCCTCCCAACGAGGTCCCTTTTAGGTGTAGCCCGCCTCACCTGTCTGCAGTCGGTCAATGATATTAGAACTCAAAATGGCGTACTTATTGTTTTTCTGTCCTCTCAAACCCCACCATAGATTGTTAGCTCATGACTGCCCTTTAAAGAAATGGACAACTAGAGGATTATCACTGCCTGGGTTAACATGACGGTGTAATTCCACGTGTCCCCTTAACATTGACACCCTGTCGACTCCATCACTCTGCAGATCGAAGGCAATAACCCACGAGATCTTTTCATTAGGTGGATACCCGGTCCCAGGGTATATACAGTGTCCTGTTGAGTCTCTAATGTTAAATCAGTGGACCGCCATTGGATCCTCTTTCCAAGGCAGATGTAATTCCTTACATATTGACACAGTGTCCACTCAATCCTGTTACCGGCCGTTTTACAGTGTGTGTGTGTGTGTGTGTGTGTGTGTGTGTGTCGTGGTTTAAGTGCTCTGGCAAAGTGAAGCGTTTGCTAACGAGCATTGATCCAGTTTAAGCTATGCTAGCAGCTAACAGCTTAGCAGGGAAGTTGTAAAGTAAAGCAGTACAGAGATCCTTCTTGAGGTCCGTAATGTTGTAGCTGCATGCCCTGCATTAACACTGTCCAAACGGACGCAGCAGGGAATAAGTGCGCTAGTCCAAACCCAAGCAAAGTATTCCGCTAAGCGTGAACCTTCTGCTGTAGTTAGGAACTTTATCGACTAAGTTCCAGACAGACCTTTTGGGTCTACTGAGCGTTGGCACATGTCGGCTTTTAGAGATGAAGAAAAAGACAAGCCTGCAGAGGATTCACTCTCGTTAGAGGACGTGGCAACCCGCTGTACTCTTCACAATGTCCAGTCAATTACTCTGTGGACTGTCTGTGGCACAGTGCTCGACGGTTTTGGGCGACCACATGCGGCTGTGTCTCCACATAACGCCACCGTATGTGTCGGGGGGGGAGAGGATGATGTGAGGACCCACGCTGTCCATATCGACACCTGGGCCAATCAACGCGCATTGGGGGATCCTGAGCTCACAGCCGCCCTGTGAATGCAGTCGGAGGAAGGCCTACAGCGGGGATCTGGGACAGAAGGGTGGCGTGTGACGGAGGCCTCGGCACGGGTCATACCTGTATGGACACTTTGTCTTTCCCCGTGGCTGAGATGAGCCAGTAACAAGCACAGGCCCAGTTAGAGAGCTCCACGCGTGGGAGAGCATGGCTAATGGTTAGTGTGGGGGAAGAGAGGGAGAAGACTGTGTCAAACGCGTGACGGAATGAAAGATGTGAATGTCTGTCAGGAGATGAAGTAGTGAAATGTGTGTGTTTCATTTAGTTTTTTTTGTTCACAGCTGGTTTAATAGCATCTATTGGCTACACCTCATGTTACACCAAAAGTTGAGCTTCTAAAAGTGTAATAGTTGGCTTAGTTTGTTTGACTAATTGACAATTGGTGTTCCTTGCCCGTCTCCATGTCTATCTCCAGGTGGGATCTGTATCGCCCAGTCGTTAAAGATTCCCCACGATCACAAGGCGGAACACTTTGACAAGATCATCCGTCTGCTGATGGACACACGCTACGCTAGAGCAGTCGTCCTCTTCGCCAGTGACGAAGACATACGGTGAGATGAAATTAAAACGCACGTTTCACTGCGCTCTTCAAAAGTTAGACACCAAGCACAAGATTGGATGATGATTAATGTGTATTATCCTACTTTGATTGTTTAGTTATAATAATTAACAAAACATATACGTTTACAGAATATTTTATCATGTTTTTATGTTTATTTTGTTATTTCTTTATTTATACTGGGGTGACCGACTGACACTATGTTTCTATTCCAGTAGTGCCCTGTCAAAGGCAGAATATATATATAAAATACAGAAATTATTTAAATGTTTATAATTGTACTTTCACCTAGAAAAAATCCCCCAAATATGTTTTTCACATTTTATTTACAATTAAATATTTGGTTTTCACTATGAACTCTAAGGTAGTCCAAAATTAATTACATTAATAAATAGTAATAATTTCCAAGCATCAACGTCAACAACTCTCCCACAACATAAGGTGGCCACTTAAGTCACTTATTTCCCTGACTTCCCTGATCTAACTGTTCTTATAAGCCTTGTACCTATATTAGCAACGGGAAATCTAATGAACCTATAATTAGCCTGGGACATTATCTCAGGCAAAAACAAGCCACTTCCTCGTCATGGTAAATTTGTCTTCTGCCTTTCTATCATGTTTCCTGGTTTGTTTCTGACTCACCCAGATAGATCAGCCCTAAGGAAACACAAACACAAGGAAGTAACACATCAAAAAACAAACTACGTTTTGCAGTTGTGTGGATTGCCGTGTTTATTAATGCCGTAGTGTATGCTCCAGGACAAAGCCACACTGTGATTACAATGCAAGATGTATCCAAGATTCAGGAAGTATTAGAGCTACACACCAGACACTGCCTCCATTTTAGTGCATAAACACAACAGTACCATCTTTGTATTTCTTGTCCACAGACAAACACAAGGAGTTCATCCTGTCAGTTTCTTTCTGTAGGTGGCTGTGTACTGAGTGTGTGTGTGTGTGTGTGTGTGTGTGTGTGTGTGTGTGTGTGTGTGTGTGTGTGTGTGTGTGTGTGTGTGTGTGCGCGTGCACCTACAGGGGAGTCCTGAACGCCAGTAAGCGCGCCGACCAGGTGGGCCATTTCCTGTGGATCGGCTCAGACAGCTGGGGCGCGAAGAACAGCCCCATCCACCAGCTAGAGGACGCTGCCATCGGAGCCATCACCATCCTGCCTAAGAGGGCCACCATCAATGGTAGGTTGGCGTGGGTGTGTGTGTGTGTGTGTGTGTGTGTGTGTGTGTGTGTGTGTGTGTGTGTGTGTGTGTGTGTGTGTGTGTGTGTGTGTGTGTGTGTGTGTGTGTGTGTGTGTGTGGGTGGGTGGGTGGGTGGGTGGGTGGGTGGGTGGGTGGGTGTGTGTGTGCACGTGTGTTTGTATGCGTGTGAGAGAGACAGCACGAGAGTCTAGGCATATGCCTGTGTTACTACACAGACTGTATTCGGCTGCTGTCAGAGGAACACCTTTTTTCGCTTTGGAAACATCTTTTCAGAAGAGGCTTCATGATTGGTTCTGTAGCAGACCGTTCATCGTTCAAATCACAACGCCTGTCTGGACGTAGTGTTTTCAAATATCAATAGAGCACGGATCTTGCCGGACATTATTTGACGTAGTGTTTTAGTACGTGTGTTTTGTTTACGTCAGTCTCCGTTGACAGCGGAGAACATTCACTCACACGCCTCACTTCCTGTTTATCTTTGCAGAATTTGTGTACCAGTTGTTTTTCAACCCTGTACAATAACGATTTACCAATCCAATATATCCAGAAACTTTCTTGTATGTTTGTGCCAGCACCACCGAGTACCATTGTCCAGCCTCTCAGTCTTCAGCTGGGTGGGTGGGCTGTGTTTGTAGCCTTTGGCCAGCTCTCTGCCAGCCACACAGAGCACAGAGCAGGTGGTAGGATAATGAACAGAGGCCTCTTTGATGCTCCCCAGCCAGACCTGCTTCCGCGTCCTTGTGGACTAATGATTTATTGAAATGGGATGTTTTCCACGCCCAGAGGTAGAAGGGAGAACGAGGGAGAGGGAGAGAGAGAAAATGAGAGGGGTGAGAGAACCTGGTGGCCTGAGGAGAGGTGGGCAGCCAGGCAAGTGAGAGTGAGAGTGAGAGTGAGAGTGAGAGTGAGAGTGAGAGTGAGAGTGAGAGTGAGAGAGCGAGAGAGAGCGAAAGAGAGAGAGAAAAAAAAACGAGTTGAAAAAGAGAGAGATACCCGGAAAAGTTTGTTTGTATGCCCTTGTGTGTGTGTATATATATATGTAGTGTGTGTGTGTGTGTGTGTGTGTGTGTATTAGTGTGCACACGTTTGCGACGGCTGTAGGCTCTGAACTGTCTCGCCGCGGTGGAGAGGACACCTGCCGCATCCCAACTCTCCCCGCTGTGACGAACGCCTCGCGCGGAGTCAAATAGCCATGCAGCACACACTCCCCCCTCACATGTCGCTGAGCGGGGGGGTGTATGGCGGCCCCTCCGAGGGGGGCTGAAAACAGCCAGCCGCGCGGGCGGCGGTACCAAGGGAATCGTGAGCCGGGTTAACGGGGTCGGACAGGTAGGGAGACACCGAGCAGACGCCCCGGGTCTGTCTCCCCTCTCTCAACGCCCCCGCTCCGAGGGCGCTGCACCTCAGCTTCGTTCCCCGGTGAGGCGGCTGTCGCCGACCGTGACGCCGCGCGTCGCTCAGCAGCCGTCGCTCGTTTTTCACGCAGCCGCTTACAGGAGAGCAGGGATCGTGAGCGCTCGCTATGAGTTGGAGTGACTGGGATAGACTGTATGTTGTGTCACGGAACACGTTTACATGACGGAGACCACACGGTGACCTTAGAAATCGTGGAACAGCTCGGCTGATAAAAACAGCCAGGCGACGTAGCACCCGGCTCCTTTTATTTATATCCCTCTCCGTGATGGAGGGTGTGACCGACGTCCCCACAGTCCCCAGCTGTGCCACATCAAAAGTCACCAGGGAGTGGTCACGCTCTTTTTTTTTTTTTTTTCTCCCGCAAAGTTCTGGTTTGTTTCAGCCGAAAATACCTCGTCTTCCAGCCTGTTTGAAGCAGATAAAGGAGCGTGGGAATTCACTGGATGGAAGGGGAGGGCTGATCTGGCAGGGGAGAGGCTGCTAAAGTAGGCTAGTGGAAAGCTGGATAGAAATAGTTTGTCTCTCTGTGTGCATATGTGTGTGTGTGTATATATATATACATATATATATATATATATATATATATACAGTATGTTTGTGTGGTTAAGAGAGTGTACGCGTGCGCATATTTATATATATATATATATATTTATTGCTGGGGTGTCACTTGTCTTTCACCTTATAATGAACTATATAGAAACACAGCAGAATAAAATCAGCATTCACAATTTGATATGGGGGTTGTGGATGAGAAAGTAATCTAAAGCCAGACTGAAAGAACAAAAAAAGCACATGACAGACAGACAGACAGACAGATGGAAGGAAAGAAATGGAGACATAAGTCATCCTCTTCTGCCCTCGTCTTGTCTCGGCTCCAGAGCTATGTAGAGCTGCTCTCCCGTCAGGAGTGTGTGTGTGTGTCAGGGAGATAGCATGGCAGTGGATTTGAATCCGGCTCCATGTTCCAAACATGATCCTTTCCGTCCTCTAAGATGGATCTGCCTGGCAGCACCACTAAGAGAAAAGTGAATGGGAAAAGAACATGCCTCCTTCTCTCCAGTGGGTTAATGAGAGAGAGAGAGAGAGAGAGAGAGAGAGAGAGAGAGAGAGAGAGAGAGAGAGAGAGAGAGAGAGAGAGAGAGAGAGAGAGAGAGAGAGAGAGAGAAAGAGAGAGAGAGAGAGAGAGAGAGAGAGAGAGAGAGAGAGAGAGAGAGAGAGAGAGAGAGAGACCTCAGTGAATATTCAGGAGAACATGTATTATTGATGTAGGTTGACTTCTCTTGGCTGCACACAGTACCAACATGACATCGATTGGATTCTGAAGTCTGAACCAAGCTAAACTGGGCTGTGTTAGCTTTGACCTACTGCGCGTGTTCAATGGCAATGCAGGTTTGTTTCAATTTGCCTTTTCTGAGTTGCATTGATTAGTGTAGTTGAAGATAGTAATCTGTGCCGAAAGTTTCATTTTTACACCAAATACTAAAGCAAAATCACCAAACAAGGTTGATGTCCCTTTGAAATATTTGAATAGCAACAATCACAGCAACAATAACAGCACATTAGTCACACTCTACTCTGATGTAGGTGATGGGAAAGTCACAATGTCACATTTCTCAGCTTGTCTGACACCAAATAAGTTCTGAGAACGGTATGTTTTCATCATTTGCCGGTCTCATCGTGAAAAGAGACCGAGCTAGCGTCGATAACAGAATTATATCTCTTGGGGCTTTTGTTTGAAAAGGTCAATATGTTTGTTTTCGAAGCACGACTCCTGCAGCAGCTTTGTTGTTAAGTGCCTGTTTTTCCACAGTTGCTCATGACTTCATACAACAGCGCTTGGTACTTCCTCCTGTTTCTCCCTTGTTTGTCTTTCCTTTTCAAAGCCTTTTCCTCACAAAAGGAAAGGAAACGAAACAGACTTGACAAAGGGGATACGTGACGTTTCCCAAATCAAGTCACATCCAGACACAACCATGGAGCATACAGAAAACTCCCAGAACGACTAGCACTACGATACACGAAAACAAGTCTATTGTTGTTTGTATTACGTACATGACGCTTTTCAATGTGACTGCATCATATGTTTCCAAGACAATAGTATTCAAGGTGGGAGCAGCGTGAGCAGGAAATCGAAAGTTTTCCCTTTGTACCGCAAAGAGAAATGTAAGGTGACACTCAATGGTCCTAGATAAAGTTGAAACAGGGGTCAGGGCTTTTCCCTGTCTGTCTCCCTGGGTCTCCTCAGGCCAAGCTTAGAGCCGGGACACAGCACTTAACCCCCCCTCCCCCACACCCGCCCCCCCCCCCTCTCTCGTCCTCTATCTCCACAGCGCTGGAAGGAAGCGTTGAGCCGAATAAGGTGTAACGTCTAGTGATGGAGCGTACTGTGGCGGGGCCAGCTCCTGCCTGGCTGGCTGTGGTGGGCCAGCTCGTTTTAGCGGTTAGGCTAAGTCAGGCTGAATGCTCCATGGCAGCCTGTCACTAGGGATCCCCTCAGCGCTGGTGTGAGAGGCAGCGTGGAGCGGACATGGGAAGAGGGGGGTGGGGGGAGGGGGCGCTCAGTTAGTGGCTGACACCGATCGTGGGGTGCTTCACACCTTCCTATTCACCCCCCCCCCCCCTCCATCCCCTTCCTTTCTCTCTCTCGCTCGTGCTTTGGTTTTGCCCATTGAAATTCATTTCAGTATGGAATAATCCCATACGCACTTTCAACACATAAGAAGTCAATTGCGGCAGGTGGACATTTTTCATGTAACTCGCTTTACCTTTGATAAGCGGTTATTGGAATTCACCGGTGATGGTCAGCGTTTCTTCTTCTCATTCTTCTCTCCTTAGGAAAGCTGATAGAACCACCAAAGGAATCATTGTCCGGAAAGCCCGCCCTTTGTAATTCCACATGTACGAATATTATTCCCCCAACCCGACAAACAATCAGCTCAACAGATTCCGTATCCCTTTCCAAATGAGGGATTAGGCCTATCTTAAATAAGGGCTTTCAAAAGCCTTTCCTATCGTTTCCCCCCACACGGCCGAGCGGGACTGTTATCTCACTGGCATTTCATCCTGCCCGCTTAGTTTTAATTTGTTCCATTAGTGGAAGCCCGGTGTGTGTGTGTGGGGGGGGCCACAGCAGTACCCCCCAATTCCCGCCCCTTTGTCGGGCGTCCTGTTGCTTCAGCACCGGATGATTCCGTCTTCCGGCGGCACTCCGGACTCGTCTCAGCGGGAGATGCTTGTAGTGGTTTCAAAAGTTCATTAGTTCTCTCATTGTGACGCTGTTTAGAATGCCGCCCACTTGTGAAGCAAAAGCCCCGCCCCCCCCACACACAAACACACCGGATGGTAAAGCCGCCCAGCAGTGCTCTTTGGGTGCGTTGAATTTGCCCTGAGTTTCAATGGACTGGCCTGTTGATTTGTCACTCGGACTAGTCAGTAAATCATTTCCGATGGGGTGTTTTTGCTGCAAACTGCACTTGCTGATTCTAGTTTGAGGTTTGAGTTTGTCGGCTAAAGTGGGTGTGTTTTGTTAACATCTTCTTGGGCAGGTTTGTGCGAGGATGAGGCTAAATGGTTTCAGATGGTGGCCCCATTTGAAGAGAGGCCGTGCGCTCAGATTCTCCTGTCAGCACCTGACCCCTTTCCTTTTTGACCTTGGTGTCAGAGTGGAAGACCTAGATAATGGTGTGCCACTTAATTAGTTACAGTCAATTCTAAATTAAAATATAATTTAGATTACACTATTTGTTTACACTGAATTGTATTAGGGATATAAAAAAATATTTGAATGTATTATACACATTCCCCCCAAAAAAATTTCATAATCATTTAAGATTTGTTTGTGGATTTATTTGATTTAATCAAATGTATTTAATTGTGCACAGTTTTAATTTAAGCTTTAATAAGATTTGTATTATTCTTTTCAAACGTTAAATAAACTCTTTATAGGCAATATTACGCAAGACATTGTTTAGACTTTAATTGTGGCCCCAAGAAACACTGGACCATTGATTTCAAAGAAAATGTGCTTTAAAACGATGGAGAAGAAAAACCTGTTAAAAAACTGCCTGCTTGAGAGGACACACAACAATCCTCATCAATTCATGTTATCTTTAGAGAAGCAATTTGTGAATCCTAATTGTGATTGGAGGCTTGCAATGAGTTTATGCAGCATTTCGAGTGTCACAACTAATAATGCACATTAAGACAGAACAGTTAATATAACGTGAAACCCAAACCCAGTTTAAACCAGGGGGATAAATTCACTCTACCACTGTTAGCAATGGGCTCTGACAGCAAATGTGGATTTAGCTGTTACTGTAAGCATATCATTTGCTCTAGCGCGTCATATTTAATCCAAAATCAAATAAAACTTACCAAACTAACCCATTTGTGTTACCGTTGTAAAGTACGTTTGATTTAAAGTGGTTCTCATCATGAACATAGCAGCACAATTATCTTGTTTCACTTTTACAACCAATTACCCAGCCCTCACTGACACCTCTCTCTCTCTCTCTCTCTCTCTCTCTCTCTCTCTCTCTCTCTCTCTCTCTCTCTCTCAGTCCTTCTTGTTCACTCTGCAATAAAAAAGGCAACTTTTTGGAGTTTCTTCACGAGGTGCACCTATACAACCTCAGATGCTTCAGCACAGATCTGTCTTGACTCTACCTCTCATTAGCTGGCTACGTCCATTCAACAGCAGACTTGATGTGAACCCCGTTGCTTTCCATCCAGGTGACATACAGTACTCTATCAAAAGGAGAGAGAGAGAGAGAGAGAGAGAGAGAGAGAGAGAGAGAGAGAGAGAGAGAGAGAGAGAGAGAGAGAGAGAGAGAGAGAGAGAGAGAGAGAGAGAGAGAGAGAGAGAGAGAGAGAGAGAGAGAGAGAGAGAGAGAGAGAGAGAGAGAGAGAGAGCTCTGAGGTTAAAAAGACATGATTACAAGGATTGGCGTTGTTTAAATGCAAATGTATCTCCGTTGCTCAACAGCCAGCTAGACAAAATGAGTACATTACATTCAATTAAACTGATTAATCGGAATGTCCTTTGGAGCAACACATTTTCCACCGGGCTTGAGATAATTGTATGCATACTGCAGGAGCTATTAGCCAAGAGTTTCCTCTCCTTTCTCTCTTTCTATCCCTCCCTGTCTCAATCGCTCACGCTCTCGTTCCCGTTCACTTTCTAGCCGTGGAAGTCTCTGTGGCCTCTCTCGCTGTGTTTGATTTGGATTTCAGTAAAAACATTTCGCTCTATAGTTTTGAAGATGAAATATTCTGTATTTTCACATGCAGGTTTAACAAAAGTCTCCAAAATGTGATGTGAGAATTTTGTTTTTAGGATAAAAAAAATAAATTATCTATTTCAACAAACCAAACACCTCTCTATGTATACAGTATGTGTAAAATGTTCTTCCAATGAATTCAATTTTTAAAACCATTACGGAGCAGTTTTTAAATAGGCAAAGCCTTTGAAAAATAGTGAAAAGACGTTCTCAGCCAGCGTCAGTCAGTCGCTTAGTGATCGAGCCAGGGCCTGTGTACCTAGCCTCACTATGTATGTCACACATATACTAGCTGTTGTCCTAGTGTAGTCGGTGGTGCTTTTTTGGGGAATCCGCTGCTAGTGAAGGACACTCGTCCGAGAACGTACGGATACCTGCCCAAAATCCTGTCTCAACACAGTCGGCCTGACCTCTAATAAAGCTGGACGGAGTGGCCCAGGGCGACTCCCTCCTCCTCCTCCTCCTCCTCCTCCTCCGCATCTCCACCGTCGTACCAGGAGACACGATCAAAGAGACTCTAGTAGCATAGCAGCCGGCACATAAAAGTAATGGCTGAGAACAACTTTGCAACACACAGTATAAAGAACGTGATGTTTTATCGTCCGCGTTATTCAAATAAAACCGATTTAAATGGACGGTAAATACTGAAGCCCTCGATGCTTCTGTAGCCCCTCGTGCATGATGTAAATGTTTGTCACAATTTAAGTGGAGGGGGAATTGAATTAAATCCAATCAGATTTTCCATGGCTTGGGCACAGGAGGCCTTCTGCCGCTCGCTGCACTGTGATCTACGTTGCCCCCCCCCCCCCACCCCCCCACCCCCACCCACCCCACCCCACTCTGACCAGTCTCCCCCCTGGGGAACACCACTGACCAGTCTCCCCCCTGGGGAACACCACTGACCAGTCTCCCCCCTGGGGAACACCACTGACCAGTCTCCCCCCTGGGGAACACCACCGACCAGTCTCCCCCCTGGGGAACACCACCGACCAGTCTCCCCCCTGGGGAACACCACCGACCAGTCTCCCCCCTGGGGAACACCACCGACCAGTCTCCCTCATCCAGTGCAAGGCTCTGAATCCATCCTCGTGCCGTTTCGAGGCGTTTCTCTTTGCCCCCCAAACTCCGGTCCGTCTCTGGGCTGTCCGGTCCCGGCAGAGTCAAAATGCCCTAAATAAATATGTTGGAAAGGAAAGGCCCCCGAGCTTTGATGCGGCTCAGCGAGCCTGTGAGGGAAGGCCAGCCGAGCGCGGCGTGATGGACGTGGCAGGTCAGGGCAGAACGGGTCGTGACACGTGAGCGCCTGATCAGCCGAGCGCGGTGGCCTGTTTGGTTAGCCTCTCTGGGCCCCCAGGCTTAGGGCAGCGTTTAGCCCAGCGGTGGCGACGGGTAACACTACCAGTACAGGGCAAAGGACAGTGTGAGAGGGTGTCTGTGTGGGAGAGCGAGTGTGTGGGCGGTGGACTGCTTTGGAATTGACCCCTCCGTGAACATAAACCTGGACTCCTCGTGTGTCCGTCAACGCGAGCCGAACAAGCGAGTCCTCGTGGTGGCAGATATGTCGCCGTGCGCTTGTTTTGTCTATCTGCATGCGCCGGGGTGTGTCTCCCATTGTCTGGAGCAGAGGCGCGCCTGGCCCGGGCACACACCAAGAGTCCCCTTGGTGGCGGTGCGTGTCAGTCGCTCAGATCCATCTTTTAGCACCTCGGGGGCTGCGCTGGCGCTCTTCAAGGTTAGGGTCTATTCACTTTGGATTCAGTCAGCCCAGATCAATAATGTATTTATCTCCTGCCCCCCCGCCTGGAGCTGGAGCAGAAACCCATTTAGTTTGGCTTATACCTCAGTGCTGTGGAGACGGGACACTCAGGAGGAGGGCTGAAGGAATATGTTGACACACTCTTGAGTTGACTTGAAAATATAAATAGCCTATTGTTCAACAAATATGATGCAAAAAAAAAGTATTGTTTTCCTTCAAAAGCATTGATACTGGGCCTCTTATGTTCAAGGAAACGCGGGCCGACGAGGTTAAGAACACCTTGATTTATAAACATTGAGTTTCATAGCGTCCGGTGTTGTGTGTGTTGCAGTTATCCTACCATGTCCAATCCTACTGAGAGCATCACAGCCTTCTATATTGTCAGACTTAGATTCAGGAGCCTTATCCTTGTGCATTATGGCATTAAGAGGTTATGGGTGTTTTTATGTGTGTGTGTGTGTGTGTGTGTGTGTGTGTGTGTGTGTGTGTCTGTGTCTGTGTCTGTGTGTGTGTGTGTGTGTGTGTGTGTGTGTGTGTGCATGTAAGTAGGCGACTTGAACTTGAAAACGGGTTACGGTTCCAAACCACTGCAGGTTCACACAGAGCCCCCCCCCCCAGCAGCACGTTACATATCCCAACCACACATGCTTGACATGTTCTTGTTCATAAAGCAACCAAGCATATCATACTATGACCGTACTCAGGGTTAGACACGAGGTCCTAACAGGCACACATGAGTACATCGCACGCAACAGCGCTCAAATCTCTATGTGACGCTGTGCGTTGTATACCTCAAAGGTATAGCTGCATGTCTGCTGCACTTTGTACAACAGAACGAGGCCTCTTGATCCCCAGCTTTTGCACGTGCACATGTAAACGAAAGCATGACAAATGGATTATTTAACCACACGTACAGTACTGGATCAATAAAACATGGTTTTTTTTCTCTCCTCTGTTTTGATAAAACAGTGTTGAGGTATGCATGACGACACTTCACCTTAAATACACAAAGGATTCGGGGTAGATTGCAACTGAATGTAGTCCGACAGAAACCTTCTTTGTCTATGTCTGTCTTTGCCCATCTCGTTCTCTTGGGCGAGAGAGAGAGAGAGAGAGAGAGAGAGAGAGAGAGAGAGAGAGAGAGAGAGAGAGAGAGAGAGAGAGAGAGAGAGAGAGAGAGAGAGAGAGAGAGAGAGAGAGAGAGAGAGAGAGAGAGAGAGAGAGAGAGAGAGAGAGAGAGAGAGAGAGAGAGAGAGAGAGAGAGAGAGAGAGAGAGAGAGAGAGAGAGAGAGAGAGAGAGAGAGAGAGAGAGAGAGAGAGAGAGAGAGAGAGAGAGAAAAATTGCACCTCTTCAGTTCGAGGGACTCCAGTCCTTATGGAGATCATAAAAACATTGAATTATGAATGGAGAGTCTCTCTGTAGTGGAGCCTTTTCAAGTTCCAATCACATCTCTATTTCACAGCCAGTGGTCTCCCACCCTCCCTCTGTTCTCCTCATGCAGCGAGTCTCTCAACAAGTGAAACCTCAAAGAGGTCAAAGTTCTAATTTTAGACAGAAAATGTCTATTTATGTGTTGGTGACATAAGAGAAAGATAGAGAGAGAGAGAGAGTCAAGGACGCGTGCATGATTTGAGCTCCGGAGAGGGACCCCCGTTGCCCTATCAATAGAAGGCACTTATGAGGAAGATGATGAAGGAGCACTTCAAGATAAAAGAACCTCTTCTCATACATGGCTCAATCTTTTCCTTCAGGATCTGCCCACCATGCTGCCCAGATAATACAGCAGAAGCCTTTACAAAAGTCTGATATATAAGTTTAATGTTGCAGTTAAAATGTAATTTGTTTGCCCAAGAGACTTAGACAAGTTTAAGTGTTTAGTGTTAGGCATGTAGCTCATAGCCTATTGTAAACCTGATTTCCGACATGTAGCTCATAGCCTGTTGTAAACCTGATTTCCGACATGTAGCTCATAGCCTGTTGTAAACCTGATTTCCGACATGTGGCCCATAGCCTATTGTAAACCTGATTTCCGACATGTAGCTCATAGCCTGTTGTAAACCTGATTTCCGACATGTAGCTCATAGCCTATTGTAAACCTGATTTCCGACATGTAGCTCATAGCCTGTTGTAAACCTGATTTCCGACATGTGGCCCATAGCCTGTTGTAAACCTGATTTCCGACATGTAGCTCATAGCCTGTTGTAAACCTGATTTCCGACATGTAGCTCATAGCCTGTTGTAAACCTGATTTCCGACATGTAGCTCATAGCCTGTTGTAAACCTGGTTTCTGAAGAGCCACAAGCTTTTTCTACCTTTTTTGCCATCATCTGATCTTACATATTTGATGGATGACTAAAATACTTGTGTGTCATCAAATATGAATTTCAAAGTGAAACAGGACGCCAGCAATGACCTCTTATTATGATTGTACATCATATGCCTATTACATGAATTGAAAAATAAACGAAAATGCAATATTTGCTCATCCTTACTGATATACCCAAATATTTCTTCAGGGCACTGACGCTGTCTGAGGACAGTAAAATATTATAAAAAAGTTGATGTTACCATTATTGCTCTTCTGGTTGGCTGTGCTACAAAACAAGAGTGACTTTTTCTACATCATCATAATTTAGTGACCCACAATATTAATATTGCAATAGTGACACGGTATATAAATATATTATTATTATCAGGTCTCTAAATGCTTTTTATTTTTGCCAATCTTTTTCCCCCCTCTCGCTTTTTTATGATATGCCTTGGGAGTACAGTATGCTCTGATGCTCTGAATAATTTGTCATACTTTGTCTCAGTACCTTCTTCCGTCACAAGCGGAGCTACCCAGCAGCATTTGCCGCATGCATTTTTCATTCTGTCTGAAGAACTGATGCCACGTATTTATGTCCAAACAAAAACACAGCGTTTCCCTGTTTTTAATGTCTGCAGTATGTCAAA
Organism: Galaxias olidus; assembly: GCA_026901105.3. Taxonomy (NCBI): domain Eukaryota; kingdom Metazoa; phylum Chordata; class Actinopteri; order Galaxiiformes; family Galaxiidae; genus Galaxias; species Galaxias olidus. The sequence goes on from JAPMUY010007235.1 coordinate 478,743, forward strand.
TATTCATGTTGGAAAGGTCTTGCCTAATTCATGCGCTGATGTTGAAAACGTTGTGTCGCTTTTGTCCTAGGCTTCGATGCCTATTTCACGTCGCGGACCCTGGAGAACAACAGGAGGAACGTGTGGTTCGCCGAGTACTGGGAGGAAAACTTCAACTGTAAACTCATGAGCTCCTCCAAGAAGGAGGAAACCAGCCGCAAGTGCACAGGTGGGTAAGGCGTCTCGCTAATGTTGATGAACACAAAATGTATTGGGTGTTTCTTTTTTTTTGTTTCGGTATTCTTTTTACAGCTAAAACGTAATTAGTCACTAAAACTAGATTGTTTTCATGAAGTCCACACAGCGAAAGGAGACCAACAGGGAAGACGCAGGTGCACCTAGAGCAGTACAACCTTCAAAACGCGTAGGTTTGAGACGTAGACACAAATGAGCCATGTACGTTAAAGTCACTTAGTAAGTGGAGAGCCACATGGTAACCGAATGTAAAGGACTTTAGACAACACTAGAAAGAGAGATCCCGGAGGACTCTATAGTGAAACGGTCAACGTGAATTAGCCTGTGAGCTGACAGTCGTAATGCATGTTCATGTTGCGACTACAAACTTCATGGTGGCCCGGTTCAACACAGCTCTGATGAACATTGATGGCAGGGCTCTGTAGTCAATTCCTGTGGCCTGGTTGTTATGGAAGTCCCGGGGGGAATCACTCTAGTCGTTAATGGGCATCCACGCAAGTGCATGTGTTCATAGGACATTGCCTTCAACGAGGGTCGCAGAGAAGTTCCTTTGTCTTTCCTCCATGGTCCCAGAGGATCTAGCAGTGCCTCGGCGATTGCCCTCCCACAGCCGTTGCTAAGATATCACCGCAATAACGTATGTACACACCACCCCAACTGTCTCTGCGGCGATCAATGTTTCACCACAGTAATTGGGGAAACATCCGCCTTTTCCTGTCTAAATACTGCCTTTTGTGCGTGTGCGTAATGAACAGTCCTTGGGTGAAATTGATCCGAGGCAACACAGAAGGCACAGTATTTTCACTCTGCACTCTGACCAAGCGTTGCACGTGCCCTTTTCCCTTGTCCTACTGGAATTGGGTAATTGCATTCCTTTTAATCATTTTCGGGCTATAAGCCCCCTTTCTCCCATTATTCCCCCCACCCCCCTCTCCTCCCCCGTTCGGTGCATTGCAGTGTTGCAGACACACAGCGACGCGCAGACAGACGGGCTTAAGCTCTCTCCTTAGAATAAGGTCTTCCATTACATAATGAGCAGTTGTAATCCCCTCAGGCGGGTTTGAGGGTGACTGACTCCCCATGTATGCCCAGGCCCAGCAGGCACATTAGGCTAGGGGGGTGGGGGGGTTTGGGGTGGATGGGGGCGTGGAGACACACTCTCTGGCAGACTGACAAGCTAAAGCCTGGACATAGACCTAATTAGGCTGGATGCTGTAATATATGGAAAACCTGCTTGTTGGAACAACACAGCAAGCCACTGTCCCACGTATATTTGACTGTAGTGTCAAAGGAAGGATGGACGGAGAATAAAACAGAATACAATACAGCACACTGCAATATAATATAACAATGTAATAGAATTCAATACAATACTACAGAACATAATCAAATAGAATAACGCAGACATGGAAACAAATCAATTAGGCTGCTACAGCCTCAGTGACAGTTCACTGTGAGGAACCATCCATAGCTCAGTGCAGTAGAGCCCCTATTGTTATTATCTAAATTCTACACATGAGAGAGATGAATGGAACATGTGTGGGGAGTTACTGTAAGGGGGGGGGGGGGTATTGCTGGCACGGACAGCTGGCATGGAGGTAGAGTATCAGCCAGGGCCCAGGCCCCATCTCACAGTGAGACCGATACTTTACACACATGGAGAGACAGGGGGAGGGCCTCAGGGAGGGATGGAGAAAGGAGGCAGAGGTGAGATAAACTGTGAATGTGTGTCAGTCAGTGTGTGTGTGTGTGTGTGTAAGTTCCTATTTGTTTGTGCCTGTGTGTGTGTGTGTGTGTGTGTGTGTGTGTGTGTGTGTGTGTGTGTGTGTGTGTGTGTGTGAGTTCCACCTGTATAGCGTGTGTGTGTGTGTTTGTGTGAGTTCTTATTTGTTTTTGCCTGTGTATGTGTGTGTGTGTGTGTGTGTGTGTGTGTGTGTGTGTGTGGGTGTGTGTAATGGTGTGGGTGTGTGTAATGACTTCCTGCTCTGACAGTAGAGAGCCGACTGGGCTCCTGTTCTGGACTTGAGGGAACACAGATTGGGGTCACACGTTTAGAAGGGAACTATCTACCTTCCAATCAGCCCCCACTGTGGAACGCCAGAGGCCAGATCATTCAGCATAACACTTTCACGTCAGTCAGTGAGACCTGCTGTCTACCTATACTTCTCACTACACCTGCATACAAATAGGCACTCATCACACCTAAGGTTTGTTAAAGTCTGTGTGTTTTCTAGTTTTTTGTTTTTTTTAATACTGTTTTTTTGTTTCCTGCATGCTCTGATTCAAGTTTACAACAAAATGTAAATCAGCAAAAAAAACACGAAAATAAACAAACAAAATACAAGCATACTGTGTTTTTGCCGAGATGCCCAGGAACATTATACCACAAAAATAAATTATTCCTTGGGTATCGTTATCTCAATTTGATCTAAATGTGTTCTTTAATCAAAAGTAAATAGGCACTAAACCCTCCCAGGCAACCTTCTGACTTTATTATCTGGTGGCGGTCATAATGCTAGACAGCTTTAGGTCCCTGTTGGACCCGTGATTTGTGACACTAATAGTTCCCTGATGTTAGCCTATTAGCCGCTTGGCTAGCTCTGCAGTGCCATCCTGTATGCAATGAGAATAATGAGGGCGAGCAGTGGCACAAGTCATTCCCTGTTCCACACTCCACCTATGCACCACTGTACAACACAGCCAGTACGCACGCGCTCTGCACCGCTCTGTTTAATACTGTATAACGAGTAAACATATTGATTAGATTCTCTTCTTAGGGAGAGAACACTGGGTGGAGTAAAATGTTAAATCAATATATGCACCCTTTCTATTGATTGACTGAGAATACAGGGCACTAATGTACGGCGTTAGAGGATGCACTGTGCACCCCCCCTCTCTCTCTCTCCTTCCTTTTTCTCCATTAAAGATTCTACTCCCCCATAGCATACCTTGTGTTCATGTTAGAGCTAGTCATTTTAAAGTGTCAATTTGAACCCGTTGACCAGCTGGAGTCCAATCTCTCTAGCTCGTTGCCTTGATCACGGAGAGATCCCACATGCCGCCGCGGCGTTTTGAACACAAAGTTCCGCGGGGTTGTGATTGAGCTATCCGTGTTGGAGTGCCGTACGCCGAAAACCCTCCTGTTTAATCCAAGCCTTTCATTTACCATCCCAACACGGGGCGCAGCCATTGTGGTCGGTCGGCGCGAACAGATTCGTTCCGGAGAATATCTCCGCGGTTCCCGCTCCCTCAGACTCTATTCAGCGCGCGCCAAACCTGTACCCCTCGTTGGTGGACTCGCTGTGATTCCCATTCAATGCCTGGTTATCTTTGGTTCCCAGGCGGGCACGGGCCCACGCACTCCTACCGCACTTAATGTGGCGTGGCAGTGGGCGCAAGACGGAAGCGAAAGGTTTTAAGGGTCGTTTCCTGAAAACGTGCTTTCTGGAGAACCTTGTCTCGCTGTGATAATTGCATAGCTACCAAAAAAGAAAAAGATGCTGGAGGTTTTTTTCACAGACTCCCTAGAACAATCGTTTCGACTGAGATGTAGATGTGTTCTCTGCTAACGGCAAAGCCGTGCACAAAGAGAGCTTCTGATATAAACATGTTACAGGCAACGTGAAGAGAAAGAGACAGGAGTCCTGGATTGAAGCAGAGAGAGAGAGAGAGAGAGAGAGAGAGAGAGAGAGAGAGAGAGAGAGAGAGAGAGAGAGAGAGAGAGAGAGAGAGAGAGAGAGAGAGAGAGAGAGAGAGAGAGAGAGAGAGAGAGAGAGAGAGAGAGAGAGAGAGAGAGAGAGAGAGAGAGAGAGAGACAGGAGTCCTGGATTGAAGCACATGAGAGGGTGCGGGCACAGTGGGTAGAGAAGAAAACGAGAAAACGATCAAAGGAAGACGTACAGCCGAACGTGGAGAAGTGGAGAAAAAGAGTCTTACAGAGTACAGACCATGGGAAGGGAGAGAGACTAGGAGAGAGAGAGAGAGAGAGAGAGAGAGAGAGAGAGAGAGAGAGAGAGAGAGAGAGAGAGAGAGAGAGAGAGAGAGAGAGAGAGAGAGAGAGAGAGAGAGAGAGAGAGAGAGAGAGAGAGAGAGAGAGAGAGGAATTAATGAGGCACAATGCAGATCCCTGCGGTTTCAGTCAGATGAGTTTGCGTGATGAGCTGGGTAGGACCGTAATGATCACGTGTGTATTTGGCATGACACTGATTGCCAACGAGTCCCTTAGCACCGATAATCATACCAGTGATGGGGAGAATGCCCTCGCATTTCACTTTTTATTTCTCCCTCGCTCGCTAGCTTCGCCTCTCTCTCTCCTTTTTAACCGACTCTCTCGTTCTATCTCTCATGCTATCTCCCTCTCTTCCCGTGTTCCATAAGAACCAGGGTAACTAATTATCTTTGAAAGCCCTGTTGGGTATTTGTAAGATCAAAAGGAATCTGGAGTCGTGCCACTGCTGTGGAGAGGGTAGGGCCTTAGTTATGCCTTCCTGGGCTGTGCACAGGGCTGCATGGGCTCGTGTCAAAACAAAGCACGGCTCAAATGTTGTGCCCCCTGGCCTTCACTCCAGTCGCTCTGAAAATCTTCTATCAGCTATTTTTGGGGGGGTTTCTGAAATTAGAATTATGCGTTTTTTCGATGATAATTTGTGGGGTGAGTGAACTTAGAGACCTTTGCTTACACAAGAAGCTAAAGTTATATTTAAACCCTTCAACTGTCTATAACAAAGTCTGGGAAGGTTTTCTTTGAATATGGCTACATTTTGAGAAAGTGTGCTTTCCCCCTTTGGACATTATCATCGCTGTAACACTTAGTACTCATGGAATATTTAGGTTCAATGTTTTAAAACCTTTTAATATTCAGAGTGAGAGATATAGATACTGAAATATACATGTATACCTTTCAGATATCAATGAATACATAATTTAACAGGCAGTGTCTTTTGTGGGTTATAAAAGAAGGCATATTCATGGACTATCATGCCCTGAAATGAAACCTTAATGTGACTGTAAAATAACCCACAATATTGATACTGTGTGGCGTATTGCATGTTTTTATGTGGTAAACTGTAGCCAACAAATAAGATGTACCTGTTTATTCATGCTGTGCCGTGGCCACATGTGCAAAGGAGTGGAATTGAACATGTTTCTCTCAGTCTTTTCTTTGTATGTGGTGTTAGTCAGATGTATGTGCCAGTGCTCTCCCCGGAAAGGGCATTAGTCATGTTTGCAGAAACTAACAAACATGTTAACAATCGTAAATTAGTTCTATTTATATCATTATTTTTTAGATTCATCATATACAGTAGATAGGTCAAATAGATTGAGACAATCTATAATAATTTGACTATTGTGCAAAGAAAATATTTGTGGCATAACATTTTTTTTTTTTTGGGATATAGGTCATCCATCTTAAATATTAGGATGAATGTTGCCTTATGCTTACTTTTTTATGTTTAGTTTGGTTGCAGACCGTGTATTGCTATTAAATTTGTTTAATGTGTTATTGTGAAGATGATGCCTTCTCCTTTCCATAGAGGAGCATCGCTGCAAGTAGTAACTTTGGCATTAACTTTGACATTTTGTTCTGCTCAATGTCATTGAATACATGATGTTTTAAACATAATGCCTGTTTGCTTCTTTCTGTGAACGCTAATGCACTGACCTTTCCAGTAATTATGTTGGGGTAGTACTGAGACACAAGCAGATACATCCCAGCTGTTGGGCCCCAACAAATTACAATATTGTTCACCGCGGGTTTAAATGGCTCAGAATCATAGCTAATCATTTCTAAAACTATACATCTGTAATGTGACTCAGCAAATGTGACTCGAATAATGTGATTCGATTGCAAAAGATAACCGCAAAGTTATAAGCTCGAACAGTGAAGCTAGTCCTGTGGCCAGCTCCGATGTCCTTCGGTCCAGTCTGTAATGATAGCTCAACCACCAAGTCTACAGGGTGCCATTCAATACGCACGTCAGATCAATGTACCAATCCGTAATATGGAACAATTTCCTCGGATTGTGCTTTCCATATGGGAGTAATCCGTTTATTGACTGCCTCATCTGTGCCTTAGTGGATTTATGGAGCAAAGTGACCGTGTGTGTGGGAGGCCATTTCACACTGTGTTCGTGTTAATGTCATGGAAACCGGTGGCTTTTTAATGGAGAGCGCCAAAGAGAAGTTTGGGGCTAAAGGTTTCCACGGGATACTTCCTTAAGGTTCTGAGTCCTAGCATGCTTTACATCGTCTTCAACATGTTGACCAAAGTGTCCTCCTCTTTCTCCCCTTCCTCTTCTCTCTTCTCTCTCTCTCCATCCACCGCACGCAGGCCAGGAGCGGATCGGCACCGACTCCAAGTATGAGCAGGAGGGCAAGGTCCAGTTTGTGATCGACGCGGTGTACGCCATGGCCCACGCCCTCCACAACATGCAGAGGGACCTGTGTCCCGACTCCTCAGGCATCTGCATGTCCATGGAGGAGGCGGGGGGCAAGAAGCTGCTGAGATACATCCGCAGCGTCAGCTTCAACGGTGAGTGTGACGGGAGCGAGTCAGAAATGTCTCGACTTCGAAAGAACGAAAAAAAAACGAAGAAACGCAAGGAAGCAAAGAACAAAGAAAGACAACAAAATACTATCTAACACAATAAATATAAATGAACCAGGCGAACATAAACATACAGCCACTTGATGCTGCACTACCCCCCCCGCCCCCCCGCCCCCCAACCCCATCCCATATCTCTACTCCCCCACGTCCCTGTCGTTCTGTCTCTCCATCAATCCTCAGTGAGCGTGGACAGAGACACTGACAGGGTGTGATCACTGTGGTGAGGTGGAGGCAGCCACACGCTGTCTGCCCTGTGTCGTTCGCCTTGGGGCTGTGGGTTTGAGAAGCCTTGTGCTAATTAACACACAGCCAGGCTGCTTTGTTTGTACCCCTCCAAGCATTAAGCACAGTTGTTGTTTTTTTAAAAGACATCTGATAATAGTTTACTCACAGAAGTTGTTGTTGAGAGCTGACAGACGTGGATGCCAGGAAGGGTGCATATGTGAAGCAAACAAATGCGTGAGTAATTTTGAAACAAACTCACTCAAACCTTTATGATAAAACCTATATCTGTTTACCGAAAGTGAGGTCACATATCTGCTTGAGTGTGCCTCCAGGGAGTCGTTCCAACGCAATTAGCCAGCTCTCCAATGTGCTAATTTACTGCGGAAGTGCCAGAGAGACGGCGTACATATTTGTGCTTCTTTGTATATTTCAAGTAAGTAAGGAACAGGAGTATTGTGCCCTGCAGTCTTCCAGCCTTCATGTTTTATGCAGTGCAATACTTTTGTCTCTCCGCACATTTTTCATGACTCCCGTAAATACTAAACCACAAAATGGATTTGGAAAACACAATCAAATAAATCTATAAATGTATCTTATTATTCACAGCATGCTAGCAAGTAATACGTCCATGCCTTCGAGCTTTCCCTATCAGTTTGAGGTGTTTTAATGGAAAGGGGAATCTATGTTTCCTGTAGAATTAGTATCGTGGGTTTCACTTCATTCATAAGAAACCCACTCGACGCGTCCGTGCCACCCGTGTGTATGTGCATCCAGCAATAGCCTTTTAACTCAATCTCTCTCCCTGGTCTGTGCTGCCTAGAGCTGCCCGTCTATTGACTCCGCCTCCACGCTGCTTTCGGCCTCCAGCAGGCCATCTATTCACCGTGTCTCTGATGTTTTGTGCTGCCAAGAGCCGAGCATCTAATCTTCCCGCTGTCTCGACTGGATGGTGCACACTTATTCCATGTCCACCCTTCGCTCCAGCCTGGAGTTGACCTGCTATAGTTTGGTCTGTCTGTTGTGCGCTGCCAGGAGTGCATCATCTGTTTTGTGGGCTGTCTCGTGAAGCCATTCCAGTCATCTTGGAGGAGGGTGCAGCCCTGGAGTTGCTACCGGCCTATTGATCGGAGCTTGGCATCCCGCCATTGCTGTTCCCACTATGTATTTGTTATTAACATGGGGCAAGGGGTAATGTCACCTTTGGTTTCATGGTTTCTATCCCAATAATCTTAAAACAGTCCTGGACACAAATTCCAGATACATTTTATATTGTGTTTTTTTCTAAGTTAAACTCATGTCTTCCCTGAGTGTTTTGATTTGATTTACATTCCAAAAGATAATCATTAAAGACGACACCAAATTGTTGTGGACATCAATTATGTAAAATTAATTACATTTGTCGGCTTATTATGCATAGCAAACATACTCGGTTTGACATGGACATGCTCACATTAAGCATCGCTGAACCATAGCTTCTTATTGATGGTTTCATGTGGTAAAGTAATTTGCCACAAGAAAGTCCCTACAATACATAAAACAATGGTATATTGCTCATCAGTATGCAAAGGTATTTGCGGTTACTTTACGGGAGATAATTGCACGTTCGATTGGATTGCATGACTCATTTAATAAAGGAAGCCTAATGGTCATATGCATAATAAATAGACGGTGATATGCAGCTAATATATGGGTGAGCAATGCTCATTAACATGTGGCACACTGGATGCATAGGGACTTAAAGGTGCTACAATGGCACATGCAGTAATAACCACAACCCTTAGCTTTTTGCAGACTCAAACACTGATGAATTTGCCCTTTAGATGTGAAAGAGGCTTCATGGCATCATTTGAAGTTTCACGTCATGCCTGGACGACCTTTTCAAGTGAGTTATCTTGAAATTCGCATCCTCAATGTAAGACAAACACACTTTAAAGGTATGCAGAGATTCCTTTTTACTTTTATAACATGTTGGCTGGGATCTTGTTACCTTAACTAAATGTAGTATTACTACTATGTATAGTGTAATCATTTAATGATAGGTTCTTCTCTCGTGCAACACAGTTAGTCTTTAAATGGAGTCCCTGCTAACAGTGTCTTGCTAACCCAGGGAATAACATATATTTTAAGTCAAGATTTCTAATTCATAAGATTCCGACAGCATGTATGGAATACACATGAATCCAATAAATGTTATTTAAAAGCTCAGTCCCTAACGGGGCATGTTAGTCATTACTATTATATAATTTTTTTTATAAAAAAAATCTAAGTTGATAACGAGTCCTGTAAAATAGTTCATGTAATATTTTCTTCTTCTGAAGATTTGTGTACCATAAAATGAAATAACCCTTTGAATATATTTGTGCTTCTCGTGAGGGGAATTTATTCTTATATACAGTGTAATGTACGTTGACAAGCCCCATTGCTTGCATGGTGGGTGGGAGGAATGTGGTAATTTGCTTGTGTACACACAGCTAGCCAAGCATACAACAACACACACACACACACATTCACAATCACATGCATACACATGCACACATGAATACACACACCATTATTCACATTATTCACATCTCAGTTCTGTCGTTTCCGTGGGAAACATCCATGCGAACAGTTCATTACAGTCTTATACCATGCAATGGCTCACTCTGTGAGGATCACAGTTCATTTGCGTTGTATAAAGTTTGTATAAAGTTGTAGTCACTGTTCTTCCCAGCACTGTACTGACTGGTTTTGGACTCCAAATTGGGCCTTATGGTCAGTCGAGAGCTTGAGAAATTCAACAGAAGTCCCTGTCAGTATCTTTCTCGTTATTATCTTTGGGTTCACATTTTGCCGACCATGAAATAAAGTTGTTTTTTTTTTTACGAGATCGTATCGAGTATAATACTGCAACTGGTTGAATGGAAGTGGGAATGTTGGACTATTTCTCAGTGTGAAGTAAGGGAACCCTTTTCAAGTGATTGCATGCCAGCCCTTGTCAGCCACCTCTCCAGTGCTACCTTGCTTTCTTCCCTCACACTGCTGACAGAGACACGGCCTGTGTGTTCTGGAGGTGCAGACCGCGGTCGAGGAGAAGAGAGAACATTCCACTCGCCTTTGTCTCGCCGTGAATCGCAGACTTGTATCTGCTGACCCCCACCCCGCACCCCGAGGACGCCTCTTCTCTTCAGACGCAGGGCTGACACGGCGCGCTCCACTCAGCGGCCATCTAAAACACACTGGAAAGAGCATCGCTCTCCCTCACGCCCGTCTGAGATGAAGAGGAGGAGAGGTGACATAGTGTCAGCGAGGGGTGGGGGTGGAGGTTTGGGGGCGGTTGGGGGGGTCCTCTGGGCATCGTCTAGAGTGAAAAGGGGAAGGGGACAGGCGTTTGATAGACAGAGAGGACCGGCAGGGGTCACGACACTGCCGCGTCCTGTGGCCGAGAAAACAGCGGGGTTTGTTGTTTTGGCCGGTCAGGGACAGTTGATGGATTGTCCTGTCCCGTCCAGAGTGTGTCACAGCTTGTCCGGGAAAAAAAAAAAAACACAAGACACTGCGAAAAAAAAAAAGAGAGGCGATGACTGAGCGTTGTGTTTCTGCCTGACACTTTGACGCGAGCAAACTTTACTTTCTCCGCGGAACATTTGAACACGGAGCACACGACACGCAAGTCACAAAGGTGGGGGCACGCGGACAAAGGGCGCGCGCCCGTGAGCCGCCCACGCTGACCCTCCGTCCCGTACGTGTTCGTTCGCTAAACGGGTGTGTGGTGCGAGCGGCCAGACGTGCTGACGTGAGTTGCTTGTGTTCCCCCGTTCCCACAGGCAGTGCCAGCACGCTGGTGACGTTCAACAGGAACGGAGACGCGCCGGGGCGCTACGACCTCTTCCAGTACCAGATGAACAACGGGACGGGGCCGGGCTACCGGGCCATAGGGACGTGGATGGAGAACCTCCAGCTCAGCGTAAGTGTTCTGGTCGGCCATGAAGAACAACAGCATGTGTGAACAGGTTAGCCGTTTATGGTATATTGGTAGATAAAAGATGGAGGCTGCAGCTCAATGAGAGTTCACTGGTCGGCCATAAACAACATGTGTTAGCCGTTCATGGTATATTGGTAGAAACAAGACAGAGGCTGCAGCTCAATGAGACTTCACTGGATGAGGATGAACTCCGAGGTGGTCGAGGTCCGTGTAATGGGTTCACAGCACATGTAGGGCCTGTTGTCTAACGCGAGTTCCAACACACATGCAGGGTATCCCTTAAATGGAACCACACTATTACTGTCTTTGGCCTCCAGCATGCCAAATAAAAACATAATGGAAACGTGTGACCTACAGTGTGGATGTTTACGGCCTTCCTAGCACACCTTTGGGTCCCTGTCTGTGTTTGCCTACACAGAACGGGTAGACATGGCCTTGTGTGTCAACACTAACCAGCCTAACCTTGCGTCTACATTCGCTGCCATTACCGTGTCTCCACGCTCCACCGCGCTAGCTAAATTATTCAACTCAATAGCCTGTGGTAGGCCAGATGTGGCAGGGATACTTGGCGTATGCGCGCGCGCGCGTGTGTGTGTGTGTGTGTGTGTGTGTGTGTGTGTGTGTGTGTGTGTGTGTGTGTGTGTGTGTGTGTGTGTGTGTGTGTGTGTGTGTGTGTGGTCTATTACCGTTCACCTTATTACCTCCTTTTGTCGTCCTCTCCTGCCTGTGTGCGGTATTGTGTGTGTGTGTGTGTGTGTGTGTGTGTGTGTGTGTGTGTGTGTGTGTCTCAAAGCCGTTGTTTTACTCCATCATAAAGGAGCCGTTACAGACTATACCTCGGAGCGTGACAGGCCAACATAATAGAAGGGAACCCCGGAACACATGTGGTGTAATTGTGTGGCCTAATGCCGTACTCGTTTCACCCTCTCACCCTCTCCTTCAGGTTTCTCTTTTTATCTCTCCGTATCCTTCTCGCTTTCCCTTGTGCTCCCCCCTCTCTGTTTTCCTCTCCTCCTTGCGACTCCTTCCTCTCTCTCCCTCCTTCCTCTCTCTCCCTCCTTCTTGTCTTTCCATCATTATCATCTTCCACCTCTTCCCACGTTTTGTTTCTTTTTTAATCCTCTCTCTTATCTTGTACTCCTCTCTCGCTCTCTCTCTCTCTCTCGCTCTCTCTCTCTCGCTCTCTCTCTCTCGTTCTCTCTCTCTCGTTCTCTCTTGCTGTCTCTCTCTCCCCATCTCTGTCTCCAACGAGACAATTAGCCATCTTGTCGCTGTAATCAGTCTACTCGCTGGGTAGACAGTGGGCGACCTCCGTGTGAACTCCGCACTGTGAGTCGGGGCGTTCATGTTCAAGAAGAAACCCCGTGGCCCTGGGAGCTGGCGGCCTCATTATATATGGATCAATTCTGCCAACATACCGACAGACCGGCGATCCCACTTACAGTGCATGTTTCGCCGTGTTCGTGCTCCGTCTAATAAGTCAGACGTTATAATGTCAGGGGGGGGGGGGAATGGAGACAGTTCTTGGCTGTAACAGGCCTCAAAGTACAATGTTGGCAGGAAAGGAAATGGTGGCGTAGAGGAGGCCTGAAATTCTAATGTGAGAGGCTCAAGGAGAGAGACGTGAGGTCTTGTGTGTAACAGCTCAGGGATGAGGCAAGGAGAGGGAATATGTTGCAATAAAAAACAAAAACTCATCGTGTATTTGGAAAGTATTTCTATGGGGGGGGGATAAAGTGCTCGATCGCCTGTTGTTTTTTTTTTCCCTCGGCCTTCTTTATCCCTGTTCCTTTCTTTTCATCTTTCTCTTTTTATGTCGCCATGGTACCTTTCTTTGTATCTCTCTCTCTTTCCTTTCACTTGTTCCTCGCATGTTCTTCTCCATCTCTTTCTTGTCGTCACTCTGTTGCTCTCTCTCTCTCTCTCCCTCTCCCTCTCTCTCTCTCTCTCTCTCTCTCTCTCTCTCTCTCCTCTCCCTCTCTCTCTCTCTCTCTCTCTCTCTCTCTCTCTCTCTCTCTCTCTCTCTCTCTCTCTCTCTCTCTCTCTCTCTCTCTCTCCCTCCCTCTCTCCCTTTCTCTCTCTCCCACCTGCGCTCCTGCATGTGATTTCCTCTCATTTTGGTCTCTGTGCCTCTCCTTTATGTATTTCCCCACGTGCCATTTTTCCCTGTTCCCTTTCTCTTTTCCCTCCTTTCACACTCGCCTCCCTGTGGCTGCCAGTCAACTGACAGTGTAATGGATGGATTGATAGATGTGTGGGGTGGGCGGGAAGGTGGGGGGGGGGGGTTACCTTTAATAGTTCTCCATCGGCACTGAAATCTCCGCGGGACAATCTGCTCTACCGACTGTTCTACAAAACACGACACAACTCCCTACTCTGCACCAAACTACAAGAGACACGCATGGAGAAAAGAAGGAGTCTGGTGAGCGTGCCGTGCCATGATCAGTATACGTAGCAGCCCGTTAGAATGCCCCTACGTAACTATCACGGCCTCATGAAGACTGACCACGCACACTGTTTTGCTGTTTGCAAGCGTACGGCATGTGCCCAGGAGTTTGACAAAAGAATAAATCCACCCACCGGCCGTGCTTATTGGCTTATTGAACATGATGCACTGCGCGTTATTTCAGTATGGCCACCTCAAACGGTATGTGCAACAGCACAGTCCTTAGTCTGTTCATAGCAGGTGCTATATGCATTAGCCCTGTATGTGTTTTTCCACTCATTATACAACCAAAGGATTATGGAGGTGGATACAATGCTGGGTAGCGCCGGGAAAGATTCAGTCGTCATTCCAATGAATGAGACTAAAAGCAAACGCAATGGAACATACTGGAAAGACAGCTGACAGCCACACAGTGTGAGAAGCCGGAAGTGTCATAAGTGCATGTATCATAGACGATTCCATCTCTCTGAGATTTTGCGTGTTCTTACAATGAATATCAGTCACCTTTAAACAACTTTATAGAAAAGCGTCCATTTACTATACAGTATAATGCTGTTGGGATTACAGGAATCATTTGGTTAATGTTTCTCTCAAGGATTAACTCATGCTAATAATGACCCTGGGATTGGAGTGGAGGTACAGGGTCCGGCGGGTCGTCTTTTGCAATCAAAGGTGACCTGGCTGGGTGTATTTTACTAAAGGTGTTTTCAGGAGTTTCTATGACTGGGCTATCGCTTCGGCAGTCGCAAAAGTCCGTGAAAGGCGTTTTGGGAGTCGATGATCTTCACTTTGGATGAGCTTTGATAGAGCCACTTTGTCACTTTCTCTCCTGAGTCATTTGACAAACTCAACTGTTTACTTATTCATAAAGATCAATGCGCCATTAAAGGGAACAAGCTCTTGAATATGTTGATGTGTTTCTCCCCCAAGTCTACAGTACTTCCCCTCTGGGATCTGCAACCATCTTACTCCTACAGGAAATACTGTAAAGGGAATACAATGTGAGTCTTTCCGATATCCAGTCTCTCAAATATTAGGAAACACTTCCGATGGAGGAGTCCATTCGTTCTGGCATGGGGGACAATGGGCCTCTTTCCTCTGTATTTATTAGAACAAACATCCCCCTCCTCCTTGTGGCCCCTCACTCCCTCTACTTGTTTCTGTCCCTCCCTGACGTCGGCTGCAAACTCTCTAGGGGGGCCGCCGACTCGGTTTCACTTCATTTCCAGAATTAACTTTATTGATTAATTCAATTTATCATCCTCTGATTGCCCACCCCCCTTTAGCGAACACGTGTACATTAGCTAGGCAGCCCGTCTTTTCCCCGTTTTTTAATCCTTTTTTAGTTTTTTTTTTGCCCGTGCAGCCCCTGTGGATTGATTCGCCGTGCTTTGTGAGTCTTTGTGCGCTCCGCGTGTTTATCGTCTGAAGTGGGAAGTCAGGGGGAGTCAGTGTGCTGCTGCTGCTGCTGCTGCTGCTGCTGTGTTGCTCTCGCCTGTCTCCCTAGACACTGATGAGTCACGGATGAGTCCCCTGACTGAGTCCAAGGACTGGTGGGGCCTGGGGCCCCCGAATGAAATGTCATTAGTTTGTCACTCTCAGTCCCCCAGTGTGAGGAATAGAGTCTGGAGGCTGCCATGCAATGTCCCAATCACCCTCTCTCCCTCTCTCTTTCTGACTATCTTTCTCTCTCTCTATTTTTCTTTATCACACTCCGTCTTTTCTAGCAGCTCATAGGAGAAGCCGTCGGTGTCAAGACTGTGGGACTAGCAATTTAAAAGTTGAATGATGTGCATAGATTAGAGTGTGTGTGTGTGTGTGTGTGTGTGTGTGTGTGTGTGTGTGTGTGTGTGTGTGTGTGTGTGTGTGTGTGTGTGTGAACGTGTTAACGTCTGTGAGTTGATAGTTATGCTTTTATAGTTCTTTGGAACATAGAAGATAGCTCTTGGATTTCTCATTATGTGACAAGCTTTTTCATGGTTCCTGAACGCACACTCGAAGCTATCGAGCTCTGCATGCACCAGGAGGAACGTGAGGCAGGGAGAGAGTGAGAGGATGTTAGCCAAAGATAAATGTAGAGAGAAGGACTGGACGAGAGATGCTTACATCAAAAAAGGATCAGACAAATAGCCTTAAAGAACCGGCCCGCTACACACACACACACACACACACACACACACACACACACACACACAGGACAAAGGGTTCTCTTCGCCCTGTAATCTAATTTTGTGTTGTCATATTGGAGATGGCCGTGCTCTTCAAGTATACATGAATAGGTTCTCTGCTCCACGGGTCTATGGCTGTAGCATGTCCTTCAGGATATAATGAGGGTGAGGCCGACGCACTGCAAATCGCTGAAGAGCTGTAGCGTCAAAGCACAATCAAACATGTAGATATGTGAAAAGAACCGTTGGAATTTGTATACTTTTTATCTTTCATGTTTATCACAAAGTAAAAACAGTAACTTGATGTCAACCTAAGTGCCACAAAATTAGTGTAGGCGGTGTGTAAAAGTGTTGCACTTAAACGTCTTTAGAAAGGAAGTTTGCATTGGAAGTCCAGCATAACGTTTACGAAATATAGTATACTTACTATTGGAAAGATATCAGAAGGAAAGTGGCCAGATTCATTGGAAGGATCAGATGAATGGTATGGGGAAGTCATATAATTATTTTTTTTTCCGACGAGACTGCAGGTTCTAGCTCACACCGTAATGCAGCTCCCTTTTCCATTTCTACTTCCTCCTGGAACGTTCATCCATAATGCATAAAGGGACACAACCCTTCATTCGGCTGGAATTAGCATGCTGTTAAAACGCTTTCCAGCCATTTTGAGGAGATGACAACGGCCTAATGTAACTTCTCCAAAATGTTCCTCAGCTCACCGGCTTCCCCTTAGATCGTATGCTCTGACGTGGGCTCTGCCGGATGAGTTGTTTCAATCATAGCTGAAGCTATGGAAGTAAAAAGAAAGAAAAGAAGGAAAACAGTCCGTTGGAACACCATGATCACAGTAGTTGTCTTTTTTTCCAAGACAAGTGTGTCCTGAATGGCTACTTATGGTTGTTCTTCAGTCTTGTTTTGCTTTATTATATGTTTCAAACCGCTAGGGAGATAACATGAGAGTAGAGTGAGGAGAGAGAGAGAGAGAGAGAGAGAGAGAGAGAGAGAGAGAGAGAGAGAGAGAGAGAGAGAGAGAGAGAGAGAGAGAGAGAGAGAGAGAGAGAGAGAGAGAGAGAGAGAGAGAGAGAGAGAGAGAGAGAGAGAGAGAGAGAGAGAGAGAGAGAGAGAGAGAGAGAGAGAGAGAGAGAGAGAGGGAGAGAGGGAGAGAAGAGAGAGAGAAGGAGAGAAGGAGAGAGAGAGGCAAGGGGATCACGACGAAGAAAAGGGAGAGAAATGGAACAAGAGAGAATTTGATGGAGCTCATTAAAGCTAGTATTTTAACCTTGATCTAAGTCAAGGAATTCCTCTAACGATCCCTCCAGCTCGGATGAGTCAGGCCGACAGCTGCAGCGAAGGATGCCTGGATAGATGGAAGGATTAGTGGTTAATGCCTTGTGGTTGAAATAGTGAGAGAATGGATCAGGAACACTCCTGGGCATCCAAATGTAGTCTCTTGTCCAGTCCATATAATTCATGTATTACTATTTTTAAGGTGATAAGAAGGCAGAATTTCCCTGCCATAGAAGATGGTGAAATGGACTAGATTATTAAAAATATGTTCAGTCTGTGTGTATAAGAATGTAGAATTTCCCTGCCATAGAAGATGGTAAAAAGAACTTGATTATAAAAAATATGCTCTGTCTGTGTGTTTAGGTATATATTTCTGGAGGTAGAATACATTGGCATTCGGCTGGAGCCTTTAGTATTTCAGTCAGCTTCAACCCCTGAGCTCGGCAGGACAAGAAAGGCATTTCATTCCTCACCTGTGGAGAAAAGCACTTCTCCGGGTGTTGGTGTGAATAATATGCATGTGGTTTTCTTCCTCATTCACTTTGTTTTGACTAATTATTGGATAACTTTAGTCGGAACCGGTTGAGACTGGTTCTCAAAAAAAGTTTGCCTGTTGTGGTCTGTGATAGTATTCTGGACGTTGAGGTTTTCTTTTTGCACGTACTCAGTATGTTTGCTCAGGTCACTGCGTCTTGTTGACTCCTCGTTCTGTTGTGTTTATTGTTTGTTTATCTTTCAATGTGGAACAACATATTTCGATTTCAAATGGAACATGCAAATATTGGACACTTTATCATTGTTATTTATTCATTTAATTATTTCTATTGTAAATGTCACTCAGTTCATCTTAGACAGTCAAATAAAATGACAAACAGGATGCAAAGAAACACATTTGACTGGCCCACCCATTACACACTTCAAAATATAAAATACATGTTATCCTATTGGATACATCAGAAGCGTTTTCATGCCGCAGATATCTTCCATGTCGCATATTTGTTCAAACGCTACATTGTAAGGTCACAAGCAGTGGTGTGAAAGTCCCGCTGTCATGACGATGGGTTTATAATGGCGTTTTGATGCCTGGCTCTCCGTCTGCTTCTCGCCCCCCTATCCTATCTACGCCACTGTTCCATGAATCTAAATTGCTAACTGTGTACATTTCACCGCTCGAGACTCCAGGAGAGAGAGTGACTTCCTTCCTTTTCGACAAATTAATCAATTTAATCGTCACTGAGTTAATGATTGTGGCAAACATTAGGGGGAGGCAGGCGCTGCATGAGCATGCTTGACGAGCAGACATGAGAAGTGTCAGGTCTGCAGTTGACTCAGTCCAAGGGAATATTTGAGCTCTGACGCCTTTTATAATTAGCAGGAGTTGTTAGTCGCGAGCAGCCAAGGCCATTATGCATATCGAACCACTGAGTTAGACTGTATGCAGAGCGATATGGAGAGGCAAAGTCTCATTCGCGTCCATAATAACGTTAACGGATAGCACATATCTTGGCAGTAGCTGCCATAGCTGTGCAGTTAGAAATATGAAGCTAATTAAAAACGAGTGGAGTGTTCAGTGGCATCTCGTATCACTGTAAGGAATCAAGCGAGGATAACAGAGGACTGGATGAAGCATAGGATTAAAGTTTAAGAAAGAAAGAAAGAAAGAAAGAAAGAAAGAAAGAAAGAAAGCAAGCAAAGGGGGAGGGAGAGGGTGGTTAAGAAAGACATAAAAAGAAAGAAAGAAAGAAAGAATATGAAGGAAATGAAGGAAATGAATGAATGGCTGTAAAATGTGAAGAGCTGAATGAGAGGAAGTCAAATCCATATTTC
>JAPMUY010007235.1:502500-505000 GCA_026901105.3 Galaxias olidus
AGAGAAGGCGTGCATAAATGTTATGATCTGAATACGGCCCCAGCCAAACTCATATACTTATAATAATTAATTAACATAATGGGCCGTTGCCACCTCCGTGCCATGACTCTTGGTATTACCTTAATCCCTACGCCTCAGTGAACGCCGCGGAGGCTGTGCCAGGGACGGGAAGTTTCACTGGCGCGGCGGCAAATGGAAATGTCCCTCTCGTTGCTTGTTAAATGGCGGTAAAGCTTTTAATCCTGGTCAATTCAATGTAATTGCACATCAGCCTGTACGCCACCTTAATTACTCTGCCCTTCCCTTCTCGAGTGAACGCTGCGCTTTGCCAGGTTGGACGTTGGATTCTGCACTGTATCGTGTGGCCCTGCTCGGCGCGCCGCTCTCTCGTGCTACCGCGCCGTTTATAAGAAGAACGTTGTTTCAGTTCAAACGCTGTTATCAGGCATGTACAAAGGCATTTTAAGAAAGGAAAAAATATATATATATCTTCGGAGAAAAATGGCCCTAATTTTGTGCCCCTAATTTTTTGCCGTCTGCATTTTTTTTTTACACTATAGTTAGAAGTGCTGTCCTGTCCGTATTTCTAATTAGTTTCTCCACTGCTCCAGTGCCTCCAGAAGGATGTAGTGATATGAAATTGTTCCACATCTCCATTCTGAACCCAAGCCAACCCCCCCCCCCCCCCCCCACACACACACACACACACACCCCCACACACAGGAGTAGTCTGCTCTGCTTCAGTTCTGCTGGAAACACCGGACAGTCCCTGCAGGGAAACACGAAACACATCCATTTCCCTGCCATGTCAAAAATATAGAATTAAAATACAAACATAAAACGCGTTTATGACACACAAAAAAATAAGATCTTTATCTCTTTACCGGGCCCAGGGATAAAAAACAGATAGAAAATATAATTGTGTTGCTGTAATGCGTTTGTGGGTAAGGGATTTCATTATGAAACTGATGTTTTTCTCATTATCTGGCCTGTCTTTACCCTGGGCATTGTTTGTTCTCAGCATCTCCACTAGGATCGCCTGATAAACCAATTACAGGGGCAGGAAATTGAAAAAGCACCTTGGCTGGCTGGCTGGCTGGCTGGCTGACTGGCTGGCTGGCTGGCTGACTGACTGGCTGAGGCTAGAAGGGATACAGGAGATTATGGGGTTGTTTTTTTTCTTTTATTGGCGTTGGTGGTATCCCAAGGTGGATAGCTGCCTCTGGAATGGTTGATGAAGTCTTGAGAGGGGGCAGTCGATCGGATTGCTCTCATCACTTTCCTCAACTGAATTCACATTCTCTGTTGTGTGTGTGTGTGTGTGTGTGTGTGTGTGTGTGTGTGTGTGTGTGTGTGTGTGTGTGTGTGTGTGTGTGTGTATTTATGTCTGTGTGTGTGTATGTGTATTTGTGTCTTTGTGTGTGTGTGTGTGTGTGTGTGTGTGTGTGTGTGTGTGTGTGTGTGTGTGTGTGTGTGTGTGTGTGTGTGTGTGTGTGTGTGTGTGTGTGTGTGTTAGAAAGAGAGAGGATTTAGTTTTTAAATAACCCAGTCACATAATACATGCCACCCGTTTCAACTAAACTCATGCCATAGTTCCAAAGAGCCCACCACATGATGTCACTCAGTTATCAAGCTGTGCTAGCCTAGATGGCTTCTGTCGCTACACTGTCACGCTGTGGAAAAACAACAAACACACCTTAGCTTCAAGCGACGGCACGAGTAGCATCCTGAGCAGAGAGTGTTTGGGGGGGGGGGGTTCCACATCATTCTCACCTGCTGCTATCATCACGCAATTTAGCGTGATGTTAAGGTAGAAAGGAAATACATGAAGGGGTATCCCCACATTTTTTGTTGGGGTTGAACATCTGCTAAATGGCCACAGATAAAAAAACAACCACGCCGTCATTCTAGTCGTTTTGAAAAACTGCAGTATGACCACCTTCCTAGGTTCCGCTAACACGTCGCTTCAGACCTACTGTAAGATAAGTTGTTTTTGCTCCTTGTTTGCCATATTCGATATCTTCAACACTTGCACCAACGAAGAGCTTCTGCAGGGGAGCAGCCACCGCCTAGCTAATGGCTTTACCCTCCAGTGAGTGTGAATAATTCAGGGTCGCACATTTACAAACAGACGAAACTCAAGAGACGCTTGTGGAGGAGAAACAGAATATGCAGCAAAAGGGAGATAGAGATACAGGGGGCAGAGAAGAAGCAAGGCAAAGAATGGAGAGACCGAGGGAGGTAGAGAAGGGCAAGAGAATGAAGACAAAACTATGTAAAAGAAATGGATGGAGAGAGAGAGAGAAGTAAAGAAGAGGAAAAGTGAGAGAAATTAAATTCGAGGGCATTAGATAAGGATGTGCAGTGCAGTTACAGAGCTCTGCACAACATTGAAGAAAGTTACAGAAAATAACATACAAATCAGATACTCTTTGCAGTGCAGGGAGGAGAGAGATGAACTGCATGATAAATCGTTATAATAATCTGGATAAAAAAGTGA
>JAPMUY010007235.1:510000-537060 GCA_026901105.3 Galaxias olidus
GACAGACAGGCAGACAGGCAGACAGGCAGACAGGCAGGCATTGCTCCTCTGTTGTCCAGTACGGCATTGTTTTCCGATGGCTTGTTTTAGAATCAACCACCCGGCTCCAGTTGATCATCTAGATTATTTAGCAGGGTTCTTACCTTTATGGAATAAACTATGTGCACGGCCGGCCTATCCAGATGGCCTGTGACGGTCCTGGAGGTGTTAAGGCTTTGTGTACTACTGTCGTGTGTTGCGTGTTCTGTCACTTCCTTCCATTGGCAACATTAGCGATGCCATATGTAGTACCTGGTGTCACGCAGTGTGTGTGTGATGTCACAGGCTTCCTGGCTGGCTGGAGGGCGGGCGGGCGGGCTGGCTGTAATGCTGCAGTATCTTTTGCCGTGTATGCTCTCCCTGTCGGGACTCTGTCGCTGCCACAGGAATACTAACGCTGGTCGTCCACCGGCCGAGTGACTCACGACAGTGTCTTCCTGCTCAGAACAACGCTCTCTGTGGGTCACTGTGCCGTCGTGTGTGTGTGTGTGTGTGTCTGTGTGTGTCTGTGTGTGTCTGTGTGTGTGTGTGTGTGTGTGTGTGTGTGTGTGTGTGTGTGTGTGTGTGTGTGTGTGTGTGTGTGTGTGTGTGTGTGTGTGTGTGCTGGGCAGCCGGCTAGCTGACGGCCGGCGGTGCTCCTGTGTCAGTGTGCTGGTTAGAGGTCAGACCCTGAGGGCGGAGGTGGGCAGTCTTCACTTGGACGGGGGAACCAGAGGGTCATTTGTCAGGCAGGCCGCTGGCTGGGAGGACCACAGGGAGGCTCCCCCCAGGTCTCTGTGCCCACCTCGTAAAGAGAGAGGAGCCGTGAGCGTGAGGAACCATTGGGACCTCTAGGACGGGCAGTGCACAGGGATCACCGCGACGCGAAGACGAGGCCCACTGCAGTCGTTCCTATCTGCATGGTGCCGGCGCAGATATGAAAGGGTATGGGAGTCGGGCTGCGTTCAGCCGTGTCACTGCAATGGGATCCAGGCGGCCTGGCGTTGCGGATGCGTGCTTCGTCTTCCTCCCCTCCTCACTGCGGTCCGCTAAACGGAGCTCGTGACCAACACGGGAGTCACCGACGTCGACACGCGCTGAAGTGCTCTCGAAGGGTCCACAGTGACCTGAGGCCTCGCCCCGCGCGGGGAGGCAGAGGGGGAGAGATAGGGAGCGTGTGTGTGTTTGTGTGTGTGAATCTGACCGCGTTCTCTTGTGCATAATTTAAACGGAGGCATCGGCACCCGTTCAAATGAGTCGGTTCTCCTTCACTCAGTCCCCACTCTTGCTCTCTTTCACTTCCCTCCCTCCCTCTGTTTCTGTTCATCTCTCTCACTCTCTCTTTTTGTTACTCTTCCTCTCTCTCTCTCTCTCTCTCTCTCTCCCCCTCTCTATCTATCACTCTCTCTCTCTTTCCCCCACGCATACACAATAGTTCAACCATCTGTGTTAATGCCGTGGCTATTTAGGTCAATGAACACAGGTGCCTTTTGAATTCGACCTCTTAAACTGTGAATTACATGCCACGCCTACACACACACACACACGCACACACACACACACACACACCCTCACACAGCTGGCGTGGCTAGCCTAGCGTAGCTCCCACAAAGCAGCCCAGAATGAACGAGGCATTGACATTTGGTCCCCCTCTCATTAGTCGACCATCAGATTACGGAACAAAACTCTTTCGAACAGAACACACACACAATCCCTGTTGATTCTGCTCACTTGCCGGGTTGCCGGGTTCATTCCGTTAGACCTTTGTCACGCTCTCCCAGCATGTCTGACTCTATGGTCCGCGGTACAATCACGAGAGAGTGGAGCAGCCCGTTGTGAACGCGTCGGACTCTTCCAAATCTGGAGGTAAGCCTAACCTACATACGTCACAAACCATTATTTTAATGGCGGGGCCAACGCAGCCGTTCAAATGACATTAAGTAGGGCAGGGTCTGACCAATGTAACGCCGGGGCATATCATCATGGCTGGAATACCTTTGCTTTATGGCATCGTGTAGATTAATCTGGATGACCTCTACTGCCGCGCCGTACGTGATTATATATCTGACAATAGACAGGCACGTATTCAGGAACGAGAACGCTGTGTGTTTGTGTGGGTGAGTGTGTGTGTGTGTGTGTAGGATCCAACCTACACCAGTGGCACTTGTACGGTTGACAATTAAAGCACAACTCTCTCTCTCTCTCACACACACACACACACACACACACATCTCCTCTTCCTCGCATACGCATGCCCACACAAGGACGCACTGCACACACGGGTACACTTCACTAACCACTCACACACACACACAAAGGCACTCACGGTGCAGTGGAGTTTTTGGCGCGGCCGTCCCCCTTCATCTCCCGGCCCACAACCGCTCGTCTTCTCTCATCCCAGCCGAGAAGCTGTTCTCCCGTTTGACGCGCGTGCCTTCAGAACTCGTTCTGCACACCTAAGAAGCCGGCAACGCACTCTGCCTGCGCGGAAAACTTTTGAAACACTCTGCGTTGTCTCTCCTCCTTGAATCTCTCTCTATCTCTCACTTTTTCTCCTCCTTAAATCTCTCTCTCTCTCTCTCTCCTTAAATCTCTCTCTCTCTCTCTGTCTCTCTCTCCTGTACGTTCCCTCGCTCGACGAGCGCTGCCAGAGTGCGTAGTTGTGAGGGGCTGTTTAGGGCTCTAAGAGGGTGGCTCTGCCTTCATGTAGACGGGGGTGCTCTCACGGGCTACGTGAAGCACGAGGTGCAGCACAGTCACACCGCCTGCTTTGGTTGTGTTTGCTGTGTCTTCACCTGCTATGCTGTCGTCAGTCCAACTCGGCGGTCCTCTCTGTGTCGTGGCTGTACGTATTGCCTCTCACAGGATAGGCCGTCACGCTGAACGGCCATCTCATAGCACCTAGTGAAGGAAGCTGTGAAATAAAACGGGGCGAAGCTTTAAAAAAACAAACGTCTTGCTGTGATGTGCGCTGCCCACTGAACGTCTTAAAAAAGAAAACGAAGTTGCTGACTCTTCGGAGTAAATAATTGATGAGTCACATCAGTGGCTTAATTTGTCTGAAGCGTGTGTTTTTCCCCCCCCCCCCCCCGTAGATTAGCAAAAAACGGAGCAGTCTCCCAGACAGTGTGCATTTTGTGTCCATGGCTAATTCAGGCGATAGCGATGACTCACGGCAAACAGCTCGAGCTGTCTAATTGCTGCCCTCGCTCTCTCGCTCTCGCTCTCTCTCTCACTCTCTCTCTACCTCTCTCTCTCTTTTCCTCTCTATCGCTCTCTCTCTCTGTCTCCCACTCTCTCTCTCTCTCCCTCTCTCTCTCTGTCTCTCTCTCTCTCTCTCTCTCTCTCTCTCTCTCTCTCTCTCTCTCTCTCTCTCTCTCTCTCTCTCTCTCTCTCTCTCTCTCTCGCTCTCTCTCTCGCTGTCTCTCTCTCTCTGCGAGACGCTGGCGGAGCAAACGGGGGACTCTCGTCGCCGCTCCCACCACCTCCCCCCGTGCCTGACGAGGGGCCCCAACGTGCCTAACGAGCGCCGTCCCCCTACTTGGAAAGCCTTAATTAACGCTCGGCGTCGTCCCACGCCCACGCCGCCCTCTCCCCATGGAGGGACGGCTCAAACACACAAAGTCTTCCAAAAACAAAGTGCTCCAATCGGCAGCCGCTAGGCACTTAGACGACGTGAGGTACGAGCAGACGAGCTCGCCGGCTAACGGCGGCGGCGGCAGGGGGGAGACGGAGGGGGAGGGGGAGGGGGAGGGGGAGAGGGGCGGGGTGACACGGGTAGCGTTTGGTTTGCCGCGCGCCAGCCGGAAACAGCAGCTGTCCCCGCCGGTCATCCGTGAGATTGGCGGGAACGCACCGGGCCAGACGCTGGTCCCAGAACAGCACTCTCTCTCTCTCTCTCTCTCTCTCTCTCTCTCTCTCTCTCTCTCTCTCTCTCTCTCTCTCTCTCTCTCTCTCTCTGCTAGACACCGCCGTAGAGCCCCCCCCCAAAAAAAATAAAACCCTGGCATGCGCGTTGTTATGGTTAGCAAAGCAAAAATGAAAAGGAAGACAGAGGGAGATGTGAGGCTGGCTGCTATGTGAGGCTGGCCGGTCGGCCTCTAAGCCTGCGTCTCCTGTGTTTGACCCAGGGCTTAGCCTGTGGCTCGGCGGGTGTGGAGGGCGCGCGCCCCGACAGGCCGGGGAGTAATCCAGGGGAGCTGCTGTGTCAGGCGGCCCCGCTGCTAAGATCACCAGCAGCCCCGCGCCCTCTGATCAAAGCCAGCAGCCAGCCAGCCAGCCAGCCAGCCAGCCAGCCAGCCAGCGGGCCGTGGTTAGAAACAGCCTGCCTTTCAAGATGAAAGGGGGGGGGGGGGGGTAGCTGTGGATTAAAAGATGTCTCTCGCTCCCCTTTCTCTCGCTCTCTCGCTCTCTCTCTCTCCCTCGCGCGTGCTCCTTCATACACACACACTGACACAGAAACACAAGCGCTTAGATGTAAACAGAAATACCAGCACAAGCGCGCAGATGCACGCATGCTCACACACACACACACACACACACACACACACACACACACACACACATGCTCACACATAGACAAATACAGACAAACCCAAACAAGCATACAGAGTGCATTGAGAAATGGATGCACGCACTCAGAAGGTTGAAATACCCTGCTCTCTCTCGCGCGCGCACACACACACACACACACACACACACACTTACACACACACACACACACTGATGAAAAAGTAAGATTTCTTGTCGTGATTAGATAACGCCAAATTATGAGGAGTCTGGCGGCGAGGCGTCTGTCACCCGTAATCTGTGAGTGTCATCTTATCCCATCTCATCACAGGGACTCATAACTTCCTGTAGCTTCAGCCTCTGGTCGGATAGCTGGCGGACGCCTCGCCTCATTGTGCTGTGTCATGTTCCGATAGCAGAGCTCTGAGACGGTCTCCGCCCCGCGAGGAGGGAGGGAGGGAGGGAGGGGGGAGGCAACGGCGAATGGTTCCTTACGAGACAGGACGGTCTGGGAGACGGCGGCGCGACAGCCCACCGCGTGGCAACCGGGGGCCAGGCCGACGAGACGCGGCGGGGGCAGGTGCGACTCCGCGCGCGGGGGCAACCCGCCCGGGTTTGGGGCGCCTTCCCCTGAAGCAGTGGAGCGGAGCGTCGCTCGAGGGAGCCCGACAGCTCTGTGAGACTGGGGCGGAGCGGATCGGGGGCGCCAAAGGCTCTCCGGGTGTGACAGGACCGCCGTGGGGAAAAAGAAAAAAAAACGCGGAGAAGCTTCAGCGAGCGAGCGGCAGATGGAGACCGCGGCGTGGCGGCTGTACCCCGACACCCCTGAACGCGTTACGTTTCTCCTCGTTTTTATTGGGGGGGGGGGGGGGGGGGGGGGACTTTATTCGTGGTCACGCTTCGAGACAAATTGCCTCTCGGAGGACGGCTGTGTTTCCTCCTGAACTACGGTTCGTGCGGATCCCGCGTCGAGCAGCTCAGCGATAGACAGGTGCCGGGAGACCGACGTGGAGCGGCTGGAAGGCTTACCTCCGTAATCCCAACCGGCTCCAGGGACCCTATTAGGGGGAGGGTCCTGTCAGTCTGACTGTTGGGTCGGGGCGATGCAGGCTGCTGTGGGGTTAACTAGGGCCTGCGTCTGAGTGTGGAAGGTGGACAGACACGCACGTACACACACACACACGCACACACACACACACACACACACCCACGCACACACACACGCACGCACGGGCACGCACACGCACGCAAGGGCACGGACAAGCACACACGCACGCACGCAGACACACACACAAACACACACACACACACACTCACAGGCACGGACAAGCACACACACACACGCACACACACGCACGAGCACTGACACACACACACACGCACGGGCACGGACAAGCACCGACACACACGCACGGGCACGGACAAGTACACACACACATACACACACACAACCACACACACACGCATACTTACATGGTTACAAGAACTCAAGGCATGCAGGATTAATGCCATACCCCACTTTAGTTAGCCAATAAGGCCTACTCTCAGAGTTAGGGAACATTCGGACCGACAGCGGAAATCAGCCTGTTTGTGTGCTGTCTGACTCAGAGTGGAATTATGCCTGACCTTAACAGTGGGCAAGATCTCCAGCTCCCTTGGTCAGCAAGTTGGATATAATGAGAGGATTATGTGGGGGAGCGGAGCCTCATTTCGGCAGCCTGCCACTTTGTTTTTGTGCAAGGTGAAACGGTTTCTTGCGTGTCGAGTGAAACCACTTTTTGAATGTTAGAGTGAAGTGTGAATGTTTGAATGCATATAACTGACTTAACGTACTTGCACCCTCTCACCTGGGGTAACGGTATCCAGTCCAACGTCGTGTTTTTGTATATGTGTGTGGCTTCTCCAGCTGTACATCCAGACCACCACACTGGCCATCTCCATGAACCTGAGTGATATGTATAAATATATATACATTAGTATATGCCCCCTCTCATAGTAGGTTACAGTATCCAGTCTAACGTGTGTGTGTGGGTGTGTGTGTGTGTGTGTGTGGCTCCTCCAGCTGTACATCCAGACCACCACACTGACCATCTCCATGAACCTGAGTGATATGTATAAATATATATACATTAGTATATGCCCCCTCTCATAGTAGGTTACAGTATCCAGTCTAACGTGTGTGTGTGTGGGTGTGTGTGTGTGGGTGGGTGTGTGTGTGTGTGTGTGTGGCTCCTCCAGCTGTACATCCAGACCACCACACTGACCATCTCCATGAACCTGAGTGATATGTATAAATATATATACATTAGTATATGCCCCCTCTCATAGTAGGTTACAGTATCCAGTCTAACGTGTGTGTGTGTGTGTGTGTGGCTCCTCCAGCTGTACATCCAGACCACCACACTGACCATCTCCATGAACCTGAGTGATATGTATAAATATATATACATTAGTATATGCCCCCTCTCATAGTAGGTTACAGTATCCAGTCTAACGTGTGTGTGTGTGGGTGTGTGTGTGTGTGTGTGGCTCCTCCAGCTGTACATCCAGACCACCACACTGGCCATCTCCATGAACCTGAGTGATATGTATAAATATATATACATTAGTATATGCCCCCTCTCATAGTAGGTTACAGTATCCAGTCTAACGTGTGTGTGTGTGTGTGTGTGTGTGTGGGGGGGTGTGTGTGTGTGTGTGTGGCTCCTCCAGCTGTACATCCAGACCACCACACTGACCATCTCCATGAACCTGAGTGCCTCGGTGGCCCTGGGGATGCTCTACATGCCCAAGGTCTACGTCATCCTCTTCCACCCGGAGCTCAACGTGCAGAAGAGGAAGAGGTCCTTCAAGGCCGTGGTCACCGCCGCCACCATGTCCTCCCGGCTCTCCCACAAGGCCAGCGAGCGGCCCAACGGCGAGGTCAAGACGGAGCTCTGCGAGAACGTCGACCCCAACAGTAAGTGGGACGGGGGGGGGGGGGGAGGGTGGGAGTCGCTGTGAAGTTCAGTCGACACAGTCTGTTTTTCTTTCATTTCTGCGTTTTTAAGACACTGAAAGGGGCGTTTTTTGTTATTTTCGTTTGGATGGAACTTGGAAAATGAGGACAGGAAGTTAGAGGAGAGAGAATTTGGGATTTGTCAGTGGAATGCCCGGGTGCACTGCGATGCCCTAAATTCAGAGGGGGTAAATATACTGCATACATATTTCAGCACTTTTCTTAACAAAGTTATAACGTGCTATAAAGTCTGAAATGAACACAAACAATGCATGCGATAATTGCGATATCACAGAATATAAATAAAGTATAGTTATCTCTGAAGAATAAAATAATACAAATGAAATTAAAGCATTAAATTAAATAGATTAGATATTTAAATCAAACAATGTGATTTTTTAAAGAAATGTTTGTGAATTGTTGAAGTTATAAGGCTCTTAACTGAATGTGTTTAGTTTAGGCAATTTCCTGTCCTCCCTAATGGGAAAGTAGGTTGCAGGTCATTGATTAAAATAATAACATGAATTAAAAAGCAAAATCAATAAACCAAAAGTATTTTTTTTTTTTTTTATCTACATTGACAAATGTCCTACAGTTCGTAGCACTTTGTCTGTTGACTACATTTAGCAGAACGATCAGTTTGAAAGTGTCTAAAGGTTAACTCAAGAATTAATTAACTGAATGGAATGAAAATCAATTTGAACCTCAATAACTTATCTGCAGTTTGAATGGAAACTACTTGGATACATGGAGTCAGTTTAGAAGCATGTGGTTTAGATTTCAAAGATTGTATACAGTCGTGTACTTCAGGGAAGGACAAATTGAGACCCAGACACAAACCCACTGTTTGCAATTGCTAATGAAATGTAAGGTCAGATCATTGTACCACTTAGAGACCTAAAATACGGAACTTTTCTTAGCAAGTCATGACTGTCAGTCCATTACAATCTCAAAGTCTGGCCCATGTAATCCATGTGAAGACTGCTGTTCCTTCAAACATAATATGCAGGTATATTGATATGTGAATGCCCACCTCCGAGGGGTTTGCTTGGTTTCCAAACTCCCATCATCCCTTTCCTGCCTGCATGGGGCCACAGGCATGCCTATGACATCTTATGACAACCCTCGAATCTAACGCTACCTATTGAGCTGCTGTATCCCCAGCCGACTGAGCTAAACCCTGCTTTGCTAGTCCCGGGAAAGTGTTTGAATGGCTCCTTAAAGGGTTTGGCACAGCACTCTGAGGGAGAGGGGTGTGCCGTGCGGCCCGTTTCACTGCTGTTCTCGCTCCATGTGTTCTGATCCAGGCGTTGAGCCCGAGTCGTGTACGAGGCGGATCAGGACCGGAGCTCACCGTACGAACAGACTGCAGAAAAAAAGGCATTGATTTCTGCTCTGCTCTGCCGCTCTCGCTCTTTCTCTCTCTCTCTCTCTCTCTCTCTCTCTCTCTCTCTCTCTCTCTCTCTCTCTCTCTCTCTCTCTGTCTGTCTGTCTGTCTGTCTGTCTCTCTCTCTTTCTTTCTCACCCTCTCTCTCTCTCTCACTCGCTCTCTCTCTCTCTCTCTCTCTGTCTCTCTCTCTCTCTCTCTCTCTCTCTCTCTCTCTCTCTCTCTCTCTCTCTCTCTCTCTCTCTCTCTCTCTCTCACTTGTAGCTGTTGTTATTGCCTTGGCCTTGGCCTTTTCCTTTCTGCTGCAGCATGCACAGTATGGCAGCTTCACTTCCTCGCCAGCGGACAAGACACTAAACGCATTCAGACCGTCCAAGAAATGCGACATTTATTTTTCCGAAAAAAAAAAAAAAAAAGAAGTCAAATTGACCATCGTGAATTTCCGCTATTGCGGCAGGGAGAAAGTCACGTGGAAAGGAACGGTTTTGGAAATATGGGATGTCTGACTTGGAAGGCTGGTTCTCTCCTCTATCACCCCAAAACTTATTTTTTCACAACGCAGAACCTCTCCGCAAGAACGCGACAACACGCCACCGAGGCCTCTGCTTGTTCCTCGTGTCAGAGCCCTGCGTTCACACGGCGTCACAAACGCCCGTGTAAACACATCGCCGGGGCGCACGGGAAGAATCCACGTTAGGCCTCCGAGAGATCCCAGCCGAGCACTCCAAGCCGAGGCATGCCGCATTTCCGCAAACAGGAACAACAGCGGTTCACCACAGGCACGCAGAGGCATGATGCACGCCTGTTGTCTTGGGGCCCCTCCTGTTTGATCGAACCCGTCACGTGGTCTGCTCCGGCGGCCGGGAATTCCCACACGGTGGCTCGGTCGTGATTCCAATGAAATGGCCGTCCAGGGCCGTGTTAACGTCCCCTCACAGACCTCCCTCTTGTCGTCCTTAGATCACTCATGTTCTTTTTTTGTCCCCTTCTCCAACAGGCTAATTCTCATAATTTTATCAGAGGTAAGATCACATTAATCTTCAACTGCTTTCTCTTTTTTTTTATCCTGACCTTGTTTCACATGTGGGAGGCTGGCGGAGAGAGGGGGGCTTAGAGTGTGTGTGTGTGTGTGTGTGTGTGTGTGTGTGTGTGTGTGTGTGTGTGTGTGTGTGTGTGTGTGTGTGTGTGTGTGTGTGTGTGTGTGTGTGTGTGTGTGTGTGTGTGTGTGAGGGAGAGAGAAATTGAGTGTGAGAGGGAGAGTGGACGTGAAAGGAATAAAAAGTCTTTCTACAGCTTCTCATTATCAACCTTCTGAATTCACTCATAACTTTTACATGAGGAGGGAAAGGGGAGGCTAATATGACAATCTTTTTGAGTGGCAGAATCCTGGCCCTCGGAGGGACGATTTATGCGTGCTATTTTGGGTCTTGTCTTAGCTGGAGCACGGTGGGACCCCGACTCTTAAACCTTGCTATAGGATGGCTGATTTAGAGTGGCGTTATGGGGTTGATCTTTGGGAATGTCGTGGGCTCAACACCAGGGATATCTTTGCTCACGTCCGGTGTCATACAACCTAAGTCAACATCATTTGCTGTGCGTTGTCTACCTACATGTGCGTGTGGGTGTGCCTGCGGGTTTTTGCACGCGCATGCCCTTCCCTGTGTGTTTGTAATCATTTTAGAGCACTGCTCTTCTTAACATCTGAACTTGAAGCGCTGTTGAGTTGACCAGGTGAGCTTCAACTCGCGTTGAAAGATAAATAATAAAGAAGGATGCAATTCGTAGTTTTGCAATTTATATTGAAATGGTATGTAACCTTTTTAGTCTACCTAGGTAGCCATCAATCATGGTTATGATTGCAGGGCAGAGTTGGGGTCTGTAGTTTTCTGTCACCGCAGGGGTCCCTCAGGTTCCACCCAGATTAGCCATCCCTCACTACACGAAGCTCAGCCGCAGGTACGGCCGACCACTCACTGTCCCACTGCCTGTCCCGAAACGGGTTGCTGGACAAGCACAAGTTGAACCAAGACGAATCACCATTCAATTTCAGAATCGGCTTCTTTTTCCATTTGTGTTTTATCTTCACATAGACGGTTGATGTAAATGCAGGTGAAACTTTTTTTTTCGCAAATGCAGACACGCAGTTTTAGAGGCAATCTCAGCAGTCCAAGCCCACAATCCAATGGTGCGGGGTATGTGACCGCAACCCAGCAGCAGATGACAGGGTTTTTTTTTACATTATGTTTCCTAGGAGACCAATAAGGCTGTCTGTAGGTGTGGCCTGTAACAGCTACCAGAACCTAAATGACATTCCATCCTTCTTTATTTCTTTCTCTCCCTCCCTCCCTCTCCCCGTCTCTCTTTTTCTATTGGTTTTAATTCATTTACAAGTGTTTCTTTTGTTTTTCTTTGTTGGTTTTGCTTTTTGATTCTGAGTAGATTAAGGACCAGAAATCAGTCCTTCTCTCTCTCCCTTGCCCTCTCTCTCTCTCTCCCTCTCTCTCTCTCTCTCTCTCTCTCTCTTCTCTCCTCTCTCTCTCTTCTCTCTCACTCTCTCTTCTCTCTCCTCTCTCTCTCTCTCTCGCTCCTCTCTCTCTTCTCTCTTCTCTCTCTCTCTCTCTCTCGCTCCTCTCTCGCTCCTCTCTCTCTCTCGCTCCTCTCTCTCTCTCTCTCTCTCTCTCTCTCTCCCTCTCTCTCTCCCTTGCCCTCTCCCTCTCTCTCTCTCTCTCTCTCCATGTGTCACATTTCATCTCATTCTTTTCTTTCACTGCCATTGGCTCAGTCTCTCTGGATGGCCTATCGTTTCTCCCTCTTTTACTTCCCCCAGGTTCACTTTCTCTCTTTGGTCAGTCTGTCTTCATCTAAATCGCTCTCTAAATCTTTCTCTCCTGGCTTTGTCTCACCCGCTCCTCGTTTTCCCAACCCCTCCCTAATAGTCCCCATTGTCCTCCGACGGACTCTATCTCACTTACAAAGCTGTCTCCCCGTCTCCCTCTGGGAGTCTGAGTCCGCTCCTCAAAGACCTCTGTCTCCTCCGGCTCCCTGCAGACCCCAGGCCAGTGTGGAGAAGGGCCATTTGCTCCTACAGCCCTCCTCCTCTCTTTAATGGCCCATTCGCTCCACAGAGAAAGAGAGCAAAGCCACGTGTATCTCTTCAGAGCAAGCAGCTTCTCAAATGGAATCCTCAGCTGCCTTCCAATAGCTCTTTACATCAACCCCTCCTGCTTTTCTTGTTGTGATGTTTCTTCTCATTCTAGATCTTGAGCTTTGCTCTGAAATAACAGGACGTGTTTTTTTTTTTTGCTCTCCTTCATGTTTCCACTTATAAGACTCTAGTGGAAGCCCGGACAAACCGTTTTTTGGAAGGCAGTAGAGAATGCCCATGACAAGTGTATTCATCTATCTTAGCTCTTGTCCAACGACCATTCCCACTAAAAGGCTCTCCGACACCAATAATCCGTCTGTGATATGATAACTAATGATTTGAACTCCATGAGGTTAGCCAAACACCGTGGAGCTCATTTGTCTTCGACACGCACGTCTCTCGAGGTGCTGCCGCAGAATTTCAATGGAAAGCAAAGGTGTGATGGATGATGTTTGCCCAGATACTTCCACATGGGCGTTAATGATAGCATACATTTGAAAACGCAGGGGCGACATTCTCTTTAATTGAATAAGCAAATATAATTACGGTTGTTAGGATGGGTGACCTTTCAGTCATGTGCTGGTTGTTGAGCCGAAAGCCTTTACTATTCCGTTACTATGGTTACGTAGGAGCAAAGGTAATACTACATGGCAGCGTGGTCATTTCAACATAAAGCCTGCGGTGGTTTAGCATGGACGTCTCTTTGGGATCTCCTCCATTCATTGCCAGTGAGGTCAAAAGCAGTACCTTTGATTCACGTTGGGCATTAGCCCCTTGCTAATGACATAATATTATCATCATCATAGGTTAAGCAAAGAAAGACCTAGCAATATGCTGCTTGTATTAGCCGGACTGTCGCCATGGTAATGAGAGGCCCTGTCAACTTGATAATTGACTGGATCCATTTAAGGGGCAGGAGAAGCCATTGTGGAGTTCAATGACACTGCCAGACGTTAATATGTGTAACGGTCAATTTCCCTATTCAAAACGTGTCATTTCCTTATTCAAAACGTGTTATTTCCTTTTATCTTCCCCTCGTGAGTGATGACTTAGCAGGGTGTCCAACCGTGTTTCTGGTTGGGTGAATAGGGGCCAACTGTAAGCCAATAGGGCAGGTCGTAGGTACTAGGGCATGCAGTGGGCGTGTCTTTGAAGAATGTTAGTTTGTGTGGTTTGTGTCTAAAACACACCGCCAACATTGACATGACTGTAACATCAAACATCAGCTAACATCATTTGAACTTAAAACCTTAACCTTGTAAACTTCCTTAAACTTCTGTACTGAAGCACCTTTGGATGTCTCTAATATTGTTTCCTCCTCGTGGCGGTGATCTCGCCTGGTCCTACTCTTTCTGTGTTGAGTCTCTGATGACCTAGCCACACAGGGCTTAGAAGCATTTCGAGATGCCGATTTGGACCAATTTCACTGATCCGTTAAAGACGTTTGACTGCTGGTTGTTGTGTAACTGTTGCAATACCCTTATTTACTAAGGATCCCTGGTATTTATACTGTATGTCATAACGCCAATTAAATTGCTAAAAGGTAAATTAATTTAAGAGGCAATAATCTTATATTCAATCTCAGGGGTGGTATAAGTTCATTGCTGGGACCTTGCGCAAAAATATTGTTGCTGGCAATATCAACAGTGCCAACTCTCGCTGTAAAAATATCTATCTAACTATAGAGGCAACGATATCACAAAATCAATTGATAATGTTGTTACTTTGTGCGAGCCCAAACCCCAGTGTTATTTAATACCTGCTGTCAAGAGCAAGCTGCCTATGGATCGATTGTGATAGGACAGCACTGGGGATAGTCCTGGTGAAACAAAATGTGTATAGTGCTATCCTCATGTACATTGTTATGACAGACGCGTGGCCTGACTGACTGCATGAACAGTATGACTGTGGTATATATATATATATATATATATATATGTATATCTGTATATATATATATATATGTATATATATATATATATATATATATATATATATATATATATATATATATATAGACAGAGTATATATGTTTTTGCTTCACTCCACTCATATACAGTATATATATACATATTTATTTTTATTTTTTTTTTTTAAATATAGCGGAAGGGTATCCTGACTGAGTATGGCGGGCCTACAGTGTAATAGAGCACACACAGGCAGGCACCACGGCTAGTGCTTACCTGAACCTAGATAATTCATGTTCCTAAAGTGTACCTCCAGTCAAAGGGAACTAATCTAATACCAGTGTGTTGCAGTTAGTTCAGCGAGGTTCTGTGGTGTAAAAAAAAAAACTCCCAATTCTGCCCAAACCTTACAGGTGACAAGGTCCCTTGACATGTAGTGTGGATACATTGCAGTTTAAATATGTTAGAGGTCGTACTTTAGCCTGCTGACCAGATTCAGGAAGCTTAAAATTTCAAATAGCTTGGACCACCGTAAACAAAAGTTTGAAAGTACCTCAATATCCACTATACGGCAAGCTCACCCTCTCCACTGTTTCTCTCTTTTCTCTCAGGTCCAGCAGCAAAGAAGAAATATGTCAGCTACAACAACCTTGTGAACTAAGCCATCCCTCCACGAGAGAGAGAGAGAGAGAGAGAGAGAGAGAGAGAGAGAGAGAGAGAGAGAGAGAGAGAGAGAGAGAGAGAGAGAGAGAGAGAGAGAGAGAGAGAGAGAGAGAGAGAGAGAGAGAGAAGCTCAGTCTCCTTTCCCCCCACTCTGCCTAAATGTTTTCAAAGAGGTAGAACCGAGAGACTGTTTTTGGTCTGTGTGTTCCACAGCCCCCTTAACGTCAGGACACCTGCTGATTGGCTGGCTAGCTGCACTAACAGACCCCAGTCCATCCTCCAGTGATGGAGACTCCAACATGAACACACACCATTCACTTCTCTCCAGGTCAGGGAAAAAAAGGTCAATGACAGAAGAAAAAAATGAAACTATGAAAGAACTTGAATGGACTGAATGAAAACGCTGATAAAAAAGAACGAGGCATAGTTCTACAGGATGAAACAAAACAAAACAAAAAAGAAGTTAAGGTTTTCTCTTTTTTTACAGAGTGATGATTGGGGGTAAAACAAATTTAAATAAAAAAATTTTTTTGAAGTGGTTGGCTTCAGTTGACGAGCCTCTAGGCTCTCCGAACATTAGGAGATGCTTCTGGGGGTCAGGAGTTGCTTCGAGGCCAGAGGATTGATGCTCTTTTTGGGGTCCGAGAGCAGACTGTCCCTGCCCTCATGCTGAGGTTCACTGACTGGGTGCATGGACCCTGTCCAGCCACCATCACCGCCCTCCCACTGGGTGCTGCCACATGTCTCAATGTACTTCCAAAACTGCAAGATTTCCCAACCTCACTGTCGGCAAAAAAGAAAAAGAAAAAAAAAAGTGTCTGGTTCTTTCTTGGTATATTTGTTTACCTTTTTTGGTTGTTGCTTTTCAGTTAGAAGATGATTATTGCGATAATGACTTTGACGAGTGTTTTCTTCTGCTTCGTTCCTTCCATCTTCCGTGCACATTGTTATTAAAGCCATATTCTTCTCTTTGAGATAGAGAGATGTTTTCTTTCAGCTTTTTTTGTTTTTTTTAGGAATTGGTAGCTACTTGAAGCAGGTGTGTTTTCTCATGTCAAAATGTGTGTTTTTACCTGTATACATGTTATTTCAGTATTCTGTAGGTGTGTGTTTACCATCCCCCGTGGTTAAGTGGCTAAGAGAGCCTGTCAGTACATGCTTTGCTGGGTACATTTTGAATCCCTGGTAGCTTAATGGTGTTCTGATGTGGCAAGACGTCCCCTTGAGGTCGTCAGTGCATGCCTGATATGTTTGATGTTGATAATTGAATCAAAAAATGATGTCTTCATAACACGGTTGACCCACATGTCTGCTAGGAATGGCGTTACACTGTACAATCCTTTTCTTTTCTGTTCGATACCTCGTTTCTGTATGGATCACAACGACGTTTTCTCACTTGACAGAATATGGCTTTAATTTGTCTTGAAGTTTGGTTATCGCCCTGCAACTATGACCAATTGTGTGGAGAAAACAAAAGATGAATATATATTTCAAAACAAAAAGCTTAAAAAAATTATAACAAAGCATGTATGTTTTTTACAGTTTGTACTGAGTACTTTCTTCATGTTGCCCTTGCTGCTTATGTGCCAATGTTGTTGGAGAGATTTTACGTTTTGGCCACTCATGCAACTCTACTGTGGTGTTGTCCGAGAATGTATCAACATGAAATAAAAATATTTGGTTATTTTTCTTAATATTCCCTGAAAAATGGATAATGGTAGCTACTTGTGTCTCAATCTATCACTCGCAAAATGAAACACTTTAATTGTCTCTGAGAAATATTGCCATTTCTTTACTCCAATGTGTTCTGAAACCAGTCCTTTTCTTGTTTCTGCCCTTTAAGGAGGTCTCCTGTTTTAACAGCAGCCTGACCTCAAAACAGAATGCAAAGCGGGGAGCAACCAACCTAATTCCCCCTGGGATCATGACGGGGCATAGGCCATGTAGTACACCCAATTCAAAATGGAGCCTTGGGTGGCGGCGGTGGTGACTAGCAACTTTTAGTCTCTACTATGTGCGTTGCAAACACAGTGCGCAGGCCTGTGTACATGCCTGTGTGTTCAAGCTTTCCATCGGGCTTATGTGGATGACCATGCACGCACAGCAGCTGCAAGGGGAATGGGACAGCCTGGTTTACATAGAGCCACCACGGCTCATGTACAGGCTGGCCTCCTGTGTTTGTCGTGTGCTTCATGATCTCCACAGGCTCCATTTGTTTGCCGACAAATTATCTCCCAAATCATTACACATGCAACCATGCCGATCGTTCAGAAGAGGACATCAACGTGTCCAAAAGGTGACCCCAAAGCTCTACCCCCTGTTTACACTGTATTTTAGCCTTGATCCTGTCCCTGTACCCCTGCCAGAACCCATACATCCACCTCAGAGCAGCACTTAGAAAAAATCGTTAGCTCCTGCATTGAGATAAGTGTGTCCTCACTCCGACAGCAGAATGAACGGTCGGCAGGTGGGATGTTTCTAGAAGAGCTGTGTGTGTGTGTGTGTGCGTGTGTGCGTGTGTGCGCGTGCGTGCGTGCGTGTGTGCTGTCCTTTACCGTGGGACGCCGCCAGGCTGGTCTCAACAAGAACAGCAGCAGCAACTCACCAAATACTCCCAACAACCTGCAGCTCAGAGCAAAACAGACCCGTGAAAAAAAGAAAAGGCTTTTTTTACGGCTTTAATCAGCTCATCTCATAGTCACTGTACACAAAGTTGGTGATAATGCTTATCGGCGAGGGGCAGTGTGTTTAACCACGGGCAGAGCCCACCCCAGTGTGGGCAAAGCCACCGGAATGGAGGGTGTGTCGACCTTCAATGGTGTCGATTCAGTGGAATGTATTAAATACTGCATACGGTACATGAACGGGATATGATAATTGGCTTACAAAGGCAAATTCCATTAAAAAAGGAGCAAACCATCCGCGTAATAGGATTGATATATTTTTACAATGTTTTTGATGGTCGCAATTGGATATGTACTTGTTCATGAAACGTTTGCTACTGTTGTTCAATTCCCAGTACCAGCAAGTCGCCTGTCTTACCTGTCTTACCTGTCTTACCTGTCTTACCTGTCTTGCCTGTCTTACCTGCACCTGGGACACCCTTTGAGCTCACACCCCTACCTCTCTATTCATGCTGCAATAAAGCAGTCATTCAATCAATAATACCAACCAAAGCCTTCATCTGTGTTCTCTTCAACCAGGCTGGCCATACGGTAATACAGTGAAATCACATCTCCGTCTTTTCCACACAAAATCCTGCTGCACGATATATTTGTGCTGTTCCTCCGCGGAGTTTGCCAAAGCGCTGACACAGCGTGTCGTCTTCTTCCAGGACAACCAGCCTGATGCCCCTGGCGTCCCGTCTCCTTCCCCACAGCGCTGACTGGGTGGACGCAGCCTCATCTGACCATGAGAATCTAGGCTGACTGTGAGATCCACTACAGCTCTCATCGGATGCCAAGAGCGCTGCCATCACACGGAGGAGA
The DNA here is from genome assembly GCA_026901105.3 of Galaxias olidus. Taxonomy (NCBI): domain Eukaryota; kingdom Metazoa; phylum Chordata; class Actinopteri; order Galaxiiformes; family Galaxiidae; genus Galaxias; species Galaxias olidus. Next base: position 528,116 of record JAPMUY010007235.1, read on the forward strand.
TGTGAGGAGCGTGGACCCCGATTTGCACGGGTGTGTGTGTGTGTGTGTGTGTGTGTGTGTGTGTGTGTGTGTGTGTGTGTGTGTGTGTGTGTGAGTGCGTGCGTGCGTGCGTGCGTGAGTGTGTGTGTGTGTGTGTGTGTGTGTGTGTGTGTGTGTGTGTGTGTGTGTGTGAGTGAGGAGGGAGACGTGGTGTGGGTAGAGGCAGAAAGGGAGAGACAGACAAAGAGGGCCTGATGAGGAGCGAGGAGAGACAAAGTCATGGAAGGAGACTCCGAGGGAGGGGACACTGACGCTGAGAAGGAGGACATGCAGAGACCCAAGTCACACTATTTCTCCCTCTAACGGCCGACAGAGAGGGGCCCGGGTGAGGAAGAAAATAGCAGAGACGGAGAGAAGGAAGGGGAAGAGAGAAGGAGACTAGAGAGTGGGAAGGAGAGAGGGGAGAAGAGAAACAGGCAGCAAGGAGACATTTTAAGGATGGGGAAGAGAGAGGCTCTTATACAACGTTTCACAGAGGCCATGTTCGGAATCACAAAGACGGCATCAAAGCTGCCATTGATTGGGGTAGCATTAGCATACAGGACCGCACTTCACTTACAAACACGCACACACACACACACACACACACACACACACACACACACTGAGACGTGCGGGCACACACGCACACACACACACACACAAACGGGGACTAACACACACATGCACGTTCTCTTTGACAGGCTGCAGTCTCAGCAGGGCGTCACAGCGGAGACCCCTTTCTTGTCAGCGGGCGACGGGAGGCCCGTCTCACGACGGAACGGCGAGCAAAGAAACAAAAGGGGGGGGGTGGAGGGGGGGGGGGGGGACCCATCGTTGAGAACTCTCCCTTCAGACATCACAGGATCTGATCGCGATGCGCTCGCCACCCTTTCCTGCCACCCCTGCTGGCGCTAACCACTTCCTTTTCCCTAGACCACGGCGGTTTCTAATTGAAAGTAGGAGAGGTGCGATGGAAGCCCATGAGCATGTCTTAATCGAAATGGTCGCCGTTATCTGACAGAGCCATCGGGAGTCAAGGGAGGGAAGGAGAGCTGGCGGGAACAAAACAAGTCAGAGTCATTGGTATGACCAGCAGCGCCCTTCAAGCAGAACGATTTGCCACATCTGCAAGCCTTTTGGATTGAATGTGTGTGTGTATGTGTGTGTTTTTGTGTGTGTTCGCAAATAGCCATCGGCGTGTTGTGTGTGTGTATGTGTATGTGTGTGTGTGTGTCTTTTAGCAAATATTTGTGTGCTTATGAGATTCTTAACGTGCATACGTCTGCTCTCTTGTTTCATTGGACGAGCGTGTGTGGCTGTGCGTTTCTGGTAAGACAATGAGTGTATTTGTGATTTTGTGTGTGTTTGTGTGTGTGTGTGTGTGTGTGTGTGTGTGTGTGTGTGTGTGTGTGTGTGTGTGTGTGTGTGTGTGTGTGTGTGTGTGTGTGTGTGTGTGTGCTGCCATTGCGTCTCAGCGAGTGCGTGTGCTCTATATTCCTATCTGCAGGGAGATAACAAGTGTCAATGGAAACCAATTTGAGGCGTCCAGAGGAAAGCAAGTTATTAACCCATCGGTGTGGAAATGGGCTGCCCCCCTCTGGCCTCACTTTGGCGTGGACTGCGAGACGGACGCGAGGGCACCGGAGAGATAGAGGGAGGGAGCGAGAAAGAGAGGGACAACACAAAGATTCAGCAGGGCCAGGCGATGAAGAGGTAACAGAGGAAAAGATTGAGAAGAGATGGAGAGACAGGAGGAGGCAAAGATAATTTCGGAAAGACAATCGGATGGCACTGGTTGACATTCGTTTTTCCGGAGCTGGATTGCCCTTAGCACTAGATAATACTTTACATGTATTAAGAAAAGAAACCTCCGTCAAACACAAGACTTTTGTGTTGAAGAACAAAAGCATACGTTTCAATTCACCGTCGCCAGAATAGAACTTGCTGAGTGTTCATTCTCAGCCTGTTAAACAGATGGGATGCAGGTGGATTGTGTTTCTCCAAATGTACTTAAGGCTCAGGTGCTCCCTGCTTTATGGTCTGGTGAAAGCATTTGTCAATGGTCTGACCTACTATGTTCTTGTAAGGAAAAAGGATTTGCATATCCCCCCCCCCCCGAAAGTTAACATTGAGACGTATGTTTTGAAAAATGACCTTAACAACACCGTCTCAGCAGCCCCCCCCCCCCCCTCCCGCAAAGAATCGAGTTGAAACTGTGGTTCGTCCTGGCCCCCTCTTACTCTGTATTTGCGCTCGGAACATGAATATTGACAACTGCTGATGTGAGGGCGGCTGAGGAGCGGCGCCGACGCCTTCAGCCGGCCGGCCTCTCATCCATTCTGCTATCGTGTCCCTGCACACATCATCCGTTTTACTGTAGCCGCTCGTACATCACTGTGGCGGGCCGAAGAAAAAGCTCTTTAAGTTGCGTAAACAGAATGTCGCCACGGTAGCCCAGCCTCAAGTGATGGATGGGGGACCTCACACACCTGCACACACACACACACACACACGCAAACAAACACAAACCCAGAGAGAATCTACCAGCGGTGTTGACACCGCAGGACGGGTCACTTATCATGTGTTCACACCAGAGGGAGACGCAACAATTTGATCTTTTTAGTAATACGCATCAAATATATGATTCACTTTATTAGTATATACACGTGATTAGTATATATCATGATGACTCCTTGGTCAAGGACCTTCTGCAGGCTATCTACGTCAGGCATTTTTGGCAGCCGCAGCTTTATGCTATACGTCTACAGCACCATCTAAAGGGTGCAAATACAGGCCTAAACATAACTTGCATAAACACACATAAACGAAATGTGCAAGGAATAGTCAGAGTACATTTACAATGACACACAGGCTAAATTAAGGAAGTACATTAAACAAGGTCGGGTGGTAGGATCAATGTAAGCGAAATTCTCGTATTTTTCTGACCACCGGCATTTAAATGGTTAATTCGTTGTCTATCATAATGCCCATAGATTATTGCGCAAATCAAACTCAGAACCAGCAAACGCTCTCCCCTTGGCTGAAAACGACGGTCGTTTGAAAAAAATTCAGGAAGGACCCCTGATGACACAATAGAGAGTAATTTTCTCAACTCGTTTGACATTCTACTGTTTGATTGCGAAACGCTAAATGACGATACGATGTCTAAAATACAACATTGGCATCTGACGGAAAACATATAAAAATATCGATGGCGGGTGAGCTGTCTCTTTAAGAAGGGGAGCTCTATAAATGGACGCGGGCGGACAGTTCCTGAGGGTTCATCTCGACCACGAGGTGTGAGATAGACTCGCTGTGCCGCCAGGAGGAACGGGTAGACACCTCATGAAGTCCGCCCGCCTCACGGACCGTGGTGCCAAACGCCCTCTCCGCGTGCACACCATAGGCACGGCCGGCGCGCGCCGCCCTCCTGAAGAGGATCAAGGCTGAGACGCAGAGACGATCTGCTCCCGACTCCAACCGCTGCTAACTTATCACAGTGAGGCGCGTCGGCTATTCACAATGCTTTCTCTCCCCCCGATGTTCGCAGGTGTCACTGCTGTTTAGGCAGTAGTGTTTTTACCTGAGCAGGCGTTGGTCCAGGTGTAGCCACTGGGTCTGCGCTGGCCTCCCGCTGCACTGATTCGGTTCAGTCCATTTTCGTGGAGAGTTGGTTTTATTTTCCCCGTGATATGTGGTGGCAGCCGTTCTGGACAGATCTGCCCTGTATTTCTACAACATAAAAGAACACATTCACCATGATTTCGAGCCATAGCCGCGGCATAATAATGTCACTTTTATGCTTACGTTTTTTTATGGCGAGCATTGCTCTGCAATAAACATATTATCATGACCCAGTGGATGATTCACACTGCTCCTTGACGAATGGGTGATAGGGGGTTTTCGAAAGTGTGTGTGTGTGTGTGTGTGTGTGTGTGTGTGTGTGTGTTAGAGAGAGAGAGAGAGAGAGAGAGAAAGAAAGAAAGAGAGAGAGAGAGAGGGAGAGAAATATAGTGTCTGTGCTTGGGTTAGTGTATTGTGGTTGTGTGTGGGTTGTGTGTGATGCTGGCACAGCACATAAGCCTTCCTGCTCCTCGGGGTGCTTCTGTTTCCCTCTCTGTTCCCACCCCGTCTGCCTCTCTGAATTCTTGCATCCTGGTTACCTACGGCTTTCATTCTGTCCTTATGTCATTGCACGCCTCGACTGTATTTTGTGTGTTGGCACCAAACCCTTTCCTCACTTGTTGAGCCACCGATGTGAAAGGAGTGCTGGAGAAAGGAGGACTCCAGTGCTGAGCGGTAGGTGTCTTCAGGTGGGTGGGAAACAAAAGAACGTTTCTTAAACTGATTCGGTGAGGAGACGTAATCGGCTTTACTTCAATTTGTCACGCTCCGGTACAACATAGGTTCAACCTAGATTCAAGAATGGAATCCAAACTGGCAGGCTTAAACAAAGCCAACAGGTGAAAACAACCACTGTGATTAGGGGCGCTTGGGCTGTCTGCTCGGCTTAGCCCTGGCGACCGGTGTGCGGGACCCTTTGCTCTCATGAAACAACGTCTTTGCTTTTTTAGGCCTTTTTTAGACAAGGCTGGCGGAGATAGATATCTGCATAGAATATTAATACAACTCTTGATTGACTGTTGACATATTGTTTTCCCTTTTGAATATGCCTAGAAAACTAAAGGTGCCGCAAGTGTTTCATGGCAAAACACAGTTTTAGCCGGGGGTACTGACATGGTAGACAGCATCAGAACTGCTTCCATGGCGTGTTGAGTGTCTTTGGAGCAGCCTGTGTCGTCCGCCTTGACCTTCGACCTCTTCTGACAGAGTGTGGCGAGTGTGACGCTCTGAAAGGAGCCAGCGGCATTCACTAACACACTTACAGTAGCGGAACAACAGTGGGAATAACAGTATGTAATCAGGCTATTTTTCAAGGCCACTGGTCAGTAAATGTAGCAAAGTGCTCTGTCAAAAAGGCTGTCTTGAACGGAGTCTTCCGTCGACTTGACAGTGGCACAAACACATGGCGAGGGGGGGGGGGGGGGGGGCATGAGCAATGTGCATTGAGCAAGACCTTCGGCGGTCTGTACATACCACTTGCTGTTCCTGAGAGAGAGCGGCGTGCTGGATGCATTGACCCGGCTGCGACTCCACCAGTGAATGGGAGACGGACCAGGCAGTGCAGGAAAACATCTCTTTAGAAGCCCTGTCACCAGCGGTGACAAACTCAGGTGCTTGTGGGTGTCCTCAGCCAACCCACAGCTTTCAGACAAAAACATCAGGTGGCTTCTAAGACGATTGCAATGTTGTCTTTAACACCTATACATTCATGCCTGAAAATTAGGGAAAGTTATGGAGAAAATCCGATGAAAATCCCCATCATGGATAGGGAGTCACGACAGGGAGGACGGAAATTTCCATCAGGACGAAGGGCGGCCAAATAAAAGTTGGAAAAATGAGATTGAAAGTTGCTATTGGCCAACTGATTGCTAGTATCTGGTGCCAGATGCCCATGTGCTCAGATGATATGATATATTACTTGTAATTATAGAACTAGATCTATTCTCAATTGATATGAAACATGAGTGTGAGAAGTTTTAGCGTGATTTGATTTTGCTGGAAATATGAGTGTGAGACCAAGGTTGCAGCCAACAACCTACACTGATATTAGGGTGTTATTTCTGCATCACAAGCTGATGTCTAATTCACAATGTAGAGCGCCAGCACAAACAGGAGAAAAGGGCATGAAATATCCAAGACATAAACTTGAAGTGAGAAATACCTCCGGCACTCTCGCCTCCTGATGACTCTATGGTGGACTGTGAGGCCAGGGTAATGCTCCCTCTCTCTCTCTCTCTCTCTCTCTCTCTCTCTCTCTCTCTCTACCCCTCCCACTTCCCCGTTGGCTGCTGCTCCATGGGGAAGAAAACAATAAGGTGTGTTTGGTGGTCGTTGCCTTCACAGCCCATTCCATTCCATTAGGCCTCTCTGCTACCAACCGCAGGGGCCAGGGCCAGATGAAACGGTGTCATGCCCGGGGCACGGCGCAAATTAATCAAACACTCCTTAAATGATGATACGGACAAACTTTTCCCGACCTTTGTTTTTATTTTGCTTCCATTCGTCTCTTTTTCTTTCCTTCCTTCTTCCTTCCTCCCTTTCTGTCTGACTTTCCACAATACCATACAACTATAAATCCGTGTTCTCCCTTAAAAAAACGTCCCGTTTTGTTTTACCTTGTCAGAAAGCCCCCCCGTAACCTGTCTGGTCTGGAGACCACTGGTGATATGATCGAGCCCACAGCATCGATATAATAGACCACCTTCTCAAACTCAACGGCCCGCAGGAAGACAGACAACTTCTCTGTGTTTTTATAGAGGGTGGGCTCTGGAGAATTCCCCTTGGCTGGGCATCAGGCCGTCACTGCTGCTGGAGCGCTGCCGCTCCCATTGACAGATGGCCCGGAGTGCCCAGAAGTACTCATGCATTCTTGTTCATCACTTTCCAATGGCTGGGGATTTTTCTTGGCTGCAGCACGGTGGATTTACGGGCGAATTATGAACCTACCTCATTCGCTGGCGTGTCCGAAAGGAGACGGGGAAGGGGACGGGAAAGGGAACGAGGGCTTACGTTTCGGTATAACGGACCGCCGCGATAGGCTCAACCTGATTCAATTTATTTCTCAAACTACAGATTAATGCAGCCCAAGAGGTAGATAATGGGACAGGAAATGAGATGGGGGGGGGGGGGGGGGGGGGGGATAGGTTTTACTTTCGATTTGAAAGAAAATTCAGTTCCAAAAGTGGAAATAAGGACTGAATCCAGTAAAGTGCTTCTTTCAACTTCAGCGGACCAAAAGTTCATTATTACATGAATGAGGCACTTTTATAAACCACCACTACTACAATGAACTTTCTGTTAAATGTTCAGAGTAAGTTTCTAGCAATTTGTTACAGAATTCCAAAGGGCAGTATATGAAATGATTTGGGCAAACGATGACGCTTGTTATTAGCGAAACATAACTTTTCAAGATAATGTCTGTCTGTCACATCCTGTCACCATGGTGGTGCTTTTGGGAAACAGATTATTCAAAGGAACCAGTTCATGCAGCCGTTCCCATTGCAGCGGTTCTTCGGGGGACGAGCCCGGGTCGGTGTACGGGACAGATCGGCTCATCTTCATCTGAGACCGGCTTGGATGTTTCACTCATCCCGGGTCTGACGGCTACCACGGGCCCTGACAGGCTAAGCAGCGCTAAGCAGAAAAAAAAGACATAGCGCCTTAGAATGGAGAAAGGTAATGGAAAGCAGGAGGGAGAAACTAGACAGGAAACGTTTCCTACACGGGCACCGCATTGGATCTGTGTTGTAGCTCGGCGAGCAGTATCAAAGACTTGTGAGTAGAGTGGGTCAACAGAGATCACCCCGGATCATGACAAAAGTGTATCGCCAACACTGCTTGCGAGAACATCAAACTATATCCCACAGTGTTTCTTCATCTTTATTAAAAGAGAAACACTAATACAATGAATAGGGCTATTGTTTTATGTCTTCTGTTCTTGAGGAGAAATGGTTCTCCATGTGTCTCACAGCCCCACTAAGGTGCAAAAGGACCTGTTCCTTTTGTATGTCAACACCACCCCCGAGATCCCCTGACTCCACAGGCTCTGCCTCCATCACATAGATCTCAAAGATGGCCTCCGTGCCACCTAGCTACCATTTCGTGATGTCTCGCAGCATCTCTGTCCCTTTCTCTGTGGGATACTAATGATATTATTGCCGGTCTGTAAGGCAGTTTTTACAATGTGATTATATGCAGTATAAATGAATGTATGCATACACAATGAAGTTTTAAGGAATGTTGTATATTCTACAGGAATTGAGAATATTTTTTTAGAGAGATGTTGTATATTGTGTTACTAAACGAGCCTTAATGAGATCACAGGGATTAAGGTGTTCCATATAAATCCTGTAGGGATAACTGGGATTATTAAATAGGATACAATGCGTGGAATTGTCTGTCTTTTAGCTAACAGAAGGACTTTATGACTGAAAGCATTTTCACAGTTTCTGGATAAGTATTCACTCTGTATATACGTGCTTTTCCCCCACAGACAGCGTAAATGTGCAGGTGCAGGTTAGGCCTAAGCCCCTGATAGCCCCTACAGTATCTACACCATTAGTCAGTCATTAGGAGCAAGCCAATTTAATGACTATAAGTCATTTAGGAAACCACCCAAGAGTGAAATGGCCTGCATCTACTGCTTAGCACAGAGAAAACACTTTGTTAGGCAAGTAAGTAAGCTTGAACTGCAATTTCAACGCGGCAAATGAGATCACTCTGCGAGGAGGATCTGTTGTGTAAACGAATCGGGGGAAGGAGAGAGGCCAGTCCGCTCTGCTAGAGGAGTCGCTGTGATGCGTTCACACAGGTCACGAGGGCACCATGGGAAATGAGGCGTTTTGACTAGACTGTCTGCGGTGCTCCAGTCTCACCTGCAGCTTTCAGCTCGGTTGAAGGAATTCGTTTTGTTTTACTGTCACCTTACAGTATAGGCTGATGTGCTGAAGTTGACAACAATCACTCTATGTTCAAAAGGGGGGAGATAACGATATTTTTGGGAGTTTGTGAGCCTGGCTTGAATGAAGAAGGTTGCTAGTTCGATTCTCTCAACGCCCCGTACTTCCACAGCACCCCTGAACAGCAAGGGCACGTGATTGACTCGGTGTGACATCAACTGGAGCATATCTAGTAGTGTCCATTTTGAAGTCAATATTTCAGCTGCACAGACACAATCACGTCAAAGAAAACCTTTCTGACGTCGCTAGTCCTGGCGCCGTCCACAGCCGACGTTAATCCAATGACGGACAGCTATACGGCTTATGCTTTAAACACTGGACTGACAGCCTCTAAATAACATA